>CAUOFW020000725.1:1590870-1626411 GCA_963454935.2 Ilex paraguariensis | reverse complement strand
GGGGGGAGGGGGTGTGATGAGGGTAGAATCTATATATGGATTGTGGGCATTCGGAGAAAGGTCACAATTTTTTAGTTGGTTAGTCCTATAGGTCAACTTCTTACTTACAACCCGTTCGGAGAACAAGGTGGAGTTTTATTTTGCATGGACTGTTATCTTGGTAGTTCTCATCTTTACTTGCAGTAAGGCATTGCATGTTATCTTATGGGAGGGTTGGTGATTTTCAATTTTATTTTTGATATAAAATGTTTAAGGATACTAAACTAAAGTACAAAAGAATGCATGTAACATTGTTCAATGGTGCTGGTGTTCAATATATAAACAAATGGATTTATGTAGTGTGGGGAGAATTTTAGCAGTAATTTGCATCATACATGTCTTGTTTTTCTTGTTATATTGCTTGAGATCTTTTCTGAAGTCATAGCATCTTGACTGCAATCTTTTATTTTGTAAGTTATTTCGTCCCCAAAATTTTTTAAGACAATCAACCATCTTGAATTATGATTTTGTTGTGCACATAACTTGTATTGGCATTTCCAGAATGTGGTTCTGATGGATAAGTGTAATGATGGTCTCTTTTTTGATCCCACCTGTTCTTAGTAAAGTCGGAATTATTTTTCATTAATCATGAATTGAATGGTTTTGTTAACGTTATTTGGTATGGTGGTACTCTGGAATACTATGGATTAATGTCCTTTTTTAATACCCAGTTAATTGTTTTGATATTTTTCTTAACTGACGTTTAGTTGGCTGGCTGAGCCTTTTGTAGTTTAATTGGTTGCAAAAACTATTGTGCTGAATCAAGGATGACAATTTTGTCTTGTTTCCTTTGGAATGCCCAAACCGTTTTAGTCTCCATGGTAACAAAACATCAGTGATTGATATTGAAATTTCTATATTTTTTCGGCCAATGTTTTGAAAACATCTTTTTAATTTTTCTATGTTTCTATTTTTTTTTCCTAACCCTTCCTATTTCTAAGCTAGCTGAAATTATGAACCAAAATGAAATTTTGATTCTTATTTTCGGTAATGTGTTTACTGCTTTTCATCTCAGTTTTATTAGATTTAGAGTCACGAAAAGTTTTAAGTGTGTATATTTTTCCATGACTGTAGTTGACATCCTCAAGACAACTATGGTTGACAAACTCCCTAATGATTTGGAAGGAATGGAAGCCTCAATGAAACGATTACTAGCTTTAATTGATGACGTCTACAATTATGTTGACGAAGTTGTGGTGAGAAACTTGGCTTGATACTCACTAAGTCATTTTTCTTTTGCTTTACCTTTCTTGTGACTTTATTTCCATTGTCCTCCTCAGGAAGGGCGTGTTGCACCAGATAATAATATTGGGAGATGTATAGCAAATTCTATAGCCTCCATTCCCAAATTATCACCACAAGCTTTTGATAAGCTCGTGAATGATAGTCAACAGGTAGGTTAACTTCATTTTACATAGACAAAGGTTGAAATTGCAATCTTTTATAGTGTTATGTTTTGAAAAATGTGTTTAGGGGTTACTCTGATATTCCATAAATGATTTTGGTCCTGTAAGCTTGAAGGGATGGGGAACCCTCCATTCCTCACCCTCTTTTTTTTCTGAGGGTTCACTAAAGATGTTATTTGTCCCAAAATGCTTTTGGACCCATAATTTTGACTCTGCTGTGTCATTTCACACTTGAGCTTAAGATATTATTGTAAGAATAAAATTAATTTTTTCAAACTTTTATTGAATTTCATTTTAATTATGTTTAAATTGTAAATTTCAGTTACAAATTTTTTTGTCCTAGTTAGTGTATATATTCAATAATAATAATAATTTTGACCGTAAATTTGGTTTTATGGTTGTTCAAGCCAAACAATCAAATTCATTGTAAATATATCATTTGTAAGTTATACAAGTGTAGGCCAACGGTCAAAAGGGAATTGAATAGTCATCATGTGTACTTGAGAAGCATGTGCCAAATGGTTAAACAAAAAAAAATTGAATAGTCATTGTATGTACGTTAGACACACGGTGGCTATATAAAGTCTTTATGAAATTTTTTCAAGTGAATGAAATCAACACCGCAGGCTTTCTTCTTATTTTCTAATCAACACTATAGGCTTTCTTCCTGTTGCTCATTTCAGTAGACTATTCAATTGCTCATATCAATTCTTTTACATTTGGCCTACATTTTTCAATTATCATCTATTAATTTTTTTTTGGGCAACTCGATTCGAGTCAAGTTCATGTCAACCTTCTATTGGATGTGACAATTGAGAAGATACTACTGCGAGTGTCTGGGTTAGATCTTGGAGTCGCTGGTGTCTGTCAGTACCCTCACTCGGAGAGGCTCAGTTGCTTTAGGACAGTGATCACATACCTCTCGAGCTCGCAAGTCAGCTCTTTCCAAATAAATTTATTTGATTTATATAGATTGCATGTTTATATATTTAATTGCATGTTATATTTTTTTTTTATGATCTAACTACTATTTTCATGTTTTATATCTAATTTTAGATTACAACACTTATATTTATTTTGCTCACATCATAATTCTAATATTTGTTGTTTTGGCCAAATTCTGTAGCAAATTTTATTAATTCCAATTATAAATCTATACTTAAAATATATAATTAATTCTATAATTACTTCATCCATTTTTGATTCAATGACCAAAATCCTAAGTTTTGTTTTCGCAACTTAGGACTCAGTTATTATGCTTTCCTTTTGGTAGTATATGCAATTATGTTGTTTCTAGTTGATCAAGAACCCCAGATTTTGTTTCAATGGCACCTCTATTTGACCATAAATATGCTTTGGTTTTTAACCTTGTAGGACCAACTACTTTTGCTCTATTTGTCAAGCATCACCTGAACACAACTCAGCTTAGCAAAAAAGTTGAACACCGCTGAACAGATTTTGTAGGTGATATCTACCATCTCTTTTCAAGAGGAAAATGTATGGCCAAGGTGGTTTTTCTTTTAAAATGTGGTCAATTTTAGTAAGTTATGCCCTTATATGAGAACTATGCTAATTTTTTTGGTCCTAGAGAAATTGTTGTAGTGTATTCGAGATTTTTCGCATTAGTTGGTTGTTGTTCTCCATCCAAATTGTTTTGTGTTGGGTTAAATATTATGAAGAAACCATGTAAAATCTCTCAAAATTTGATGGCTCGGGAGAGCCTTTGTCTAATTTTTCTTTGGAATTATGGGAATGCTAGTTCGTTCAAAGTAAAAAGATTAGGTTTAAGTCCTCTTGTGTAACACACACTGTAAGATTAACAAATCAAATTATTGAAAACCAAAAAGAATGGAACGTTGTTTCGCTCTTTTTTGATGTGCTACCCCCCTACTTCCCCTTTGGTTGCCTTGTAGTTTTCTAGGGAATAGAGATCAAAATCCGGTAATGCTATAGGCAGTATTTGATACACGAGGACTATGGAATGCATGGGTATCAAAATTTTGATCTAGATTTTAAGATCTTATATGACGGGTTATAAGTAAATCAATTTGGGTCTACTTGGGAATGTAGGATTCCGATCTAAATTGTGATCTTACTGATTCAAGTTGTTAGGTTTGCTTCTTAGGTTCATTTAGTTGTTGAGCAACCTAGTTCATGTTTTTCGTTTACCAAAGAGTCTTTTTAATCATTCGTCTCTCTTTGAAAATTTTAAAGCAACGATTAAATTTAATTTTCTCTCTCAGAGAGTGATCATAAGCAAATAGTCTGATATTTTTATTCTATTTTGCTTTTTTTGTTTGGATGTCATATACTCAATATTATTATTCAATAGCGTTTCAACTTTTCGGTCTCTCTCTCTTTGAAACTTAAGATCAAAATACTTCAATCCTCATATTTCTCTTTGCAAAATTCTACATGATTAACAACAATTCACCTTTGATTTTAAACCTTTTTTAGTATTCAAGTTGTAGTTTATCAAATTTCAAGCATATTTTAAGTTCTATGTTTGACCATTCCAAAAAAAAAATTATGTTTGTCATAGCATTTCTATTAGGTTTATCTAGTTTTATTTTTGGGAATTTTATATTGCTACTTATATTTTTTATCTCATTTTTTTAATTAATAGGATTTTATGATTCTTTATTCGATTTTATAACTTCCTCGATTGATCCAATATAATATTTCGATTTTAAAAGTGTTGATGAAATGTAACCGTGACTAATGGGTGTGATTAGTTACTGGATACAAACAGAGAGACAAAGTGAATCCGTTTTGGAATCACAGAATCTATAAGCATACTCTTTGTTTGGATGGCAACTGATTATGACAATGAATCCATGATATTCAATGTATTGATAGCCCCACTCCCACAAGCAGGGATGGTTTGCCTTAGAAAAGACCAGGCAAAGTTCTCTGCATAATCCTTTTTCCCTCCTTTTATAATGCTAACTTGAAATACAAAAGGTAACCCTAGATGCAATGTTCGATTTTGTGTGTGTGGGCCCATAGTTTAAGATTTTTTTAAAAAATATACAAAATAAAAATCAGCAATTGATTCAAGTTATTTTCTAAAAAGAAGTAAAAAAAGGTTAGATATATGCAATTCAGTGCATGAGTATTTATACTTTTGTGAGTTTTGAATTGGATTAGATTTATGCAGTTTTGTATACAAATAGATTGTTTGTCTTAGTGTTATCAGAACCCGGACCAGACTGGCCGGTCGGACCGGTTCAATCGTGACCCGAGATCTTAGCCGGTCCGATTCTCTAATTAGACTATATAAGGAATTGAACCGTTGAAAAACCATCAAACCAGCCGATTTTGACCAAAACCGGTGAACTGGAATATTTCTAAAATCTGCCGGTTCACATCTTAATACCAGCCACCTCTTTGTCTTCATTTTCTTCAACACCGTATCTCCATCTCCAATACTCGAACAGCAGTGGCCACCACAGATCTCCAAGATTCGAACTCCTCCACCACAGATCTCATCTTTTCCTTGTCTATGCAAGTTGTCTTCTCCTTTTCTCTCTCTTTCTCTCTCTATCTTGGCTGGGTTCATCTAAAAGTCATGGGCTGGAAGATGACTAACCTTCTCTCTTGCCTGGGTTCATCTCCTCTTATGTCTCTTGCCTGGGTTCATCTCTTTCTTTCTCTCTCTCTTGTGTGTATATATATATATATCTACTCGCACACACAGTACACTATACGTTATACACACGCACACACAATTAGCACACACATCAAATTGAAATCAAGCATGTAAATTATGCTTTAAATAATATGATGTGATTTTTATTTATATTATTATTGTAAATTTTATTTTGATTGTGGACTTTTAGTTAAATTATTATGTTTTATAATTTTTTATTTTTTTATTATACGACCGGTCCGGCCAGTTAACCCAACTGTTAGACTAGTGAACCATTGACCAACGGTTTGTATGACTCGAACTCTTAAGTTTTAAGTCCAAATGGAATAAAATTATCGTTATGCTAGGAATCTCTCTCAATGAACAATTTTTTAATGAGTTAGACAAAAATTAATTTTTCTCCATAAATTGTGCAACTTCATAGGTGGACATTTTGGCTTAGGCTTTCTCTGGCTTTTCTACTCGTTTGACATTCTGTTCTCCTTTGTCTTATTTTTTTATTACATTTTTCTTTGTTCTTAATGGCCACCACAACTCCTTCGGGTTAGATTATGAGGGATTTATTTCTCTTAAATTCTCTAGTTTTGACGTGAATGATCTACCTTTAAATAGATCAGATATGAGATTAGTCGAGGTGCGTGTGAACTAATATAGACAGCTATTGAACCCCCAAAAAAAATGGGCACCGTAACTTACTATTAGACTGTTAAGTCGTGGGTTTGAACCATCCTGCCACCATTTTCGAAAAGATCAAATTAGCGACAAAAAAAAAAAATTTGGGATGATTATAGTAAGTGAAAATAAAACACAAATTAAGCATTTCCTTAACAAATTAAATTCAAAATCTAAAAAACATAACACAGACAAAACATCCCTCCACTTCTCCCAATCACCTACTATAACTGTCACAGGGTCCAAAAACCCGTCACACTCAAATCATGAACAATTCAATAACCCGACACGTAATACATGAACTTCGAATCCAACTCCAAGCCCTCCATAGTCTCAGGCTCCAAGACCATCTCCAAATCAACGGTCCCACCACCTTCCCTCCCCAAAAAATGCCAAAATCTTACCGTCAAACTAATTAGCCCGTTCACTCCGAATGGCTACGGGTCTGCTCCACCCAAAATCATTGTTGTTCATTGGAAATCTTGGTGAACTTCCCATTGTGATCATCGCCCCGTCAAAGTTTCCCAATGGGAAACACCGTGGGTCCCACTCCCAATCCTCTACGCATCACCTCATCGTAGCGTTATCGTGGGCCTTTACGTTCTTGTTCAGTTGCTCGATGCACCATCAGAGATCACATGACAGAACGTCGCGGCGGACGCATACGCTGGAATGCTCTGAATTGCGTTTCCAAAATAGTACGAATCGAGCTTTGGTTCAAACCAATGACGACAATTCACCGCCATTCTGAACGTTGTCATTTTGGACGATGGTAGTTTCCGAGCACATGTCACCACTCACCATAGTAGAGCACATAGTGACTGAAAAGATGAGATCTATACCGTTGGATAGGCATATTCCGTTTCAGTGTTCAAAATGGTGTTTCATAGCCATTTCAACAGCATTATCTTCCCGTCGACGACCTTCAAAGGATTATTGCTTTGCTTCCCCATCAATTGGACTCTATCAATTGCTCTGTTACGACTACAGATCAATATTTGATCGTTTGTTTTTTATTTTAGTTTCAGAATCGATTCTCTGCTGAAACTGAAAATTCTCTCTCTCAACGGGGCATCAACGGAGAAAGTGACCTTGGGTCCACCTTCAGGGACTCTGAGAACAGTCGACGAGATCAATACCGATTCATGCCAGAAGTCTGGTACCCTCGAAATATTCCTCGCACCAGTTCCACAAACCTCCACAAAATATTGAAAAAGTTCCAAAATGACGTGCCATCAGTAACGGCGTGATTGAGTGCACAACCAATGAAAACACCGTCGGCGAGCTCAATCACTTGCACAACCAATATAGGCTTGAAATGGGCGTCGTAACTCGGTGTCCTATCAAAAGCGAAGAACTCTTTGACACAATTAGGGACATCAGTTGGGGACAAAATGTCGCGAACATGAATGTGAATTGCACTAGCGTGAATGAAGTCAACTCCGGCGTCGTTACTTGTGATATAAACATAACCGGAAGAGTCAGTTTTGAGACGTCCGGCGATTGGTGGGAAGAGAGAGAGAGTCTGGGAGAGACCACATTGGAGGAGAGAGATGAGAGAGTCAATTGGAACAGGAGGGTGAGTGAAGAGACCACCCATTTGAATGTAGTGATAGGAGAGCATCGGAAGATCGGAGACTGAGAGTTTGAGGTCAGAGAGTNGATGCAATGTTCGATTTTGTGTGTGTGGGCCCATAGTTTAAGATTTTTTTAAAAAATATACAAAATAAAAATCAGCAATTGATTCAAGTTATTTTCTAAAAAGAAGTAAAAAAAGGTTAGATATATGCAATTCAGTGCATGAGTATTTATACTTTTGTGAGTTTTGAATTGGATTAGATTTATGCAGTTTTGTATACAAATAGATTGTTTGTCTTAGTGTTATCAGAACCCGGACCAGACTGGCCGGTCGGACCGGTTCAATCGTGACCCGAGATCTTAGCCGGTCCGATTCTCTAATTAGACTATATAAGGAATTGAACCGTTGAAAAACCATCAAACCAGCCGATTTTGACCAAAACCGGTGAACTGGAATATTTCTAAAATCTGCCGGTTCACATCTTAATACCAGCCACCTCTTTGTCTTCATTTTCTTCAACACCGTATCTCCATCTCCAATACTCGAACAGCAGTGGCCACCACAGATCTCCAAGATTCGAACTCCTCCACCACAGATCTCATCTTTTCCTTGTCTATGCAAGTTGTCTTCTCCTTTTCTCTCTCTTTCTCTCTCTATCTTGGCTGGGTTCATCTAAAAGTCATGGGCTGGAAGATGACTAACCTTCTCTCTTGCCTGGGTTCATCTCCTCTTATGTCTCTTGCCTGGGTTCATCTCTTTCTTTCTCTCTCTCTTGTGTGTATATATATATATATCTACTCGCACACACAGTACACTATACGTTATACACACGCACACACAATTAGCACACACATCAAATTGAAATCAAGCATGTAAATTATGCTTTAAATAATATGATGTGATTTTTATTTATATTATTATTGTAAATTTTATTTTGATTGTGGACTTTTAGTTAAATTATTATGTTTTATAATTTTTTATTTTTTTATTATACGACCGGTCCGGCCAGTTAACCCAACTGTTAGACTAGTGAACCATTGACCAACGGTTTGTATGACTCGAACTCTTAAGTTTTAAGTCCAAATGGAATAAAATTATCGTTATGCTAGGAATCTCTCTCAATGAACAATTTTTTAATGAGTTAGACAAAAATTAATTTTTCTCCATAAATTGTGCAACTTCATAGGTGGACATTTTGGCTTAGGCTTTCTCTGGCTTTTCTACTCGTTTGACATTCTGTTCTCCTTTGTCTTATTTTTTTATTACATTTTTCTTTGTTCTTAATGGCCACCACAACTCCTTCGGGTTAGATTATGAGGGATTTATTTCTCTTAAATTCTCTAGTTTTGACGTGAATGATCTACCTTTAAATAGATCAGATATGAGATTAGTCGAGGTGCGTGTGAACTAATATAGACAGCTATTGAACCCCCAAAAAAAATGGGCACCGTAACTTACTATTAGACTGTTAAGTCGTGGGTTTGAACCATCCTGCCACCATTTTCGAAAAGATCAAATTAGCGACAAAAAAAAAAAATTTGGGATGATTATAGTAAGTGAAAATAAAACACAAATTAAGCATTTCCTTAACAAATTAAATTCAAAATCTAAAAAACATAACACAGACAAAACATCCCTCCACTTCTCCCAATCACCTACTATAACTGTCACAGGGTCCAAAAACCCGTCACACTCAAATCATGAACAATTCAATAACCCGACACGTAATACATGAACTTCGAATCCAACTCCAAGCCCTCCATAGTCTCAGGCTCCAAGACCATCTCCAAATCAACGGTCCCACCACCTTCCCTCCCCAAAAAATGCCAAAATCTTACCGTCAAACTAATTAGCCCGTTCACTCCGAATGGCTACGGGTCTGCTCCACCCAAAATCATTGTTGTTCATTGGAAATCTTGGTGAACTTCCCATTGTGATCATCGCCCCGTCAAAGTTTCCCAATGGGAAACACCGTGGGTCCCACTCCCAATCCTCTACGCATCACCTCATCGTAGCGTTATCGTGGGCCTTTACGTTCTTGTTCAGTTGCTCGATGCACCATCAGAGATCACATGACAGAACGTCGCGGCGGACGCATACGCTGGAATGCTCTGAATTGCGTTTCCAAAATAGTACGAATCGAGCTTTGGTTCAAACCAATGACGACAATTCACCGCCATTCTGAACGTTGTCATTTTGGACGATGGTAGTTTCCGAGCACATGTCACCACTCACCATAGTAGAGCACATAGTGACTGAAAAGATGAGATCTATACCGTTGGATAGGCATATTCCGTTTCAGTGTTCAAAATGGTGTTTCATAGCCATTTCAACAGCATTATCTTCCCGTCGACGACCTTCAAAGGATTATTGCTTTGCTTCCCCATCAATTGGACTCTATCAATTGCTCTGTTACGACTACAGATCAATATTTGATCGTTTGTTTTTTATTTTAGTTTCAGAATCGATTCTCTGCTGAAACTGAAAATTCTCTCTCTCAACGGGGCATCAACGGAGAAAGTGACCTTGGGTCCACCTTCAGGGACTCTGAGAACAGTCGACGAGATCAATACCGATTCATGCCAGAAGTCTGGTACCCTCGAAATATTCCTCGCACCAGTTCCACAAACCTCCACAAAATATTGAAAAAGTTCCAAAATGACGTGCCATCAGTAACGGCGTGATTGAGTGCACAACCAATGAAAACACCGTCGGCGAGCTCAATCACTTGCACAACCAATATAGGCTTGAAATGGCCGTCGTAACTCGGTGTCCTATCAAAAGCGAAGAACTCTTTGACACAATTAGGGACATCAGTTGGGGACAAAATGTCGCGAACATGAATGTGAATTGCACTAGCGTGAATGAAGTCAACTCCGGCGTCGTTACTTGTGATATAAACATAACCGGAAGAGTCAGTTTTGAGACGTCCGGCGATTGGTGGGAAGAGAGAGAGAGTCTGGGAGAGACCACATTGGAGGAGAGAGATGAGAGAGTCAATTGGAACAGGAGGGTGAGTGAAGAGACCACCCTTTTGAATGTAGTGATAGGAGAGCATCGGAAGATCGGAGACTGAGAGTTTGAGGTCAGAGAGTATCGATTTTTGGTCTGGGAAGATGGTGCATTTGGAGATGAGAGTTAGAGATTGTGAAGAAGCCATGGTTGAAGAAGGAATAGGCATGTTTGAGCTTTGAAGTGTTTGAGTCTTTAAGGCTCTCTTGCCTCACTTCGAATGGGGTGGAATTCTTGTGAAGTGAGGAGTGAGAGAAAGTGTAGAGGTGGGAGTGGTTTATATAGGGAGGGGTTGGAGTGGTTTAGAGGGTTGGGTTCATGCACTTGTTGAGGTAGTTGTTGTTGTTTGTTGGTTTGGGTGGCAAAATTTTTATTTTTTTAATAGGTTTGGGTGAATTGTGATAGGTCAAAGATTTAATTTTTTAATAAGTTTGAGTAGATAGTGGTGGGCTCAAATTTTTTTGTTTTAAATGAACTTAATTTTTTAATTCTTTTGCATAAATAATGTGGGTCTAACATTTTTATCTTGGGTTTTAAGTGGATACAAATAATATGTTATACAAATATATAATATACATACGTAACTAATAAAAAAAAAATTTTTTTGAGGGGGGGCACTTCTTCACCCTGTCCCATGCCTCCCTCCACCCTTGGTTATAGAGACTCGAACTCAAATATTAAGCGACGAAATTTGAGTTCTTTCTTATTGAACCCAAGACATTTGTTTTTGGAGCAATGCTATTAGGACTTAATTTAGTATAGTCATTGAATCGATCATATCCCCATCAAAAAGTACAATTTGGTGTTATTCCAATAGTTATAACGAAGTCACATTATTATGTCAACAAATTAAATTAAAATTTTAAGTTCTAATAACATTATTCTTGTCTTTTAATTATTTTCAGCTGACAATTATTTAAATGAGGTATTGTAGTTAAAAAGTTAAAGTATTAAATCGTAATATAAACCGACAGATCTAAACGATCTAGATTATTATCGTATTTTTCTAAGTTAAGAGCTTAAACAACTCAAACAACACGCTCTATTCTATTGGATTATCTATTATTGGGAGGGAAAGACGAGTGAAAAAAAAAAAGAAACTTTTTATACCATGCCATGTTTTGCTGCTAAGGAGGTTTGAAGCAGAGACCTCATTAAAGAGTTTTGGGTTGTTTCCCTTCTTTTTCTTGTTTTTTATTTTGGCTTGAAAACTCAGACAAGTTTTTGTTCTCAATTCCCACTTATTTTGAATTTTTTTTGGAAATTGTTGTCCAAACTGCATTTTTAGAGTTTTACTATTTTTGAGAATAGAAAACTGTTTTGGAGAACAAACCACACAAACCAGTATTGTATTGATCATTGTACCTCTAACTCTAGCTTGATAAATTTCATTACGTTTGATTAATTTTTTCTCCCTGAATCGATTTTCAAGTGCTGAGTTGGGCAAACGAGATATCAATGTATTCCATGTGGAACATCACGGTGTTTCTATCGGATGTTTGGAAGCTAAATTTCACCCATACCGCGACCATTGTGAGTCGCCATGACGTTCCTTGTGGAGACTTTTGTTGGTGACTATTGGATGCTCTCTGTTTCAAGCCTTTCATCAAGCATAGTAAGTTTGCTCTCTATTCCCTCTTTTATACCCTTATTATATTTCATCTCTTCAACAAGTTTACCAATGAGCAAACAGCTTTATTGTTTTGACGGAGAGAAAAACCTATGATTAGTTTTTTCAGAAAATTTTCAAACGAACAATTTCAACAAAATCTTTGAATTTCTTATTTTATTAAATTCAACTCTATGTATTTTATCCTCTGTGATTCCCATGTTGATGCCTTTTATCATCTGTGGAATTGTTTCCTCGATGGATACCTCTTTTTTCCTAGAGCAAGCCATGAGTATAACTAATAGATTCAGGTTCTTAACATTATCATTCCTTATATACTTCTATGCATTCTCCATGTATATTCGCAAGCATTCATTCTTTAATTGCAATCACTGGAAGCATTTTTGGAATGGGGAAGCAAAAACACATACCTGCAATAGGAATTGGATTTGGAATCATGATATCCATTTTCTGCTGCATTGTCGACACGCTGGTGGAGTAAAGAAGGTTAAATGTGGCCAAGGGACATGGCCTAATCGATGTCCCTCATAGCACAATCCCAATGAGTATTTTCTTGTTGATTCCTCAGTTTCTCCTCTTAGGTGCTGCACAAGGGATTGTCCTCAGTAACATGACCCATTTTTTGGTCGATCAAGTACCTAATTCAATGCAGTCATATTTGAGCAAACTCACTGAAGCTTTCTTGGGAGTTGGATTCATAGCTAGTGCTCTAACTGTTAATGTTGTGGGAAAGATTAGCGACGAGAGAGGGGTTGAAATCTAGTTTGGAGAGACACTAAACAAAAGCCGACTAGATAAGTACTATTACACACTAGCAACAATGAGTTGTGCCAATCTCTTTTTCTATGCACTTGTTGCTTTTGGTTTAATTACAAGGAGGTAAACATTCCAATAAAAGAACAAGAAGTGGTAGATGAAGAAAGGTTTCAATACCATGACGAGTAATACCATCAGGTGATCAGGGCAAGTCCAAGCGAGTAACAGGCTATAAGTTTAATCTGTGGCCATCCATGAAGTTTGAAGCATGAGTTGTCCCATCTTTCTGTTTGTTTTTGTTATTTGTAGGTAAATAATGTAATATTAGCAAGGTATGAAGAACTTTACTTTTCTTTTTAAAAGATTTCCTTCTACCGTATAACTGTTCTAAACCTCATTTAAGCTACATAATGAGTGAAAATACTTTCTGAGCCTTGAACCAACGTGAACAAATAGTGATTGACTCTCGCAAGAAATCAAACTCCCTACTAGTGTTATGCAACCATTAAACCTTTCAAGGTAGAAAAACCTCTAGTACTTTACAATACAAATTTGAGTGTAGTTCATTCTCATCACACCCACCCATGCAAAAGATAATTTACTTTTCATAAAATTTGCATATCAAACAATTTGTAATGCAACAATTCCAAAAAAAATGAGTATTCAAATCAAAACATGCAAGAGATGGTAATTAAAAATAAACAGAGAAAAATAGAGAAGTAAATAAATGGAAGAGAATGCAAAATGTGCAACAAGCCAAAATGTGCAAAAATTTGGTCTACTTATATTTCACAAAAGGGAAATCTGGTGGGCCCAAGAGGGCTCACCCCTTATGCTTCAAATATAACCACCAAATCCTCCGTGGTTTTGGACCAATATAAAAAATTAACACCATTAATAGGCTTTTTGCTTCACGTCCCAAATTTTATAGGGCTGATTTAATAATTTGAGTGATAATTCATAAGTTTTTACAGTTTGAGTGAGTCAATCATGATTTCATTTAATGAATTTTCTTTTAGAAAATTGGCATCCCAGAGCTATTAAAACAAACCCAAGCATTATTACATACGATTGTTATCCTTAAGTTTCAATATTACATAATATTTTGTAGGTCTCCAAAGCAAAGTACATAAGAAATACATAGCCAAAGACCTTCAACATAAGTTTGAAATACATAAACTTCCAAAACAAGATACATGCTAAAAGAAGTTAAGCATTCAAGACAATTTCGGGAAAGAAGTCCTCTTATCTCCAAGCCTATTACCTGCAAAATGAGATAACAAATATTATTACATGTATTACACTAGTACATACGTTGCACATGACATATGAATGCTAAAATCACATGCATTGCATCCACCATGAATGTTATTTCACACGTCCTTACTTACCAACTCTGGATTATCCCTCTCAAGTCCAACAATTTGGGGGGAAGCGAGGACCACTTAAAAGGCTTGCACCTCAGTGTTTCCCACCACTCATTTCTAAATGCTTTCAGTTAAGGATACGAGTAACTCACATGCCTCCCGAACACTAAAACATTGTTTGAGGCCTTTTACCCTAGGGAGCACAATCCCTTCATGTTTATCCCCATTATGTCCATTGTCGCTATGAAGTCTGATTCATTTAATTTCATCGCTTATTCGGATGATGAAAACATAATAAGCATAAAATACAATCGAATCATTGAATTCTATAATAATACCAAGATAAGACTTAATGATTACATGTAAAGCACATAATTGTGGTAGGTATGATTAAATCACGTTGTATTACTGTCGATAATTCCACCATGAGAATGTGCGGAAAAAAATGAGAATATATGCACGCAATTAGAATCTAAGTAAAGTCTTTCTTAGGCCTTTGCGATCATTATTACACATTCTAGTGATAATTATAAATTAAATTCCACCAAGTATAGAGTTTGGTCACCTTTTAACACAAGTAGGTACTTTGTCACATAATAGCTAAAAGATAATAGGGCCTTCGACGATTTTTTTAAAAATCACACAATTTGAATTAAGTTGTGAAATTTGTTGTGTACAATGTAAATGAGTTATAAATGTACAGAAAAATTAGCACGACAATCGAACATGCAATACTAGCTAGCCACAACATTCCTCCATATGTGAGTTGTACTTTGTACGTCCAAAGGGATAGGAAAAAAGGTGGAATTTCTCTCTGTCAGTCTCTGTGTGTGTGTGCGTGCGTGCGTGCGTGCGTGTGTCTGTGCGCGTGTGTGCTGAAAAGTTAAATGGAAACATATTATCTGAAAAAACTTATTAGCTATGCCGTCACCTGATTCAGGTTGAGAATATTGAGCTATCCCATGGTCCTGCTAAGCACCACAACGGCGGTTGTGTTCGTCGGTGATCTATTGACCAAGTCCTTAACTACAATTTGGGTCAACTTGTGATACAGTTTCTCCGTTATTTCCTTCCAAATTGGTAAGAGATGATTGATTCAGTGTAGCACCTGATATTCTTGGTAAGTTGTTCTCCCTTAGCCCTTGTATCACTCTCTTGGTTGTCTGCAAGAGCAAGTGTAAATGTCTCTATATGTTGAACCACGAATGATCCCTCCTAGTCAACTATATCTTGCACATCCTCCTGTAAGGGCGTGTAGTATGGTACATTGAAGGAGTCCAACTTCTCTTCATCAACCAAGCCCTACGAACGAACAAGTGATAAGAAAAAAATATAAACAATCCATCACCGAGTTTTGTATAATTTCCTTCAAAAGATTGATTAACAACCCGAGAAACTAGGTAATTTCATACCTCGAGGGACAAAGATAAAACATTTGCCTATTGAAAAATGTCACAATAAAACCTAGGCAACATTAGTGAGACCCCTCACATCCTAATGAAATTTGTTTGCACACAAAAATGATTGTTCCTCTTAAACACCAATGTGCTCTTTTTTCTTCGTTGGTGGATGTCCTTTGAGGGAATAGAGTCCCCCCCCCCCCCCCCCCCCCCCCCCTCAAAAAAAAAAAACTCAGGAATTCTTTATTTGTTTGTCAAGTCTTGTTCTAATGAGAATTTCATCCGAATTTGAACATAAAAAAAAACTTAATTATTTTACACAAAGCGATGTGCAATATCAAGTGTTGTAAACCAGAGCATGCTCCATGAAGTCTTTTTTTTTTTGGAAGGGGGGGGGGGAGGATAATGAACATCATCATACGTTTATAGCTTCTAAAAGTAATTTTAATTTTCAAAAAAACTTTACCTGTGAAACCATCTTATGTATGGTCTCAGCTAATATTTCCCAATGGTAACAGCTCTCCTTACCCCAAGGATCCGAGGCTTGTCGACCATGAAGTATCAAGACCATACGACCATTTTGAACCGTCTCTTCGGCACGAGACTTCAAAAACAAGGTGAAATCTTCTTTAAATTGAGCTAGATAGGCTGCTGCTACAACAGGAGGGCTTGTCTTTGATATATAGATCTTCCCCTTGTTCAATGGAAAGCCTTCCTTGCTTGTAAGTCCTTTGGGTATCTTTTGTTCATCGAGTTACGTTGAAATAATTAATCAGTACTTATGTGACATGTCAAAAACAAACATGTCATGCTTTAATTCAGACATCCGTTGGTAACATTTTTTTTTTAAGAATATGTTTTTCTAAAAACAATGAAAATTACTTTTGTGTTTTCTGCTTGTCCTTTTGTGAAAATTAAATCCCAAGTAACAATCATTTCAAGAAGTGTAATACTATTGAAACCTAAAAAAATTGACTTAATTGACTTAATAATCAAATTGAAGTGTAAAGATCAAAGTGATGACGCTAGATACATTTTTGGTAGACAATGTACTTTTATTCATGTACTATGACAACAACTTATTAACTCAGGATTCTTATTTTTTTTTAAGCATTAAATGCTCTACCCACATGATTATCCATGGAAAAAGAGAATTGGGAGTTAAATAGGGTTAAAAAGAGAGATAGTTATTTATTTAGAAAAAATTGAACAACAATATTGATATTTTATGAACGAAATTATTGAATGGAGTAAAAATCCGAGTTATGTGTAGTTATTTAGAAAGTAATAAAGTGTACTATGGGTATTTCAAGGGTGAACACCAAGCCTTTTCCTCTCCTTTTATTAATAGTATAAATTAAGAGAGCAATAATTTGTATCTACTTTGTATTTCTATGTCACAAATATCTATTTACTCAAAATCTATAAACTTTTTTGTTTTTGTCTTTGGAACTTTCAAAATTGCTGGTCTAAATTTCACTTTTAATTTGGTATCCTTTTTTGTGGAAAAATATGCATTTAATAATCCATTTTCATCTTCCCTCTTGTGGTCTATCTTCCACTCCCCATCTAAAATGAAATATCAAAACTTATTGGCTAGGAAAAAAAATTCCAAATCTGGCCAAGAATTATTTTAATAAAAAATGAATATAAACATTGTGATGTATAAGAATTAGGGTTAATTGTACTAAAGGTCCCCAAAATATGAGACTTGTCTCATTTTAATTCCCAATATTTCAATTACAACATTTTGGTCCCTGAAATATGAGCAATGCTATTCTGATCAAATCATTTACCAAATTTTGTATCCCAAATCATTGTGGGTGGTTAGATCAATGGAGTCCACTAACTCCACCAAATATTCAATGCATGAGAATTTGGCACATAATTTGAAATATAAGATTTGGTAAACATATTTGGGCAACACAGTTTTATTCCTGAAATATTGAATATATTTTTATGTGGTACCTCAAGTCAATTTTTTATCATAAACTTGTCATGTAATACGTAGATATGGGTAAATAATAATTTGAATAACTCTTGACCAAATTTCTTTCCAAATTTTTGTCTAAGAGCTACACAAATTACATAGTTTTAATCATAAGCGATCTAAAATTTGTTCAAGAGCCACTTATATTACACATTTTGTTGTGAAGAACTACCCAAATTTTGGCTAAGAGTTATCCAAATTATTTTTTGTCCATATTTAGGTATCACGTGATGTTGTCTGCTTGAGGGACCACATTGAAACATATTAAATACTTCAAAAACCAAAATGATGTAATTGAAATATTTGAATCAAAATGAGACAAATTTTATATTTTGAAACCTCCACTACAAGGATGAAGACTGTCAATTATATACACGACTTATAAATCTAACACAGGATCCAGAGCCAAACAAAGTGAGTGGGTTTGAATTTATTTTTAGATCGTTTGGATAATTATCTTGTGAACTATAGAACATAATAAAGTAAATAAGTCGATACTTAAATATAATAAACATTTTGCTAGACACAAATCCAACATGTTACAAACCTAAAATAGATTAAATTTGAGTTGAATAAATTTTGAATTGATTTACAAATACGACACCACATGAAGTATTGAAATGCCTACTTCGGATTTCTTGTTTACAAAGAGTATGAAGATTGATGCAAACCTGAGAGAGCCAGTGGACACTGTAGGAGGAATGAACAAGATGCAACCAGCTGAGAGGAAAGAGGCGGCTATGGAAAGAACCAAGAGCTCCCATCACAAAGCATGGAAGAAGGACATCACTCTTTTGATCTTCACCAACTCTATACAAGTCTTTGAAGAGCGAATTGAAATCATTACCGGGAAGATCGTTCAAGTAAACCTGAAGCTCCGGCGGTTGGCAATTTAACTCCTTGCATTTCCTCTCCAAGCTTTCTTTGACAGTTAAAATGACGGAGAAAGGGTTCGGACCGACTGTGCAACCGAGATCGACCACATTGAGAACTTTGTTCCGGTGCAAATCTTCTGAGAACAGAGAATGAACCGCATTTACCAGCATAGGATTGGTTATGGAAATCAATTTTTGCTGCACATGATCAGAAGATTGAATCAATCTGTAAATAATGTTGATTAAACAGAAATTTGAAGCGAAAACTGATGAGCAAAATGATCTTGCGATAACTATAGATTGATATGATGATATGAATGAAGTTTTCTTACAAACTAAGTTCTGTTTGTGAATGATTTTCCTTTTTGAACATAAGAAAATAACTTGATGTTTGGAAAGTAGAACGAGTTGATGTATGGAAAATAGAGCATACCGCAAACCATGCGTGTTGAGCATAGCTTGATTCTACTTCTCCTCCGTTCATGAAAATTGCTTCGTTCACGTCCACTCTCTCTCTCTCTCTCTCTCTCTCTCTCTCTCTCTAGCAATCAAGGATTGGTGATTAGGATCGAGGGCTCAAAGTGCTAATTAAATTCTACCACGTACTTATTGGACTTGGTGACAGAGTTTAGACAATCAACCAACAATTCAAGTTTTTTTTACGACATATCTTATTATTACTATAAATAAAGGCCATCAATATAAGGTAATTTAATTTAATCTTGACCTATTCATTTTATATTTTTTTTACTCACGATTTGATTTAAACATCGGAGTCCTTTTGACCACCGTCACCAACCATCGATTCACCCTAAATTCAATTCATCTAAATCTTATCTTCCATGCTTACTCACCACCCTCTCAATCCGTCGTCTAAAGCTTATTTTCAATGTTTACTCACCACCCTCTCAATCCGCTTTTTGTACTTTAGTCAAAGTGGTGGTTAGCTTTGCACCACATACAAAGTGAAAAATATTCCGAGCTTGTACTCACCATTCAACTATCAATCAATTTACCTTACTTTTTCAATGGTAGCAATACTCACCATTAAATTATCAGTCAATTTTCCTTACTTTTTAAGTGGGAGCAATTATGTCAAACCTAATTAGGACCTAACTCATTTATAACACCATTATTTGGATGTTATTTGCTGACATAATTTATTAGAAGTGATGGTGATGAATTTAAGCTCAAGCCGCTAACTTAAAGCCTAAAACACCCAGCGGATCCGTTAAAGAACAATCCAAATGGCCCATCTAAATAGCGCCCACCAAATAATGGGACTGTGCCATAGCCCAGGGTTGTAGAAGCTCAAGATCGTCCAACTTAAGATATATGCCAGCTCGGTCCCAGCAAGCTCAACGACATGTACTTGCTCGAGAATAAGGAACTCTGCACAAGACCAGCCTCAAGTAACCCAAGTCATGGCACATGGCCAAGGGATAGAGGGACAATGTCTGACTCTATCAAACAAATATTCCATAATAAAGGAAATATCGCATACATTCCATTTCAAAGATAGTGGGCGTGGAAAACGTCAAGCTGACAAATCTTGCTATTGGACAAACAAGGAGGTGACCACAGAATTAGTCAAAAAAGAGGAATTGCAGAAACCCTAGACAGATAGAAAACGAAGCCACTAAAAAAAGATAGAGTTCCATAAGCTACCTAAGAAATATTTTGTATAAGGTTGCTAGCCAAGAATACTGTAATTGTTACCTTCTTCTTAAAGTAATATAATCCTCAAGGGGCAAGAGTGGACAAAGTGTTAGTCTTTTGGCTAAGGTGAACCACTCATATTTTGGTCTTTGCTTCATCCCCAAACCTGTACCTCACATTATCTCAAGCACACACCAAGCCCCACTGGGCTTCACCCCCTTTGTCATTCTGCGATTCATCAGTAAAGAGATTTCAAGCACCATCAAGAACAAAGCTACAAACACCTAATTATTCATAACTATTCAATTGACGGTGCACTCTCAATTAAGTCAACAAATTAAGTCTAATTAATAATTTTGAATTTATTAACCTAATTCATGATTATAGGATTGATTGTTGATTCCAATAAATAATGATGTTCATCGTCAATTCAATAAATATAAATAAATAAGTCTTATAAATTAGATTCAAATAACATTGCTCATAACAACACTAATGTTATAGGGATATAATTTAAGACTTAATGTGTTATAACCATCAGATTTATAGTGGAGTCAATTGAATATTGGTACCTGTTAACAATCCAGTCTCCACTATCCTTCATTCCCTAAATTATGAGCTTGATGAAAATCATTTTTTAATTCAACAATTATAATTGATTTATTTTTATCTCGAAGATTATAATTGATTAGATTTTTAGATTAACTACAATAACATTTTCCCCAATGGCTAATGAAGTTACTCTTAAATTGCTTCAAACTAATTAAACAAGCTTTANTAACTACAATAACATTTTCCCCAATGGCTAATGAAGTTACTCTTAAATTGCTTCAAACGAATTAAACAAGCTTTATGTTTTGACTACTCAATTAAGTTTGAATTTTATTATGTACTCAGATGAAGATTGAATCATAGTACATAGAAAAATGTTATTTGTTTTTATTTGAGGACTTAATCAATTATAATTGTACGATTAAAAATTAACTTAATCTGACATTAAAGCTGACAGCTAATTTAATAACTTATTGAATTAAATCTCTGAATTAGTTCCCCAAGCATAAGATAAAATTTTAAGTTTCATTATCAATACTCGTTGTGCCTTACAAATAAATCATTAGTATGTTTGTTAACGATAATATTTCCATAAAATATTAATTCATTCGAATCCAATTTAAAAACTTCGCTCTTATTATTCAACGAACCTAAGTTTTAAAGTTCATATCAAATCCTTTAAAAAAAATTATTTTCATCTAAATAATTAAATTAGGGGTGAATTTTAAAACATTACATTTAATTTTAACACAATATCATTAAATAAGAACTCAATTTTAATTAATATATATGTATATATGGGTATGTGTAATCATATCGGATCACAATCGAATCCTAATTTTCTATATCTATATCTGTAAAGACTTGCCTCTTATTTTTTTTTTTGGCAAACTTTTTAATGGGGCAAATCCTAAATAATTTTCAAATTTTCATATGAAGCCCAAAATAGTTTAAACTTGGATTGGGGGCAACTGCCCCTACTATCCCAACCTTAAATATGTCGGTGTTTGACTTAATTTTTTACTAAAATTTGAATAAAAAGTTTGATTTCATAAAAAATACTACAATGGAGTATTCAATGTTAAAAGATGACAAACTCAAATTTAAATTTTAAAAAAGAGTAAAATTTCACTACTTAAAATATGAGTAAAGATCTAAGATTCCCTTGATTTGAGTAAAAAAAATTGAGTGTTCCTCATTTAGTATGAATTTGAATAAATGACTGTGAGTTGTTTCTACCCTGTTTTACTCAAATTTATGAGTTTGGCTGAAGATTGAAAATGCCCTAAACCACCAAAAAAAAAAAATTGGTGTTTTCAGTGGCCGAGTCCATTTTAGAAGAAAACCAAGTCATGATGTACAAGCCTTATTTTATTTGGTTTTAAAGGACAAATTGGAAATCAAACATAAAAATGTCATTCTACTCTGAGGTGCTTCTTCAGTCCAATGACACGGTACAGTGGCACAAGATAGTGAGACTAGACAGCCTATATCTCCGATATAACGCATTAAAGAAGATGATGTGTAGAATGCACTCTTAATCCGAGATGCGAAGCTTGGTTAGATAACTTAATTATGATGTGGAGTTACCCAGATGGACTTTTGTGAAGAAAAGATTAACAATTTGGAACAGGTTTTGTTCAATGCCAAATAAATTCTATCCAATTTAGTTATTCATCACTATTAACACATTGTTATGTTTGACTAAGTTGAGTTTAATATGGAATTTGGGTTTTAGTTTCTAATGCATTTCATTGAATGTCATTTGGTCATAGCTCATAATTAAAATGTTTTATCTTAAAACATCTCCAACCTTGTAAATTTGAGTCAACATTTGACTAAAAAATTTAATTTGATACAATGCACTCTAATGCAAAAACTCGAATTTAAATAAGGATAAAATATAACTATTAGATTTTTAAAAGAGAATAAAATATAACAATTGAAGATTTAAGTCTTTCATGATTTGGTATGAATTTGGGTATAAGATTAGAGAAACTTTTGTTTTTTTACCTAAATTCAAATTTGAAAAATGGTAAGGATTGAAATTACTCTCAGACTTTAATTGAAATGCTTTATGTCATAATGCCAACAATAAATGATTTTAAGGTTAAGGTATGACCAATTAAAATAAATATCCTGAGGATAACAAAACCATGGAAAATTTCTAGGTGGGCCGAAAATTTACAAACAAACAATGGTTAGGACCAAACTCAACATTGTAACCCAATGTAATTGTAGACAAGTTCAATAATGGATTTGCACTGAAAAGTCTTTCTCCTATTTTGATATTTGGATAACTTCAATGCACGTGTAGTCTACATAGAAATCAGTTTCGTAGCCTCAGTTCTCCTTTGGCCTAATAATCATCGCTCTTGTTCTGTCTCAATTTCGTAGTCTCTCTTGCTTTACCTGCACTATGGAGAGCTCCACTCCATACGAGCTTCGTTGCTGATAGAAAGAAGGAATTTCTCATTGTATTCCATGCCTAAGGTTTTGAATATGTCCGGAAGACAAGACAATTCGAGGCAAGAGAGGAGAAGAAAGTGGTAGAATATTTTGAAGGGTATTTTTGTCATACAAATTTTCAAAAACAATAACTTTGGACCACACACTTGATATTTTAAACAAGTGTGCCCTTAAGGAGTAAATATTAAATGCAACGTGGTAGCACCAACTAATAGTAAAATACTAAATGAATAAAGTGAACCTTATTTGAGTAATATTCGATTACATAGAAGAAGAGTAGATAATTATTAATTTTAGCAACAATGCTATACTGACCAAGATTTAATGCATAAATATATTCTAAAATAGACAGAATATTAAAATTTTCCTATAAGACTAGTAGTAATAAATATTTAATGAATAAATATAATTTAAAAATAAAACCACTTTTCAAAAAAAAAAATACGCATGAATCATGGTGCATTAAAGATAAGAGATTTTAAATTAAATGACCCAAAATTTCAGGGCTTAATAAATGTCTTGTTAAAGTTTTTAAGAAAGGAAAATTTTACAAAATGGGTATTTACGTATTTGTATCTCAGCTATGTATTTTTTTCTAAAATATTTTGTTTTATATACTTTTTTACAATTATATATCTAATTTAATGAACCGGCTTCCAAAGGACCCAATGTTTGACAATGTAGCAAACTTCAAGTTTTGAAGTTATGTTGCCTTTTGTGTTTTATATGACAATAAGTGATTTTGGATTTGGAGGACTAATGAAAAAATTTGTATGGCTTATTGGGGTCAAAGATTTTATCATTTTTGTTCTCCTTGGATTTTTCTCTAGGAGGATTGAATTTTTTGCTGGAACTTCCGTGAATCATTGGTGGAAATCAGATTGTGAACTTTAAAATCTCATTGTGAAGACTTTTTTTATATGCAAATTTCTAGGTTAAGATGAAGTGTGAACAAGACAAAATCCCATGGCGTTCCATGGGATTTTGTAATATTTACTGACTAAATTGTAACACGCATGGATCGAATACTCTTCTTGGTTGGTTGTTGATATCATTGCATTCATTACCTCATTGAAGCCCCCACTCCCTGCTCCCTCCCCGCCTCTTAAAAAGTAGAAAAATAAGAAAGAGGGCACCAACCTTATTTTTCTCATCAAAAAAATTTGGAGGCATTATTTCATTTATATATTATATTTTGACTTTTCATGTGTTTTTAATTAGCTGACAATTTCTATTTGATGCGTAAATTATCAATTTTTGATTCATCTAATTGGAAAACCAGTTGTTAATTGACTGTATGTTTCAGTTGGAAAACCAGTTGTTATCTTGGTATTTCTCATCTTTACNTCAACTTCTTACTTACAACCCGTTCGGAGAACAAGGTGGAGTTTTATTTTGCATGGACTGTTATCTTGGTAGTTCTCATCTTTACTTGCAGTAAGGCATTGCATGTTATCTTATGGGAGGGTTGGTGATTTTCAATTTTATTTTTGATATAAAATTTTTAAGGATACTAAACTAAAGTACAAAAGAATGCATGTAACATTGTTCAATGGTGCTGGTGTTCAATATATAAACAAACGGATTTATGTAGTTTGGGGAGAATTTTAGCAATAATTTGCATCATATATGTCTTGCTTTTCTTGTTATATCGCTTGAGGTCTTTTCTGAAGTCGTAGCATCATGACTGCAATCTTTTATTTTGTAAGTTATTTCGTTCCCAAAATTTTTTAAGGCAATCAACCATCTTGAATTATGATTTTGTTGTGCACATAACTTGTATTGGCATTTCCAGAATGTGGTTCTGATGGATAGGTGTAATGATGGTCTCTTTCTTGATCCCACCTATTCTTAGTAAAGTCGGAATTATTTTTCATTAATCATGAATGGAATGGTTTTGTTAACATTATTTGGTGTGGTGGTACTCTGAAATACTATGAAATGTCTTTTTTTATACCCAATTAATTGTTTTGATATTTTTCTTAACTGACGTTTGGTTGGCTGGCTGAGCCTTTTGTAGTTTAATTGGTTGCAAAAACTATTGTGCTGAATCAAGGATGACAATTTTGTCTTGTTTCTTTTGGAATGCCCAAACCATTTTAGTCTCCATGGTAACAAAACATCAGTGATTGATATTAAAATTTCTATATTTCTTCGGCCAATGTTTAGAAAACATCTTTTTAATTTTTCTATGTTTCTATTTTTTTTCCCTAATCGTTCCCGTTTCTAAGCTAGCTAAAATTATGAAGCAAAGTGAAATTTTGATTCTTATTTTCAGTAATGTGTTTACTGCTTTTCATCTTAGTCTTATCAGATTTAGAGTCACGAAAAGTTTTAAGTGTGTATACTTTTTTTTTTGGGTAAATGAATGAGTTTTATAAGAAAGAAAAAACTGCAATGATAGAATCAAGCTACAACAACCTACATATCTCAACATGAGATGACCAAAAGAGAAAAATAAATCTGGAAAGGGCGTTGTTTAAGTGACAGTAACCTTCAGTGATTAAATTACATAGTTGAAAAAGAACAACTTTATCCTCGTGTACCAAAACAAGAGCTAGGTAGCCTCCAATCAAGGGCTAGTTCCCTGTTGCTGGGGTGTTCGTGTTTCCTAAATCTCTTTCTTTAATATCCTTGAGAAGACTTCCATGACAATCACAAACAAAAAAGGGGGCATTGTGTCGCCCTGCCTAAGACCCCTTGCACTTGGAAAATATCCAACCAACTCCCCATTCATGTTTATAGAGAACTTTGGAGTAGAAATGCATGCTCTGATCCATTGGACAACCATAGGGGGAAAGTTAAGTGCTAACAGTGTCTCAAGAAGAAATCCCCAATCTACCGTATCATAAGCTTTCATCAAATCCACCTTTATCGTACACTTGGGGCAACCTTCCTCCTTATGGTAATTTCTCATTAGTTCTTGTACCAAGAGAATGTTGTCCCCAATCCTTCTACCTACCACAAATGCCGTTTGGGAGGGGCTAACAATATTTGGTAGCAAGGGTTTTCGCCTATTGGCAATGACCTTGGAAATTATCTTGTATATAGTATTACAGCAAGAGATAGGTCTAAATTCACTCATGGTGGATGGGTTCTGGACTTTGGGCACTAGAGCAATGATTGTAGAATTTATCTCTTTAAGAAGCTCTCCAGCTATAAAAAAACTCCTTAACTGGCATACAAATATCCTCACCTATAATGGACCAAGCTTTTTGGAAAAAGTACCCATTGAATCCATCAGGGCCGGGAGCTTTATTCCCATTGAGGGAAAAACAAACATTTCTGATCTCATCGCCTGTAACTTCATTACTTAGAGAAGATGTTTGTTCATCTGGCAAGGGTTGGATCAAATTCCTTAGGATTGAACGCATGTCAGGATGCAGTGAGTTGGTTTTGCCTAATAGAGACTTGAAAAAATGAATGGCTTCAAGCTTCACCTCTTCCTCTTCTTCCACTAAAGTGCCATCTTGCTTGCGGATATTAGTGATTGTTGCCCTGTTGAGCCTAGTAGTGATTGATTTGAAAAAGAAAGCTGAATTTCTATCACCTGCTTCTAGCCATTGTATTCTGGATTTTTGTCTTAGGAATTCTTCTTCTTGTTTTAGTGCCTCAGCAAATAGCTTTAGAAGTTCCTTCTCCTGATCCCTAAGAGAGTGATCCTTAGGATTTCTATCCAAGTTCCTTTGGCATTCAGCTAATGCTAACTTAGCATCCATGGATTTCTTTGGAATATCACCAATCTTCTCTTTATTCAGCTTCATGAACTCAATTTTAAGTAATCTAAGCTTCCGACATACTTGAAATTGCTTTGTACCTCTGATCTGATCTCTCCATATGTGATCCACAATATTGAGAAAATCCTCCCTTTCAGTGATGAAGTTAAAAAAACTTAAAATGACTCTTTCTTGCCTTCTTATCCTTCCCCATCCTAACCACAGCTGGGCTATGATCTGAAATTCCTGCAGGTAAGAATTCTGCTGTAGCATGATTGTCTCTATGAATCCAACATTCATTGACCATCACCCTATCAAGCTTCTTGAAGGTATAGTGTTGCTCGTCTCTTTTGTTCCACCAAGTGTGAAGTAAACCTGAAAAGTTAAGATCTTCCAGTTCAGCTTGCTGTATAGAATCCTCAAACTCCTCCATGGCCTTTATTCTCTTGTTACACCCCCTGTAATCTCTTCAGAAGTCCTAACAACATTAAAGTCACCCAAGACTATCCAAGGTGATGTTGGGATCTTTCTAGCATGGCATTCCAAATCTCTCCATAGTCTCCTCCTTTCTCTATCATCATTAGCCCCATAAACAACTGATACATTTAGAGTCGCCCTGCTCCCAATGTGGTACACTGAGTAGTGTATGACTTGATCTATTTCAGCAATTTTTATAACCTTCAAAACATTGGGGTTCCAAGTAATCCAGACTTTTCCCAAAGTGTCACTTGAGTAGTTATCCATCCAGCCCCAGCTCCTGGCAATTGTTTTCATGATACTACCTTTATTAACATCTCTCACTCTAGTTTCAAGTAGACTAAGAAGATCAAGATGATGTTCAAAAATAAACTTTCTAACCTCCAATTGTTTGGGGGGAGAGTTAAGACCCCTTACGTTCCAACAAGCTAAATTAATCATATAAGTCTTGGAGGATGGTACCCCTGGGCTTTGGCAGACCCTTTTTTTCCCCTTAAAGGAGATTTATGGTTATGCAACTTTTTCTTTTGTTCCCAAAAGGAATTTCATCAATGTTTATCACCATTTTTGGCAATAAACTAAAATCAGAAGAAGCAGAATTTTCAGTTTCATTTGGCATCATACCTTTTAAGTCCACAACCAGTCTGGCAAACAGATTACTAGTACTTAATTCCTCTACCTTCTGAGGTACTGTAGGAGTTTGATGTATTTCAGTGATGATTTGGTCCCCTGAACTTGTTTGACCACTAACCTTCTTGGATGTTCCAGCTTGTGGTGCTTGTAAAGCCAATTTTCCGGCACAGTCCTTACTTGTGTTGCCTCCATGTAGCTCTAGTTCTTGTCTGCCTATCAGAATTTCATTGGTGTCATTGGTCCCCAATATTTGTCCAGGGTTTACAATTCCTTTCCCCTTGTCATCTTTCTCAGCTTTCTCCTTCCATTCTTGTTTGTTGGTTCCCATTGGGCAATTGTAGCTATTATGGCCCAAAACTTTGCACTGAACACATGTTTTAGGCTTCCATTGATATTCAACTCTTATTTCCATAACCACTTTGTCATCAGTATGTTCCCCTTGAATACATAATTCAAATGACTCAATTGGTTCCTGATTAGCTTCTATTTCAACACAGAGTCTAGCGAAGGTGATTCTTTGCTTGGATTCTGTGAGAGAATCTGCATATAAAGGTCTACCAATAGCACTTCCAATATAACTCAGACCCTCCTAATTCCAATATTCCAGAGGAATATTATAGATTTTGACCCAAACAGGGATCTTAGAGTGTAGATCTTTAGTTGGTTGAAGTCTAGGTTGCCACTTTTGGAGTATGAGTGGTCTACCTGACATTAAACATGGCCCATTTTCTAGTATTCTCCTACTAGCCTGCTAAAGAAATAGAAATCTTGGTCATTTGCTAATACCTCCAATAGACCTTCCAAAGTCTGTGCAATGAGTTTGACCACTGAGAAAGGAAGTTTTTTATCTATAAAGTATCCAACTAGGCAAGCAGTCCACTCTTTACTTCCTTGATCTGCAACTGACTGAGGGGGAGACACTATTGTTTTGTTCCCTTCCACTAGGGGCTTAAAATATTTCAGGCACATAGATTTTCCACTTGGCCCACTTGTATGGTCCATACCTTTCCCCTTACCCACTACTTGGCTCCAAGAAGTCTTACCAGATTGGTTGCCCAACTTTTCATGTACTTTGGGAGGATAGATTTGCTTCCATTACTGGCACAATCAGATTTGGTGTAACATCCCTCCTATCCCTTGACAGCTCGCAAGTTCCTTGGGGTAGGTGCTCACCACTTGGGCCATTCTTAGCTTCAGGGGCGTGGGTTTCACTTCCCTTCTTCCTTACTACTCCCTCTATAGTTCTTATAATATGGTTAGGAGGACATACCTTAACATAGTTTTGGCTTGGACCATCAGAAACACCAGAGGCATTTTGACGAACATTACATGGGCTTCCCTTTGCAAGGTCTTTCTGAGCCTTCACCGTCCCATTATTCATCTGTAACTTTACGTCCTCAGAACAAGAAGAATCTTTATTTGGGGAGGAACCCCTCAGCTTGCCATTGCCTAAGCCGTCTGCTTCTTTGTTGCACGAGTCATCTTGACTACATGGCCTCTTAAGGGAAGTAATTATGTTAGAACCATTAGGAATAGCAATAAATGCCATACGATCGCTATTGATTCTACTATCCGTGCTGGGATTTTTACTGACAACAGAGTCACTCTTGCCAATAGAAACAGGGGTTATCATACTACATGATTCAGCTGAAGGAGAAGTTGTCCCCATGTAGTTGACATCAGAGGGGTTGGTTTAAGGATTCATAGGAAGAATAAGCTTAAAACAATGGACAAAGGTGGTGGGCCTGAAGACTCAGCGAGATGGAGGAGGACGGTAAAGTGGGGTGGGGTGGGGTGGGGGGAGGAGAAGAGAGCATTCCCACGACTGTTTCCTTTTTCTCTAATAACCAAAGTGTGTATACTTTTCCAAAGGACGTAGAGACTCCGAATAAAGTTTTTAAATGAGGTCTTCAAATAAGGTTTTCATTCTTATCAAATTATCACCACAAGCTTTTGATAAGATCGTGAATGATAGTCAGCAGGAAGGTTAACTTCATTTTATGTGGACAAAGGTTGAAATTGCAATCTTTTATAAAGTTATGTTTGGAAAAATGTGTTTAATAGTTACTCTGATATTCCATAAATGACTTTGCTCCGGCAAGCTTGAAGGGATGGCGAACCCTCCATTCCTTACCCTCTCCTTTTTTTCAAGGGTTCACCAAAGATGTTATCTATCCCAAACTGCTTTTGGTCCCATAATTTTGACTCTGCCGTGCCACTTCACATGTGAGTTTAAGATATTACTTCATCCATTTTTTATTCAATGATCAAGATCCTTTGAGTTTTGTTTTCACAACTTAGGACTCAGTTATTATACTTTCCTTTTGGCAGCTTGGCAGCTTATATGCAATTCTGTTGTTTGTAGTTGGTGAAGTACCCCAGATTTTGTTTCAATGGCACCTCTATTTGACCATAAACTTGCTTTGGTTTTTAACCTTGTAGGACCAACTACTCATGCTCCATTTGTCAAGCATCACCTGAACACAACTCAGCTTAGCAAAAAATTTGAACACCGCTGCTCAGATTTTGTAGGTGATATCTACCATCTCTTTTCAAGACGAAAATGTATGGCCAAGGTGGTTTTCCTTTTAAAATGTGGTCAATTTTAGTAAGTTATGCCCTTATACGAGAACTATGCTAATTTTTTTTGGTCCTAGAGAAATTATTGTTGTGTATTCGAGATTTTTTGCATTAGTTGGTTGTTGTTCTCCATCCAAATTTTTTTGTGTTGGGTTAAATGCTTTGAAGAAATCATGTAAAATCTTTCAGAATTTGATGGCTCGAGAGGGCCTGTGTTTAATTTTTCTTTGGAATTATGGGAATGCCAGTTCACTAAAAGTAAAAGGTTAGGTTTAAGTTCTATGTTTGACCATTCCAAAAAAAAAAAATTATGTTTGTCATAGCATTTCTATTAGGTTTATCTAGTTTTATTTTTGGAAATTTTATATTGCTACGTATATTTTTTATCTCCTTTTTTTAATTAATAGGATTTTATGATTCTTTATTTGATTTTATAACTTCCTTGATCGATCCAATATAATATTTCATTTTTAAAAACGTTGATGAAATGTAACCGCGACTAATGAGTGTGATTAGTAACTAGATACAAACAGATAAACAAAGTAAATCCATTTTGGGATCACAGAATCCATAAGCATACTCTTTGTTTGGATGACAACTGATTATGACAATGAATCCATGATATTCAATGTATTGATAGCCCCACTCCCACAGGCGGGGATGGTTTGCCTTAGAAAAGACTAGGTCAAGCTCTCTGCATAATCCTTTGTCCCTCCTTTTATAATGGCAACTTGACATACAAAAGGTAACCCCAGATGCAATGTTTGATTTTGTGCATGTGGGTCCATAGTTTAAGGTTTTGTTTTTTTTAAAATACAAAAAATAAAAATCAGCAATTGATTCAAGTTATTTCTAAAAAGAAGTAAAAAAAAAAAGGTTAGATATATGCAATTCATTGCATGAGTATTTATACTTTTGCGAGTTTTGAATTGGATTAGATTTATGCAGTTTTGTATACAAATAGATTGTTTGTATGACTCGAACTCTTAACTTTAAAGTCCAAATGGAATAAATTTATCGTTATGCTAGGAATCTCTCTCAATGAACAATTTTTTAATGAGTTAGACAAAAATCCATTTTCTCCATAAATTGTGCAATTTCAAATGTGGGATAATTGAGGATCAGCGATTGGCTTAATAGCCACCACAACTCCTTCGGGTTAGATCATAAGGGATTTATTTCTCTTAAATTCTCTAGGTTTAACATGAATGGTCTACCTTTAATTAGATCGGATATGAGATTAGTCGAAGTGCGTGTAAACTAATCTAGACATCTATTGAACCCCCCAAAAAAATGGTCACTGTAACCTACTATTAGACTGTTACGTAGTGGATTCGAACCATACTGCCACCTTTCTCGAAAAGATCAAATTAGCGATAAAAAAAAAATTCGGGATGATTATATTAAGTGATAATAAAACACGAATTAAGCATTTCCTTAACAAATTAAATTCAAAATCTAAAAGACATAACACAGACGAAACGTCCCTCCACTTCTTCCAGTCATCTACTATAACTGTCATAGGGTCCACAAACCCGTCACACTCAAACCATGAACAATTCAATAACCCGACACATAATACATGAACTTTGAATCCAACTCCAAACCCGGCATAGTCTCGGGCTCCAAGACCACCTCCAAATCAACAGTCCCACCACCTTCCCTCCCCAGAACATGCAAAATCTTACCATGATACTGATTAGCCCGCCCGCTCCGAACAGAAACGGGTCTGCCCCACCCGAAATCATTGTTGTACATTGGAAATCTTGGCGAACTTCCCATCATGATCATTACCCCATTGAAGTTTCCCAACAAGAAACACCGTGGGTCCCGCTCCCAATCCTTTACTCATCACCTCACCGTACCGTTATCGTGGGCCTTCAAGTTCTTGTTTAGCTGCTCGGCGCACCATTGGAGATCACGTGACAGAACGTCGCCAGCGGAGACATACGTTGGAATGCTCTGAATTGTGTTTTTGAAATAGTACGAATCGAGCTTTGGTTCGAGCCGGTGACGGCAATTCATCGCCATTCTTAACGTTATCATTTTGGATGGTGGTAGTTTCCGAGCACGTGCCACCGGTCACCATAGTAGAGCACACTATGACTGAAAAGATGAGATCTATACCGTTGGATTGACATACTCCATTTCAGTGTTGAAAATGGCATTTCATAGTCATTTCAACGGCGTTATCTTCCTGTCGACAACCTTCAAAGGATCGTTGCTTTGCTTCCCCATCAATTCGACTCTATCAATTGCTCCGTTACAACTACAGATCAATTTTTGATCATTTGTTTTTTATTTCAAATTCAGAATCAATTCTTTGCGGAAGCTGAAAATTCTCTCTCTCAACGGAGCATCGAGGGACAAAGTGACCTTGGGTCCACCTTCAGGGACTCTGAGAACCCTCGGCGAGATCAACACTGATTCACAGTGGAAGTCTGGTACCCTTGAAATCTTCCTCACACTAGTTCCACAAACCTCCACGAAAGTATTGAAAAAGTTCCAAAACGACGTGCTATCAGTAACGACGTGATTGAGTGCACAGGAAATGAAAACGCCATCGACTCACTTGCACAGCCAATACAGGCTTAAAATGGCCGTCGTAACTCATTGTTCTATCAAAAGCAAAGAAATCTTTGACATAATTAGGGACATCAGTTGGGGACAAAATGTCGCAAGCATGAATGTGAATTGCACTAGAGTGAATGAAGTCAACTCCAGCGTCATTACATGTGATATAAACAAAACCGAAAGAGTCAGTTTTGAGACTTCGGGCGAGTGGTGGGAAGAGAGAGAGAGAGTCTGGGAGAGACCACATTCGAGGAGAGAGATAAGAGAGTCAATTGGAACAGGAGGGTGATTGAAGAGACCACCCTTTTGAATGTAGTGATAGGAGAGCATCAGAAGATTAGAGACTGAGAGTTTGAGGTCAGAGAGAATCGATTTTTGGTCTGGGAAGATGGTGCATTTGGAGATGAGAGTTAGAGATTGTGAAGAAGCCATGGTTGAAGAAGGAATAGACATGTTTGAGCTTTGAAGTGTCTGAGTCTTTAAGGCTCTCTTGCCTCACTTCGAATGGGGTGGAATTCTTGTGAAGTGAGGAGTGAGAGAGAGTGTAGAGGTGGGAGTGGTTTATATAGGGAGGGGTTTGAGTGGTTTGGAGGGTTGGGTTCATGCACTTGTTGAGGTAGTTGTTGTTGTTTGTTGGTTTCTCTCGCTTACAAACAACTTGGGATAAGTTGAGTCTCGTTTAGTTGGGTCTTTCTTTTCTATTTTTTTTAACAGGCTATTCGAGCCAATTTAGACCAGATTCAACTAATCTCTTTCTTGGTTTAAGTCAACATACGTCCGGTTAGACTAATCCCCTCACGTTCGGTTAGACTAATCCCCTTATTAGTTCGATTAAAAGGATATTTATGAGGAATAAATTTTTTATAGTCTAATCCTAATAAATTATGAAAATTTGAAATCATAACGTTTATATTCACAACTCATCCATATTATCATACGAACAACCCTTAGGGTTAATTGGCTTTTTCTCCGTGATCTTAATTTTGCACCGATCACTTAACCAATTACATAAAAATTATTAAATGGAAAAATATAATTTAATTAAAACTAAATAGTAGGGAATAGTTAATATGGACAATGGAGGGCATTGATAAGTCACATGTGATAGAACTTAGTTTAAAGAAATCTTTGATTTCCAAGTTATTTATTTAAAAAAGCTTTTGGGTTTTTATGGGTGAATCACAACTCAATACAATAAAACGTAGAATAAAATCCCAAGTTTGAAATGCGGCGTGCAATACAGGCAACGGTGGAATACATATATGTCAAGGAGAATTGTTTTTCAATGTCACACAACTATCTGTAGGAGGCCTCATTGCATCAACGTTGCTACCAAAATTAAAGTCTCATCACGTACTCTGGATGTTCAAGAGTAAGTTTAGCCCCCGCCGAACTGTCGTAGTTATAGACAAGGGCGGAGCCAGAAAAGTTTTTTAGGGTGGACACACTAGCATTTTTTTTTTTTTTTTTAATAGACCGTAAAAGTGTATAGATTTTTATTTATTAAAATTATATTTAATACTTTTTAAACATAAAAAATTAAAAATTGATACACATAACATGAACAAAAAAATAATAATTAAAACTTCTTATCGAGAATACAACTAATTATTATTACTTATAATTGATCCTGATATGTTTTTATTATTTGAAAGAATTACAAATTAATTTTATCATCAATATATATATATATATATATATATATATATATATATATATATATAATTGCAGTAACAATCTTCCATTTACGATCTTATAGTTTACTATATAAGGACACGCAATTTTATACAATAACAAAATAACCCTATAATTTAAAAAAATTATAAAATAATATTAATATATTAAAAAATATTTGGACATGTGTAAAATATGTCTAAAAGTTAACAATTATATTTGTTGTACCTAATTTGAGATTTAATTGATGGAGTCCCAGTGATTTATGACCATTAGATAGATAGTAGATTTTATTAAATATTAAGACTCACTATTATACATAATATTGTAATGTATTAGGTCCTTAAATTAGGTTTCAATAACATTGTTCAAAAAGTCAATAATCATTTAGGTAGATGTCTATTCAAATCAATATCACTAGAACACAATATTAGGGTGAATACAATTAAATATGTCTAAATTTTATTTCAAAAAATACAAACTTAATATAATGCAAAAAAAAAAAAATATTGAAGGGGGGGGGGCAAAAGTTTTGATTTTTTAATAGGTTTGGGTGGATTGTGATAGGTCAAAGATTTGATTTTTTAATAAATTTGGGTAGATAGTGGTGGGTTCAAATTTCTTTGTTTTAAATGGGCTTAATTTTTTAATTCTTTTGTGTGAATAATGTGAGCCTAACATTTTTATCTTGGGTTTTAGGTGGGCACAAATAATATGTTATACAAATATATAATATACATACCTAACTAATTAAAAAAAAAATTTGAGGGGGGGGGGGGGGGGGGGGCCCCCCCCCCCCCCCCCCCCCCTTTCTTTATCCCCATCTATG
>CAUOFW020000725.1:1574076-1590835 GCA_963454935.2 Ilex paraguariensis | reverse complement strand
CCCACTTGCCCACCCTAGCCATGCCTCCCTCCGGCCTTGGTAATAGAAACTTGAACACAAGTATTAAGCGACGAAATTTGAGTTTTTTATCACTGAACCAAGACATTTGTTTTTTGAGCAATGTTATCAGGACTTAATTTACTAAATCATTGAATTGATCATATCCCCATCAAACATTAGAATTTTGTGTTATTCCAATAGTTACAACGAAGTCGCATTATTAAGTCAATAAATTAAATAAAAATTTTATGTTCTAATAATATTATTCTTGTCTTTTAATTATTTTTAGCTGACTATTATTTAAATGAGTTATTGTAGTTAAAAAGTTAAAGTATTAAATCATAATATAAACCGTCAGATCTAAACAATCTAGACTATTATTGTATTTTTCTAAGTTAAGAGCTTAAACAACTCAAACAACACGCTCTATTCTATTTGATTGTCTATTATTGGGAGGGAAAGTCGAGCAAAAAAAAACTTTTTATACCATGCCATGTTTTACTGCTAAGGAGGTTTGAAGGAGAGACCTCATTAAAGAGTTTTGGGTTGTTACCCTTGTTTTCTTGTTTTCTATTTTAGCTTGAAAACTCAAAGAAGTTTTTGATCTCAATTCCCACTTTTTTTGAATTTTTTTTTTTTTTGGAAATTTCTGTCCAAACAACATCTTAAGAGTTTTACTATTTTTGAGAACAGAAAACTGTTTTGGAGAACAAACCACACAAACCAGTATTGTATTGATCATTGTAACTCTAACTCTAGCTTAATAAATTTCATTGCGTTTGATTTTTTTTTTCTCCCTGAATCGATTTTCAAGTGCTGAGTTAAGCAAACGAAATTTCAAAGTATTCCATGTGGAACATCACGATGTTTCGATCGGATGTTTGGAAGCTAAATTTCACCCATTCCGCGGCCATTGTGAGTGTCATGATAGGCCTAGTACATGTTATGTCAGTTGCCATGGAGACTTTTGTTGGTGACTATTGGATGCTCTCTGTTTCAAGCCTTTCATCGAGCATAGTAAGTTTGCTCTCTATTCCCTCTTCTATACCTTTATTATATTTCATCTCTTCAACAAGTTTACCAATGAGCATAACGGCTTTATTGTTCCATTGGAGAGAAAAACCAATGATTAGTTTTTCGGGAAATTTTCAAACGAACAATTTCAACAAAATCTTTCAATTTCTTATTTTATTAAGTTCAACTCCATGTATTTTATCATCTGTGATTCCCATGTTGATGCCTTTTATCATCTGTGGAATTGTTTCCTCGATGGGGACCTCTTTTTTCCTATAGCAACCCATGAGTATAACTCATAGATTCAGGTTCTTAACGTTCTCATTCCTTATATTCTTCTATGCATTCTTCATGTATATATCCGCAAGCATTTATTCTTTAATTGTAATCATTGGAAGCATTTTTGGAATGGTAAAGCAAAAACACATACCTGCAATAGGAATTGGATTTGGAATCACGATATCCATTTTCTGTTGCATTGTCGCCACGCTGGTGGAGCAAAGGAGGTTAAATGTGGCCAAGGGACATGGCCTAATTGACATCCCCCATAGCACAATCCCAATGAGTATTTCCTGGCTGATTCCTCAATTTCTCCTCTTAGGTGCTGCACAAGGGATTGTCATCAGTAACATGACCCATTTTTAGGTCGATCAAGTACCTTATTCAATGCAGTCATATTTGAGCAAACTCATTGAAGCTTTCTTGGGAGTTGGATTCATAGCTAGTGTTCTAATTGTTAATGTTGTGGGAAAGATTAGCAACGAGAGAGGGGTGAAAGCTGTTTCAAGGAGACACTAAACAAAAGCCGGCTAGATAAGTACTATTACACACTAGCAGCAATGAGTTGTGCCAATCTTTTTTTCTATGCACTTGTAGATTCTTGGTTTAATTACAAGGAGGTAAACATTCCAACAAAAGAATAAGAAGTGGTAGATGAAGAAAGGTTTCAATACCATGAAGAGTAATACCATCAGGCCATGATCAGGGCTAGTCCAAGAGAGTAACAGGCTATAAGTTTAATCTGTGGCCAGCCATGAAGTTTCAATCATAAGTTTGTCCCATCTTTTTTGTTTGTTTTTGTTATTTGTAGGTAAATAATGTAATAGTAGCAAGGTATCAAGAACTTTGCTTTTCCATTTGAAAGATTTCCTTCTACCATATAACTAAACCGCATTTAAGCTGCATAATGAGTGAAAAAACTTTCTCAGCCTTGAACCTACGTGAACTAAAAGTGGTTGACTCTCGCAAGAAATCAAACTCCCTAAAAGTGTTATGCAACCATTAAACCCTTCAAGGTAGAAAAACCTCTAGCACTTTACAATACAAATTTGAGTGTAATTCACCCTCATCACACCCACTCATACAAAAGATAATTTACTTTTCATAAAATTCGCATATCAAACAATTTGTAATGCAACAATTCCAAAAAAAAGACGAGTACTCAAATCAAAACATGCAAGAGATGGTTATTAAAAATAAACAGAGAACTAAAGAAATGGAAGAGAATGCAAAATGTGCAACAAGCGGAAATGTGCAAAAATTTGGTCTACTTATACTTCACAAAAGGGAAATCTGGTGGGCCCAAGAGGGCTCACCCCTTATGGTTCAAATATAACCACCAAATCCTCCATGGTTTCGGACCAATATAAAAAATTAACACCATCAATAGGCTTTTTGCGTCACGTCCCAAATTTTCTAGGGCTGATTTAATAATTTGAGTGATAATTCGTAAGATTTTACAGTTTGAGTGAGTCAATCATGATTCCATGTAATGAGTTTTCTTTTAGAAAATTGGCATCCAAGAGCTATTAAAACACATCCAAGCATTATTATATATGATTGTTATCCTTAAGTTTCAATATTACATAATATTTTGTAGGTCTCCAAAGCAAAGCACATAAGAAATACATAGCCAAAGACCTTCAACATAAGTTCGAAATACATAAACTTCCAAAACAAGATACATGCTAAAAGAAGTTAAGCATTCAAGACAATTTCGGGAAAGAAGTCCTGTTATCTCCAAGCCTATTACCTGCAAATGAGGTAATAAATATTGTTACATGTATTATGCTAGTACATACGTTGCACACGACATATAAATGCCAAAATCACATGCATTGCATCCACCATAAATATTATTTCACGCATCCTTACTTACCAACTCTGGATTATCCCTCCCAAATCCAACAATTTGGGGGGAAGCTAGGACCACTTAAAAAGGCTTGCACCTTGGTGTGTCCCACCACTCATTTCTAAATGCTTGCAGTTAAGGATACGAGTAACTCACACCCCTCTCGGACGCTAAAACATTTGGTCAAGACTCGATTTGAGGCCTTTTACCCTAGGGAGCACAATTTCTTCTTGTTTATCCCCATTATGTCCATAGCCGCTGTGAAGTCTAATTCGTTTAATTTCATCACTTATTCGGATGATGAAAACGTAACAAGCATAAAATACAATCGAATCATTGAATTCTATAATAATACCAAGATAAGACTTAATGATTACATGTAAAGCACATAATTGTGCTAGGTATGATTCAATCACGTTGTATTATTGTCGATAATCCCACCATGAGAATGTGTGTAAAAAAAATGAGAATTTATGCATGCAATTAGAATCTAAGTAAAGTCTTTGTTTGGCCTTTGCAATCATTATTACACATTCTAGTGATAATTATAAGTTAAATTCCACCAAGTATAGAGTTTGGTCACCTTTAAACAAAAGTAGGTACTTTGTCACATAATAGCTAAAAGATAATAGGGACTTTGACGATTTTTTTAAAAATCACACAATTTGAATTAAGTTGTGAAATTTGTTGTGTACAATGTAAATGAGTAATAAATGTACAGAAAAATTAGCACGACAATCTAACATGAAATACTAGTAAGCCACAACATTCCTCCATATGTGAGTTGTACTTTGTACGTCCAAAGCGATAGGAAAAAAGGTGGAATTTCTCTCTCTCTCTCTCTCTCTCTCTCTCCCTCTCCCTCTGTGTGTGTGTGTGTGCTGGAAAGTTAAATGGAAACATATTATCTAAAAAAACTTATGAGCATGCCATCACCTGATTCAAGTTGAGAATATTGAGCTATCCCATGGTCCTGCTAAGCATAACAACAACGGTTGTGTTTGTCGGTGATCTGCTGGCCAAGTCCTTAACCATAATTTGGGTCAACTTGTGATACAGTTTCTCCGTTATTTCCTTTCCAAATTGGTAAGAGATCATTGATTCAGTGAAGCACCTGATATTCTTGGCAATTTGTTCTCCCATAGCCCTTGTATCTCTCTCTTGGTTGTCTAGAATAGCAAGTGTAAATGTCTCTATATGTTCAACTGCGAATGATCCCTCCTTGTCCGTTGTATCTTGTTCTTCCTCANTTATTAACTCGGGATTCTTATTTTTTTTAAGCATTAAATGCTCTACCCACACGATTAGCCATGGAAAAAGAGAATTATGAGTTAAATAGGGTTAAAAAGAGAGATAGTTATTTATTTAGAAAAAAATGAACAACAATATTGATATTTTATGAACAAAATTATTGAATGGAGTAAAAATCTGAGTTATGTGTAATTATTTAGAAAGTAATAAAGGGTATTATGGGCATTTCAAGGGTGAACACCAAGCCCTTTCCTCTCCTTATATTAATNTATGTTCAACTGCGAATGATCCCTCCTTGTCCGTTGTATCTTGTTCTTCCTCATGTAATGGCGTGTAGTATGGTACATTGAAGGAGTCCAACTTCTCTTCATCAACCAAGCCCTACGAACAAACAAGTGGTAAGAAAAAAATATAAGTCATCCATCACCGAGTTTTGTATAATTTCCTTCAAAAGATTGATTAACAACCCGAGAAACTAGGTAATTTCATACCTCGAGGGACAAAGATAAAACATTTGCCTATTGAAAAATGTCACAATAAAACCTAGGCAACATTAGTGAGACCCCTCACATCCTAATGGAATTTGTTTGCACACTAAAATGATTGTTCCTCTTAAACACCAATGTGCTCTTTTTTCTTTCTTGGTGGACGTCCTTTGAGGGAATAGAGTTCCCCCCAAAAAATAAAAATAAAAAATAAAAATACTCGGGAATTCTTTATTTGTTTGTCAAGTCATGTTCTAAGGAGAATTTCATCCGAATTCGAACATAAAAAAAACTTAATTATTTTACACTAAGCGATGTGCAGTATCGAGTGTTGTAAAGCAAAGCATGCTCTAGGAAGTCTTTTTTTTGGAATGGGGTGGGAAGGATAATGAACATCCTCATACGTTTATAGCTTCTAAAAATAATTTTATTTCCTGAAAAAACTTTACCTATGAAACCATCTCAGATATGGCCTCAGCTAATATTTCCCAATGGTAGCATCTCTCCTTATCCCAAGGATCTGAGGCTTGTCGACCATGAAGTATCAAGATCATACGACCATTTTGAACCATCTCTTCGACACAAGACTTCAAAAACAAGGTAAAGTCTTCTTTAAATTGAGCTAGATAGGCTGCTGCTACAACAGGAGGGCTGGTCTTTGATATATAGATCTTCCCCTTGCTCAATGGCAAGCCTTCCTTGCTTTTAAGTCTTTTGGGTACCTTTTGTTGATCGAGTTACGTTAAAATAATTAATCAGTACTTATGTGACATGTCAAAAACAAACATGTCATGTTTTAATTCTGACATCCATTGGTAACATTTTTTTTTAAGAATATGTTTTTCTAAAAACAATGAAAATTACTTTTGTGTTTTCTCCTTGTCCTTTCATGAAAATTAAATCCCAAGTAACAAGCATTTCAAGAAGAGTATTGAAACCTAAAAAAATTGACTTGATTGACTTGATCATCAAAAAGAAGTGTAAAGATCAAAGTGCTAGATACATTTTTGGTATAATGTACTATTACAACAATTTATTAACTCGGGATTCTTATTTTTTTTAAGCATTAAATGCTCTACCCACACGATTAGCCATGGAAAAAGAGAATTATGAGTTAAATAGGGTTAAAAAGAGAGATAGTTATTTATTTAGAAAAAAATGAACAACAATATTGATATTTTATGAACAAAATTATTGAATGGAGTAAAAATCTGAGTTATGTGTAATTATTTAGAAAGTAATAAAGGGTATTATGGGCATTTCAAGGGTGAACACCAAGCCCTTTCCTCTCCTTATATTAATAGTATAAATTAAGAGAGAGCAATAATTTGTATCTACTTGGTATTTCTATGTCACAAATATCTATTTACTCAAAATCTATAACCTTTTTGTTTTTATTTTTGTTTTTGTCTTTGGAACTTTCAAAATTGCTGGTCATCTTCACTGTTGTGGTCTCTCTTCCATTCCCCGTTTAAAATGAAATATCAAAACTTATTAGCTAGGAAAAAAAATTCCAAATCTTACTAGGAATTATTTTAATGAAAACTGAATATAAACATGGAGATGTATATGGATTAGGGTTAATAGCACAAGAGGTCCACAAAATATGAGACTTGTCTCATTTTAGTTCCCAATATTTCAATTACATCATTTTGGTTCTTGAAGTATAAGCAATGCTATTCTTATCAAATCATTTACCAAACTTTGTATCCCAAATAAATGTGGGTGGAGAGATCAGTAGGGTCCACTAACTCCACCAAATATTCAATGCATGAGATTTTGACACATCATTTGAAATATAAGATTTGGTAAACATATTTGTGCAACATAGTTTCATCCCTGAAATATTGAATATATTTTTTTGTGGTCCCTCAAGTCAATTTTTTATCACAAACTTGTCATGTAATACGTAGATATGGATAATAAATAATTTGGATAACTCTTAGCCAAATTTTTGTCTAAGAGCTATACAAATTACATAGTTTTAATCATAAGCGATCTAAAATTTGGTCAAGAGCTACTTATATTACACATTTTTTGTGAAAAATTTCCCAAATTTTGGTTAAGAGTTATCCAAATTATTTTTTGTCCATATTTTAGGTATCACACGATGTTGTCTGCTTGAGAAACCACATTGAAATATATTCAATATTTCAGAAATCAAAATGATGTAATTGAAATATTAGAATCCAAATAAGACAAATTTTATATTTTGAAACCTCCACTACAATTAACCATGAGGATTAAGACTGTCAATTATATAGACAACTTGTACATCCGACACAGGATCCAGAGCCAAACAAAGTGAGTGGGTTTGAATTTATTTTTAGATCGTTTGGATAATTATCTTGTGAACTATACAACATATAAAGTAAATAAGTCGATACTGAAATATAATACACATTTTGCAAGAAACAAATCCAACATGTTACAAACCTAAAATAGATCAAATTTGAGTTGAATAAATTTTGAATTGATTTACAAATACGACACCACATGAAGTATTGAGATGCCTACTTCAGATTTCTTGTTTACAAAGAGTATGAAGATTGATGCAAACCTGAGAGAGCCAGTGGACACTGTAGGAGGAATGAACAAGATGCAACTAGCTGCAAGGAAAGAGGCGGCCATGGAATGAACCAGGAGCTCCCATCACAAAACATGGAAGAAGGACATCACTCTTTTGATCTTCACCGATTCTAGACAAGTCTTTGAAGAGGGAATTGAAATCATTACCGGGAAGATCGTTCAAGTAAACCTGAAGCTTCGGCGGTTGGCAATTTAACGCCTTGCATTTCCTCTGCAAGCTTTCTTTGACGATTAAAATGACAGACAAAGGGTTCGGACCGGCCGTGCAACCGAGATCAGCCACGTTGAGAACTTTTTTCCGGTGGAAATCTTCTGAGAACAGAGAATGAACCGCATTTACTTGCATAGGTCTGGTTATGGAAATCACTTTTTGCTGCACATGATCAGAAGATTGAATCAATCTGTAAAAAATGTTGATTAAACAGAAATTTGAAGCAAAAATTGATGTGCAAAATGATCTTGAGATAACTATTGATTGATATGATGATTTGGATGAAGTTTTCTTACAAACTAAGTTCTGTTTGTGAATGATTTTCCTTTTTGAACAAAAGAACGAATTGATGTTTGGAAAGTAGAACGAGTTGATGTATGGAAAATAGAGCATATGCGTGTTGAGCATAGCTTGATTCTACTTCTCCTCCGTTCATGAAAATTGCTTCATTCACGTCCATTTTCTTTCTCTCTCTCTCTCTTTCTCTCTCTCTCTAGCAATCAAGGATTGGTGATTAGGATCGAGGGCTCAAAGTGCTAATTAAATTCTACCACGAACTTATTGGACTTGGTGAAAGAGTTTAGACAATCAACCAACAATTCGAGTTTTTTTACGACATATCTTACTACCACTATAAATAAAGGCCACAAATATTAGGTAATTCAATTTAATCTTGACCTATTCATTTTATACTTTTTTTTACTCACGATCTGATTTAAACATCGGTGTCCCTTTGACCACTGTCAATAACCATCGATTCACCCTAAATTCATTTCATCTAAATCTTATCTTCAATGCTTACTCACCACCCTCTCAATCCGTCGTCTAAATCTTATCTTCAATGTTTACTCACCACCCTCTCAATCCGCGTTTTGTACATTAGTCTAAGTGGTGGTTAGCTTTGCACCCCATACAAAGTGAAAAATATTCCGAGCTTGTACTCACCATTCAACTATCAATCAATTTACCTTACTTTTTCAATGGTAGCAATACTCACTATTCAATTATCAATCAATTTACCTTACTTTTTCAGTGGGAGCAATTATGTCGAACCTAATCAGGATCTAACACATTTATAACACCATTATTTGGGTGTTATTTGTTGACATAATTTACTAGAAGTGATGATGATGAATTTAAGCTTAAGTCGCTTACTTAAAGCCTAAAACACCCAGTAGATCCGTTAAAGAACAACCCAAATGGCCCATCTAAATAGCGCCCACCATATAATGGGACTATGCCATAGCCCAGGGTTGTAGAAGCTCAGGATCGTCCAACTCAAGATATATACCAGCTTGGTCCCAGCAAGCTGAACGACATGTACTTACTCGAGAATAAGGAACTCCGCACAAGACTAGCCTCAAGTAACCCCAGTCATGCCACATGGGCAAGGGATAGAGGGACAATGTCTGACTCTAACGAACAAATATTCCCTAAAAAAGGGAATATCGCATACATTCCATTTCAAAGATTGTGGGCGTAGAAAACGTCAAGCTAACAAATCTTGCTACAAGACAAACGAGGAGGGGACCACATAATTAGTCAAAAAAAGAAGAATTATAGAAACCCTAGACAGCTAGAAGACGAAGCCACTAAAAAAAGATAGAGTTCCATAAGCTACCTAAGAAATATTTTGTATAGGTTGCTAGCCAAGAATACTGTAACTGTTACCTTCTTCTTAAAGTAATATAATCCTCAAGAGGCAAGAGTGGACATAGTGTTAGTCTTTTGGCTAAGGTGAACCACTCATATTTTGGTCTTTGCTTCATCTCCAAACCCTTAACTCACATTATCTCAAGCACACACCAAGCCCCACTAGGCTTCACCCCCTTCGTCATTCTGCAATTGATCAGTAAAGAGATTTTGAGCACCATCAAGAACAAAGCTACAAACACCTAATTATTCATAACTATTCAATTAACGGTGGACTCTCAATTAAGTCAACAAATTAAATCCAAATAATATTTTTGAATTTGTTAACCTAATTCATCATAATTATAGGATTGATTGTTGACTCCAACAAATACTGATGTTCATCATCAGTTCAATTAATATAAATGAATAAGTCTTATAAATTAGATTCAAATAACATTGCTCATAACAACACTAATGTTATTGGGATATAATTTGAGACTTAATGTGTAATAACCATGAGATTGATAATGGAGTCAATTTAATATTGGTACCCGTTAACAATCTAGCCTCCACTATCCTTCATTCCCTAAATTATGAGCTTGATGAAAACCATTTTTTAATTCAACAATTATAATTGATTTATTTTTATCTCAAAGATTATAATTGATTAGATTTTTAGATTAACTACAATAACATTTTCCCCAATGGCTAATGAAGTTACTCTTAAATTGCTTCAAACGAATTAGAAAAGCTTTCTATTTTGACTACTCAATTCAGTTTGAATTTTATTATGTACTCAGATGAAGATTGAATCATAATACATAGAAAAATGTTATTTGTTTTTATTTAAGGACTTAATCAATTATAATTGTACGATTAAAAATTAACTTAATTTGACATTGAAGGTCACAGCTAATTTAGTTTCTGTATTGAATTAAATCTCTGAATTAGTTCCCCAAACATAAGATAAAATTTTAAGTTTCATTATCAATACTCGTTGCGCCTTACAAATAAATCATTAGTATGCTTGTTAACGATAAGATTTCCATAAAATATTAATTCATTCGAATCCGATTTAAAAACTTTGCTCTTATTATTCAACGAACCTAAGTTTTAAAGTTCATATCAAATCCTTTAAAAAAAATTATTTTCATCTAAATAATTAAATTAGAGGTAAATTTTAAAACATTAAATTTAATTTTAACTCAATATCGTTAAATAATAACTCAATTTTAATTAATATATATGGTTATATGGTTATATGTAATCATATCGGATCACAATCGAATCCAAAATTTCTATATCCATATCTGTAAAGACTTGCCTCTAATTTTTTTTTTGGCTAACTTTTTAGTGGGGCAAATCCTAAATAATTTTCATATGAAGCCCAAAATAGTTTAAAATTGGAGTGGGGGCAACTGCCCCTATTATCCTAACCTTAAATATGTCAGTGTTTGACTTAATTTTTTACTAAAATTTGAATAAAAAGTTTGATTTCATAAAAAATACTGCAATGAAGTATTCAATGTTAAAAGATGACAAACTGAAATTTAAAGGTTGATAAAATATCACTAATGAATTTTTAAAAGAGATTAAAATTTGACTACTTAAAATTTGAGTAAAGATCTAAGATTCCCTTGATTTGAGTGAAAAAAATTGAATGTTCCTTCATTTAGTATGAATTTGAATAAAGGACTGTGAGTTATTTCTACCCTGCTTTTACTCAAATTTATGAGTGTGGCTGAAGAATGAAAATGCCCTTAACAACTAAAAAAAAAAATTTGGTGTTTTCGGTGGCGAGTCCATTTTTGAAGAAAACCAAGTCATGATGTCCAAGCCTTATTTTATTTGGTTTTAAAGGACAAATCGGAAATCAAACATAAAAATGTAATTCTACTCTAAGGTGCTTCTTCAGTCCAGTGACATTGGACAGTGGCACAAGAGAGTGAGACTAGACAACCTATGTATCTCCTATATATCGCATTAAAGAAGATGATGTGTAGAATGCACTCTTAATCCGAGATGAGAAGCTCGGTTGGGTAGCTTAATTATGATGTGGGGTTACCCAGGTGGACTTTTGTAAAGAAAAGAATAACAATTTAGAACAGGTTTTGTTCAATGCGAAATTAAGTCTATCCAATTTAGTTAGTCATCACTATTAACACACTGTTATGTTTGACCAAGTTGAGTTTAGTATGGAATTTGGGTTTTAGTTTCTAATGCATTTCATTGAATGCCATTTGGGCATAGCTCATAATTAAAATGTTTTATCTTAAAACAACTCCAACCTTGTAAATTTGAGTCAACATTTGACTAAAAAATTTAATTTGATACAATGCACTCTAATGCAGAAAACTCGAATTTAAATAAGGATAAAATATGAATATTAGATTTTTAAAAGAGAATAAAATATAACAATTGAAGATTTGAGTTTTTCATGATTTGGTATGAGTTTGAGTATAAGATTAGAGAAACACTTTTTTTTTTTTACCTAAATTCAAATTTGAAAATGGTAAGGATTGAAATTACTCTCAGACTTTGATTGAAATGCTTTGTGTCATAATGCCAACAATAAATGATTTTAAGGTTAAGGTATGACCAATGAAAATAAATATATCCTGGGGATAACAAACACCATGGAAAATTTACAAACAAACAATGGTTAGGACCAAACTCAACATTGTAACCCAATGTAATTGTAGACAAGTTCAATAATGGATTTGCACTTAAAAGTCTTTCTCCTATTTTGATATTTGTATACTTCAATGCACGCGTAGTCCACACCGAAATCAGTTTCCTAGCCTCACTTTCTCCTTTGGCCTAATAATCATCGCTCTTGTTCTGTCTCAATTTCGTAGTCTCTCTTGCTTTACCTGCACTACGCAGAGCTCCACTCCATACGAGCTTCGTTATTGATAGAAAGAAGGAATTTCTCATTGTATTCCATGCCTAAGGTTTTGAATATGTCTAGAAGACAAGACAATTCGAGGCGAGAGAGGAGACGAAAGTGGTAGAATATTCTAAAGGGTATTTTTGTCATACAAATTTTCAAAAACAATAACTTTAGGCCACACACTTGATATTTTAAACAAGTGTACCTTTAAGGAGTAAATATTAAATGCAACGTGGTAGCATCAACTAATAATAAAATACTAAGTGAATAAAGTGAACCTTATTTGAGTAATAATTTGATTACATAGAAGTAGTTATTAATTTTAGCAACAATGCTATATTGACCAAGATTTAATGCATAAATATATTCTAAAATAAATAGAATATTAAAATTCTCCTATAAAACAAATAGTAATAAATATTTAAAAATAAATATAATTTAAAAATAAAACCACTTTCGAAAAAAAAAAATACGCATGAATCAAGATGCATTAAAGATAAGAGATTTTAAATTAAATGACCCAAAATTTTAGCGCTTAATAAATGTCTTGTTAAAGTTTTTAAGAAAGAAAATTTTATAAAATTGGCATTTACGTTTTTGTATCTCAACTATATACTTTTTTCTAAAATATTTTGTTTTATGTACTTTGATACAATTATATTTAATTTAGTGTACCGGCTTCCAAAAGACCCCATGGTTGACAATGTACCAAATTTCGAGTTTTGAAGTTATGTTGCCATTTGTGTTTTATATGTCAATAAGTGATTTTGGATTGGGAGGAGTAATGAAAAAATTTGTATGGCTTATTGGGGTCAAAGATTTTATCATTTTTGTTCTCCTTGGATTTTTCTCTTGGAGGATTGAATTTTTTTCTGGAGCTTCCGTGAATCATTGATGGAAATCAGACTGTGCACTTTAAAATCTCATTGTGAAGACTTTTTTTAAATGTAAATTTCTAGGTTAAGATGAAGTGTGAACAGGACAAAATCCCATGGACAAAGGTTTTGAAAATTTGCAGCCTCCATTCCCAAATTATCACCACAAGCTTTTGATAAGCTCGTGAATGATAGTCAACAGGTAGGTTAACTTCATTTTACATAGACAAAGGTTGAAATTGCAATCTTTTATAGTGTTATGTTTGGAAAAATGTGTCTAGGGGTTACTCTGATAATCCATAAATGATTTTGCTCCTATAAGCTTGAAGGGATGGGGAACCCTCCATTCCTCACCCTTTTGGTCCCGTAATTTTGACTTTGTTGTGCCATTTCACATGTGAGCTTAAGATATTACTTCATCCATTTTTTATTATGGGAAGTAATAACTTAACCCATAATCAGTTATTATGCTTTCCTTTTGGCAGCTTATTCGCAATTCTGTTGTTTCTAGTTGGTGAAGAACCCCGGATTTTGTTTCAATGGCACCTCTATTTGACCATAAATTTGCTTTGGTTTTTAACCTTGTAGGACCAACTACTCTTGCTCTATTTGTCAAGCATCACCCGAACACAGCTCCGCTTAGCAGAAATGTTGAACACTGCAATTTAGATTCTGTAGGTGATATCTACCATCTCTTTTCGAGACGAAAATGTATGGCCAAGGTGGTTTTTCTTTTAAAATGTGGTCAATTTTAGTAAGTTATGCCCTTATATGAGAACTATGCTAATTTTTTGGGTCCTAGAGAAATTGTTGTAGTGTATTCGAGATTTTTTGCATTAGTTGGTTGTCATTCTCCATCCAAATTGTTTTGTGTTGGGTTAACTGCTTTGAAGAAACCATGTAAAATCTCTCAGAATTTGATGGCTCAAGAGGGCCTTTGTTTAATTTTTCTTTTGAATTATGGGAATGCCAATTCAGTCAGAGTAAAAGGATTTGATTTAAGTTCTCTTGTGTAACACACACTATAAGATTAAGAAGACAAATTATTGAAAACCAAAAACAATGGAACATTGTTTTGCTCTTTTTTGATGTGATACCCCCCTATGTCCCCTTTGGTTGCCTTGTAGTTTTCTAGGGAACAGGGATCAAAATCCAGTAATGCTATAGGCAGTATTTGATATACGAGGAGTATGAAATGCATGGTTATCAAAATTCTGATTTGGATTTTAAGATCTTATATGATGGGTTATAAGTAAATCGATCTGGGTCTACATGGGAATGCAGGATTCCGATCTAAATTGTGATCTTACTGATTCAAGTTGTTAGGTTTGCTTCTTAGGTGCACTTAGTTGTTGAGCAACCAAGTTCATGTTTTTCGTTCACAAAAGACTCTTTTTATTCATTCGTCTCTCTTTGAAAAGTTTAAAGCAACAGTTAGATTTAATTTTCTCTCTCGGCGAGTGATCATAGCCAAATAGTCTAATATTTTTATTCTGTTTTGCTTTTTTTGTTTGGATGTCGTATACTCAATATTATAATTCAACAACATATCAACTTTTTAGTCTCTCTCTCTTTGAAATTTAAGATCAAAATACTTCAATCCTCATATTTCTCTTTGAAAATTTCTACATGATTAACAACAATTCACCTTTGATTTAAACCTTCTGCAGTATTCAAGTTGTAGTTTATCCAATTTTAAGCATATTTTAAGTTCTATGTTTGACCATTCCAAAAAAAAAATTATGTTTGTCATAGCATTTCCATTAGTATATATACTAACTTTATCTAGTTTTATTTTTGGGAATTCTATATTGCTACATATATTTTTTATCTCATTTTTTTTAATTAATAGGAATTTATGATTCTTTATTCAATTTTATAACTTCCTCAATCGATCCAATATAATATTTCGGTTTTAAAAACGTTGATGAAATGTAACCGTGATTAATGAGTGTGATTAGTTATTGGATACAAACAGAGAGACAAAGTGAATCCGTTTTGGGATCACAGAATCTATAAGCATACTCTTTGTTTGGATGACAACTGATTATGACAATGAATCCATGATATTCAATGTATTGATAGCCCCACTCCCACATGCGGGGATGGTTTGCCTTGGAAAAGACTAGGCAAAGCTCTCTGCATAATCCTTTTTCCCTCCTTTTATAGTGATAAATTGAAATACAAAAGGTAACCCCAGATGCAATGTTCCATTTTGTGCATGGGGTCCATAGTTTAAGGTTTTTTTTTAAATATAAAAAATAAAAATCAGCAATTGATTTAAGTTATTTCCAAAAAGAACTAAAAAAAAGGTTCGATATATGCAATTCAGTGCATCAGTATTTATACTTTTGCGAGTTTTGAATTGGATTAGATTTATGCAATTTTGTATACAAATAGAGATTGTTTGTAAGACTCAAACTCTTAGCTTTTAAGTCCAAATGAAATAAAATTATCGTTATGCTAGGAATCTCTCTCTATGAACAATTTTTTAATGGGTTAGACAAAAATTCATTTTTCTCCATAAATTGTGCAACTTCACAGGTGGGATAATTGAGGATCAACAGTTGGCTATATGGCTATACAAATAGAGATTGTTTGTAAGACTCAAACTCTTAGCTTTTAAGTCCAAATGAAATAAAATTATCGTTATGCTAGGAATCTCTCTCTATGAACAATTTTTTAATGGGTTAGACAAAAATTCATTTTTCTCCATAAATTGTGCAACTTCACAGGTGGGATAATTGAGGATCAACAGTTGGCTATATGGCTATACAAATAGAGATTGTTTGTAAGACTCAAACTCTTAGCTTTTAAGTCCAAATGAAATAAAATTATCGTTATGCTAGGAATCTCTCTCTATGAACAATTTTTTAATGGGTTAGACAAAAATTCATTTTTCTCCATAAATTGTGCAACTTCACAGGTGGGATAATTGAGGATCAACAGTTGGCTATATGGCTATACAAATAGAGATTGTTTGTAAGACTCAAACTCTTAGCTTTTAAGTCCAAATGAAATAAAATTATCGTTATGCTAGGAATCTCTCTCTATGAACAATTTTTTAATGGGTTAGACAAAAATCCATTTTTCTCCATAAATTGTGCAACTTCACAGGTGGGATAATTGAGGATCAACAGTTGGCTATATGGCCACTGCAACTCTTTCGAGTTAGATCATGAGGGATTTATCTTTCTTAAATTCTCTGGTTTTCACGTGAATGGTCTACCTGTAACTAGATTGAAGATGATCTTAGTTGAGGTGCATGTAGACTAATCAAGACAACTATTGAATCCAAAAAAAAAAAAAGGCTATTGTAACCTACTATTAGACTGTTAAGTCGTGTGTTTGAACCTTACTGCCACCCCTCTCGAAAAGATCAAATTAGCGACAAAAAAAATGTGAGATGATTATAGTATGTGATAATAAAATACGAATTAAACATTTCCTTAAAACATCCCTCCACTTCTCCCAATCACCAACTATAACTGTCACAGTGTCCACAAACTCGTCACACTCAAACCATGAACAATTCAATAACCCGACACGTAATACATGAACTCCGAATCCAACTCCAAATCCACCATAGTCGCGGGAGCCAAGACCACCTCCAAATCAACGGTCCCATCACCCCCCCCCCCCCCCCCCCCCCCCCCCCCAACCACCCCCCCCCCC
>CAUOFW020000725.1:1555814-1574044 GCA_963454935.2 Ilex paraguariensis | reverse complement strand
CAACTCACCCGCCCCCCCCCCCCCCCCCCCCCCCCCCCTCTTCCCCGAAAAACATGAAAATCTTATTGTCAAACTTCTTAGCCCTCCCACTCCGAACGGCTACAGGTCTGCCCCTCCCAAAATCATTGTCGTACGTTGGAAATCTTGGCAAACTTCCCATCGTGATCATCATCCTGTCGAAGTTTCCCAACAAGAAACCCGGTGGGTCTTGCTCCCAATCCTCTACGCATCGCCTCACCGTAGCGTTATCGTGAGCCTCAATGTTCTCGTTCAGCTACTCAACGCACCATCAGAGATCACGTGACAGAACGTTGTCGGCGAATGCATACGTCAGAATGCTCTGTATTGCGTTTTCAAAATAGTATGGATCGAGCTTTGGTTCGAGCCGGCGATGGCAATTCACCGCCATTCTAAAGCGTCTTCGATTTGGACGATGGAGTTTCGGAGCACGTGTCACCACTCGCAATAGCAAAGCACACCGTGACTGAAAAGGTGAGATCTATACCATTGAATTGGCATACTCTGTTTCGGTTTCAAAATGGCATTTCGTAGCCATTTCAACAGTGTTATCTTCTCGTCAATAACCTTCAAAGGATAGTTGCTTTGCTTCCGTATCAATTCGACTCTATCAATTGCTCCATTACGACTACAGATCAATTTTTGATCGTTTTTTTTTTATTTCAGTTTCAGAATCGATTCTCTGATGAAACTGAAAATTCTCTCAACGGAGCATCGACGGAGAAAGTGACCTTGGGTCCACCTTCAGGGACTCTGAGAACCGCCGGTGAGATCAACACCGATTCACGGTGGAAGTCTGGTACCCTCGAAATCTTCCTCGCACCAATTCCACAAACCTCCGTGAAAGTATCGAAAAAGTTCCAAAATGACGTGCCATCAGTAACAACGTGATTGAGTGCACAACCAATGGAAACGCCGTCGGCGAGCTCAGACACTTGCACATCCAATATAGGCTTGAAATGGCAGTCGTAACTCACTGTTCTATCAAAAGTGAAGAACTCTTGGACATAGTTAGGGACATCAGTTGGGGAAAAAATGTCAAGAACATGAATGTGAATTGCACTGGTGTGAATGAAGTCAACTCCGGCGTCGTTACATGTGATATAAACATAACTAGAAGTGTCAGTTTTGAGACGTCCGGGGAGTAGTGGGAAGAAAGAGAGAGAGAGTCTGGGAGAGACCACATTGGAGGAGAGAGATGAGAGAGTCAATTGGAACAGGAGGGCGAATGAAGAGACCACCCTTTTGAATTTAGTGATAGGAGAGCATTGGAAGATCGGAGATGGAGAGTTTGAGGTTAGAGAGTACCAACTTTTGGTATGAGAAGATGGTGCATTTGGAGATGAGAGTTAGAGATTGCAAAGAAGCCATGGTTGATGAAGGAATAGGCATGTTTGAGCTTTGCAGTGTCTACATCTTTAAGGTTTTCTTGCCTCACTTCGAATGGGGGTGGAATTCTTGTGAAGTGAGGGGGGAGAGAGAGTGTAGAGGTGGGAGTGGTTTATATAGGGAGGGGTTGGAGTGGTTTGGAGGGTTGGGTTCATGCACTTGCTGAGATAGTTGTTGTTTGTTGGTTTTTCTCTCTTACAAACAACTCAGGAGAAGTTGATTCTCTTTTAGTTGGCTCTTTCTTTTTTTTTCTTTTCCTTTTTTAAAAGGTTATTTGAGTCAATTTACACCTAATTCAACTAATATATTTCTTGGTTTAAGTCAACATACATTCAGTTTGACTAATCCCTTCATCGGTCCGATTAAAAGGATATTTATGAAGGATAAATCCCCCATAGTGTAACGCTAACAAATTATGAAAATTCAAACTCATAACGTCTATATTCACAATTCATCCATATTATCATATGAACTACCCTTAGGGTTAATTGGCTTTTTCTGCGTCATCTTAATTTAGCACCTATCACTTAACCAATTACATAAAAATTATTAAATGGAAAAATATAATTTAATTAAAACTAAATAGTAGGGAATAGTTAGTATGGAGGATGGTGGGCGTTGATAAGTGGCATGTGATAGAATGCAGTTGAAAGAAATCTTTGATTTCTAAGTTATTTATTTAAAAAAGCTTTTGGATTTTTATAGGTGAATAACAACTCAGTACAATAAAACGTAGAATAAAATCCCAAGCTTGAAATGCGACATGCAATACATGCAACGGTGCTAGAGAATGAGAGACATTTGTTCTTTTTTTTTTGGTATAAAAAATAGTTACATAGATTGATCTTTAATGTCCCTATACATATATGTTAGAGAGGATTGTTCTTCAATGTCACACAACTATCTGTAGGAGACCTCATCGCATCAACGTTGCTACCAAAATTAAAGTCTCATCACGTACTCTAGATGTTCAAGAGTAAATTTAGCCCCCACTGAACTGTCGTAGTTATAGACAAGGGCGGAGTCAGAAAAAATTTTAAGGTGGGCACACTAGCATATTTTAATTTTTTTTTAATAAACCGTAAAAGTTCATAAATTTATAGTTATTAAAATTATATTTAATACTTTTTAAACATAAAAATGTAAAAATCGATATACATAACATGTACAAAAAAATAATAATTAAAACTTTTTATCGAGAATACAACTAATTATTATTACTTATAATTGATCCCGATATGTTTTTATTATTTGAAAGAGTTACAAATTAATTTTATCAACAATAATTTTTTTATATATAAAATCGCAGTAAAAATCTTCCATTTACGATCCTATAGTTTACTAGATAACGACACACTTTTTTATACAATAACAAAATAACTCTACAATTTTAAAAAATTATAAAATAATATCAATATATTCAAAAGATAGTTAGACATGTCTAAAAGTTAACAATTTTATTAGTTGTACCTAATTTGAGATTTAATTGATGGAGTCCCAATGATTTGTGATCATCGGATGTTTGGAAGCTAAATTTCACCCATACTGCGGCCATTGGGAGTGTCATGATAGGCTCAATACATGTTATGTCAGTCGCCATGACGTTCCTTGTGGAGACTTTTGTCAGTGAGTATTGGATGTTCTCCATTTCAAGCCTTTCATCCAGAATAGTAAGTTTGCTCTTTGTTCCCTCTTCTATACTTTTATTATATTTCATCTCTTCAACAAATTTACCAATGAGCATTACGGCTTTATTGTTCCAATGGAGAGAAAAACTTATGATTAGCTTTTCGGAAAATTTTCGAACGAACAATTTCAACAAAAACTTTCAATTTCTTATTTTATTATGTTCAACTCTATGTATTTCCTGATCAATTTTTGCCCTACAACATTTCAATTTCGATATTTTCTGCCTCACATTTTTGTTTCTCATCACAATTTATATTTGTTTATGAATAGAATCGGAGGCTTTGTTTGTCTCCTTTTTCTTAGCGATTTAGAATCTAGCAAATAGTCAAATGTAAGAGATTGTCTAGGAATTTCTATTTTTGAATTTAGAATATATTGGTGTTAGTATATTCCTTTTTATTAGAATATTGATTGAAAATGGACCATTACTCTGACCCAGAACACGATTAATCCAGCATGGGCTACATGAGCTCCTAGTAGTTTACTAGATAAATTAATAAGTCAGGCATTCCTAACCCACCAAGCAAAATCGGTGGTTTCTTGGTCATGACCAGCTAAAGTAGAACCTCCTCAGGAGTTACTTGGGATCTAGTTACTTGGAATTTTAAAACTATGGAACCAACTAGTTTCACACCAGGAGAACAACATCCGGAGCAACGACCCCAACTGTTTGGAAGATATCTTAAGAAAATGTTTTAGCAACGATATATATCCTATATGTACTGTCCATTTTTTTCCTGAAGTAGTGGCACATATGTGTAGGGGTGGAACATGTTGGCAATTTCAACATCTTCAATCTTCTTTAGCTTGCCAACAATTTCATGTGCAAGCAATTCCTTGTGTCTTGGAGATTTGCAGTGGCGCCTATTTTACACATCGATACCTCTAATCGTTGTTGGAGTTGCTAGCCGATTAACCCACTTTGACGCAATCTTGCTTCAACAAATACCATTAATTAGATCTGCAGAGGATCAACATCAACTGATCAACCAGATGCCTCAAATAATGTTTGGCGGTACCATGACTTGTTTGTTCGTGTTGGTTACAACATTATGCTTCCCTTTATACAACCATGGGGGGCTCATTTTGGGATTGCAGCAATTTGCTTGGTGGTTGCTACTCTTCAGATTTTCTTGAGATCATCTCCTTACATTCGTGTCAAACCATCTGGAAGTCGAATCTCAAGCTTGTTTAGAGTTATTGTGGCGGCCTCTATAAACATTCAACTTTTGTGCCCATAGGATCCTAGGGAGCTCTACGAGAAGTATGACCTTGGAAACGATCAGGAGCTACTGCCTCACACAAACCGTCTCAGGTGATGACCTCCGTCCTTGTTAAACTGCCATCTATTCTAAAAGCTAAAACTGTTAAAAAAACATGTAACATAAATGTTTATATAATATCCCTTTCCTTAATTGCATGACTGATGACTGGTGAGGTTGTGGAAACAATTTGGCTTGCTGGGGTTGGGGAGCGCATATAACGCTATGTCACTTAGCAAATTGTGACTTTCACATTCAACATCTTGAATTCTTTCTCTTAACACATGCTTAATCTAGCAGGTTTCTAGAAAAAGTAGCCATCCTAACCCAATTACAAACTATTGAGGAACAAGAGAACCAGAAATGGAGGCTTTGCAGGATCACTGAAGTGGAAGAAACTAAAATATTCTTCAGAATGATTCCCATGTTGATGCCTTTTGTCATCTGTGGAATTGTTTCCTCAGTAAGGACCTCTTTTTTCCTAGAGCAAGCCATGAGTATAACTCATAGATTTAGGTTCTTAACATTCTCATTCCTTATATTCTTCTATGCATCCTCCATGTATATATCCGCTAGCATTTATGCTTTAATTGCAATCATCAGAAGAATTTTTGGAATGGTGAAGCAAAAACACATACCTATAATAGGAATTGGATTTGGAATCATGATATCCATTTTCTGTTGCATTGTCGTGGCGCTAGTGGAGCAAACGAGGCTAACTGTGGCCAAGGGACATGGCTTAATCAACGTCCCTCAAAGCACAATCCCAATGAGTATTTTCTGGTTGATTCCTCAGTTTGTCCTCTTAGGTGCTCCACAAGGGATTCTCCTCAGTAACATGACCCATTTTTTGGTCAATCATGTACCTAATTCAATGCAANCTTAGGTGCTCCACAAGGGATTCTCCTCAGTAACATGACCCATTTTTTGGTCAATCATGTACCTAATTCAATGCAATCATATTTGAGCAAACTCACTGAAGCTTTCTTGGGAGTTGGATTCATAGCTAGTGTTCTAACTGTTAATGTTGTGGGAAAGATTAGCGACGAGAGAGGGGGTGAAAGCTGGTTCAGGGAGACATTAAACAAAAGCCAACTAGATAAGTACTATTACACACTACCAACAATGAGTTGTGCCAATCTTTTTTTCTATCCACTTGTTGCTTCTTGGTTTAATTACAAGGAGGTACACATTCCAACAGAAGAACAAGAAGTGGTAGATGAAGAAAGGTTTCAATACCATGAAGAGTAATACCATCAAGTGGTGATCAGGGCAAGTCCAAGCGAGTAACAGGTTATAAGTTTAATCTGCGGCCAGCCATGAAGTTTCAAGCATGAGTCTGTCTCATCTTCTTTGTTTGTTTTTGTTATTTGTAGGTAAATAATGTAATAGTAGCAAGGAATGAAGAACTTTGCTTTTCCTTTTGAAAGATTTCATTCTATCGTATAACTGTTCTAAATCTCATTTAAGCTACAGAATAAGTGAAAAATCCTTCTCAGCCTCGAACCTCTGTGAACAAATAGTGGTTGACTCTCACAAGAAATCAAACACCCTACAACTGTTACGCAACTATTAAACCCTTCAAGGTAGAAAAACTTCTAACACTTTACAATACGAATTTGAGTGTAATTCACCCTCATCACACCCACCCATACAAAAGATAATTTACTGTTCATAAAATTTGCATATCAAACAATTTGTAATGCAACAATTCCCAAAAAAATGAGTAGTCAAATCAAAACATGCAAGAGATGATAATAAAAAATAAATAGAGAACTAAAGAAATGGAAGAGAATGCAAAATGTGCAACAAGCCGAAATGTGCAAAAATTAGATCTACTTATACTTCACAAAAGGGAAATCTCGTGGGCCCAAGAGGGCTCACCCCTTATGGTTAAAATATAGTGAAAATTGGGGATGAGTCCCCCTAGATGTACTTGTTTGGAGATAAGTCCGGTAAGGGAACTTATAAGGAGTTAAGTCCATCTTTAAAATTATATATACTGACTTAAGTCCACTTTTTTTTATCTCAAAAATACCCCTAATGGTGTTAACTTTGGTCAATTATGGAAAGTCCTAAGTTAAATGGTTGAGATATATATGGTAGTAAACTAATCACTTTTTTATGGAAACCGTATATATCAATATATTATGCTTGAATTATGTTAAAATCAGTGGTCTGTTAGTCAATTTCAGATCAGAAGATTCCATTAAAAATTTAAATTCAAATTCAAAATCCAAAGCAAGCATAATTCGTGTGTCTGTTATATCATTTGAGTAATAGACTTCTGTGTTTGATATGGAGGCCTGAAGGTTATACAAGTAGCATCTGGATTCCATTTTTTTTTGTTATTATACGTCAACTTCCTGGTTCTTGATTCCACTTCGTTCTGAAACATTATTATTTGCTGTGGTATTTTCATTGTAATTTATTGATTTATATAATATGAATAACAGTACTATTTTGAACAGTTTTAGTGTTAATTGGTAGTCATTTGCCAGAAATTCTATATTACTTATTGGAGTTTCATATTTCAATGTTTTGTCATCAAAGTTACTGTTCGTGCTTTTTTTGGAATTAGAATTGATTTTTTTTCGTTTTTTTTCCTTTGTTAGTGTTGAAATTCAATGTCATTTTCTGGTATTCGTAGCGCGACGTTCTTTTCCAGAGTTTTTTTTTAGTTTTGAAATTAGGTTCTAAGTTCTTTTTTCATGTTACTAATGCTGATTTATTGGAATTAGAATTGATTATGTTTGATTTTCTATATTTTTCCCTTTATTTTTGTTTTATTGTTTATAACAGATGGAGGATAACTTACTGGTTTGTTGCAAGTATTGTTATCAGGTTGTTGTGCTAAGAATTACAATGAATTTCACAATGGATGATGTGTTACATGGGGTGTGTGACAATTGGAATGGGTTGAGTTTTGATTGTGTTGCCTTGTCATACGTTATTCCTAGACATCCAAATTGCATTTTGCAAAATAATCATGATGTGAGAAACATGTTTCTAATTGCACGATCTGTTCAGTTAAATTTTGTTGAAGTTACAGTTGTTGTTAAAGGGAATGGGGTTCATGATTTTGTGGGTGGGGAACTCGTGGAAAGGTTTGAATTAACTGTTAACCCTATTGGCCGCGAGGATGATCTTCTCTCTCATTTTTGTTCTCACAATGAGAAGGTTTTGTTAACCGATGGATGGTCCAATGGAATAGTAGAGGTTGGGCAGAAGTTTGAGGGAGGAGTAACTGATTTTCGAAATGTTTTATGCAAATATGCAATCGAGGTTGGTTTTCAGTTTCATTATGTGAAGAATGAAAAAACAAGGGTGAAGGCTGAATGTGCCATGAAATATTCTGCTGGGTGTGAGTGGTTTGTTGTTGCTACACTCCAACAGATAAATGGATGGTTTTACATTAAGAAGTTAAACAATGAGCACACGTGCGGTGTGGCTACACGTACAACAAAGAACAAAAGATTAACGTCTAATTTGGTTGGGGGTCTTACTGTTGACAACGTCCGACAAAACCCTGACACACGACTAGTAGATGTGAAAAGTATGTTTCATACAAATTATGGTTTGACCATATCGTATGATCAAGCCTGGATGGGTGTTGAATTGTTTGGAGATCATTCGTTGTAATACCAACAATTACGGTAATACGTACAGGCTACTAATGAAAGCAATCTAGGTAGTCATTTTGTGTTGGAAGGTGATTCGGACACGCAGCGTTTTAGTAGGTTGTTCATGTCATTTAAGGCATGTATACATGGATTTAACTATTGTCGACCCTTCTTGTTCATTGATGGTACATTTTTAAATGGAAGGTATAAAGACATTATTTTGTCTGTAACTGCAAAAGATGGCAACCAAGGTGATTTTTTTTTTTTTTTTGGTTTTATTTGGTGTTATTGATTTTATTTTATTGTTACATTTTTAATATTTTCCTTGTATGTTACTATTTTTGATGTTATTGTTTGTGTTGGTAATGTATTGCAGGTTTGTTCCCTTTAGCTTTTGCTATTGTTGATTTTGAGAATGAGTGTAATTGGCGTTGGTTTTTGGAACATTTAGCTAAGATTGTTGATAATACTAGGGACCTTACCATTATGTCTGATCGCAATGTTGACTTGATGGAAGCAATGCCAAAGGTGTTCCCAACAGTGCACCATTTTTTTTACTTACAACACCTAAAAGCAAATCTAAAAGATTAAGTATAGTGGGGGTCGCTTTACCCATGTGTTCTGCAAGCGTATGGTTTTTTTGTTTACATTGTGTGATTATGCTCTGACAGAGACATTTTCCAAGGAAAAGCTTGATGATTTTCGACGTGAAGGAGGAGCCGTTGCTGATAAGTTCTTGAAAAATCTTCCATTTAAGAAATGAACGAATGCTTTTTTCAAGGGAGAAATTTATGGGGAGATGTCTTCAAATGCTGTTGAGTCATTCAATGCTTGGATCACAAAGTCACGTCACTTTCCCGTCACAAATATGGTTGACACAATAAGGGGACAGATCATCAACCAAATGGGCTACCGTTTGAATACATCGTCACAGTGGAACAACATTAATTGTCCAAATATTGAATCCAAGCTTCAAGCTGCTTTCACTAAGTGTTGTTCTTGGTTTGTTAGGATGTCATCAAGTCATGTTTTTGAGGTTAATTCACATCCTTCAGTGACGGTTGACATTGGGAATTGCACGTGCTCATGCCATCAATGGCAGATGAACGGTTTACCATGTGCCCATGTTGTGGCTGCAATCCAAAAGAGTGGTAGGAATATCAATGAGTTTGTTGATTACTATTATCAAGTTACTACTTACAGACTGTGTTATTCTGAGCCTATACACCATATTCCAACACTCGGTCGTCCTAACTTTTTAGCGGTTGACGTTGATATGTTGCCACCATTGTCAAAAAAACAATCAGGCCGTCCAAAAAAGTGTGGACTTAGATCTAGAGGTAAGTTTGTTAGGAAAATTCATTGTGGTCGTTTAGGTAGTCATAATATGAAGACTTGTAATGAGCCATTGTAATATTCCATATGTTTTTTTGAAATAAGATGTTACTTTTTTTGTGTTTAGCTATTTGTGTTTGTCATGTTACCCATTTGGGAATATCACAAGTTAAACATTGTGGTAAGTTAATACTGTAGTATTATCCTTGCATGGTCAATATATGTTTCATGTTACTGTTAATGTGACCCCAATGTTAATATTTAATGCTCATGTTAGATAGTAACTAATGTTACTTTCTAACAAGGATTGTGTGTGATTACTTATTTTGGAGTAATTTACATCATGTTACTACACATGTTGCTTTGTTTGGATAACCAAGAGTTAACAATTGTTTATCAAAGAAATTATACAAACAATACTCAGCCATGTGGATAACAACATTTTCATTCCACTAGCAACTTCATTTAAGCTTTGTAGAATCATATAGAATTTGGAATCTGGAACAATTTTTATACATGTTACTGTTTGAGTTACTATTTGAATAACAATATGGACAGAGTTTTCTTTGTTCCACAAACATTCCTTTACAATCAAATATCAACCACCTAACAATTACAATCAATTTTTAACCAAATATCAACCACCCAACAATTACAACCAATTTTCTAACCAATTCTACAATTAGCCTAAAAATGAATAGACATCCCACACATTTGTACTTCCTATTTGTTGCTATATCTCTTTCTCATTCTTGCTCTTGTTTTGTAATCTTCAACAGTCCATACATTCCTATGATTTATGAATGTAGAGATCATATCGATCCTAAGAGCAATAATTTGTTGTGGTTTCTATTTATCTTCTATTGGTTGTCCACGTGCAATCTGTTGCATTAAGTAACACACGTACAATCCGCAATCGACTTGCATTCAAGGATTTTTTTTTAAATGATATTTTAATGTAATGTACTTAAAGATATTCTATTTTATTATTTACTTACGTGTCAGCTCATTATTGAGGACATATTTCATATGAGTACATTGGACATTTGATGTCTTGTGTGCTGACTACAATTTCATAATTTGTCCCTCTTTGGATGTTGTCTCCACGTAGTCTTTCAACCATAATAAAATGTTGTTAATGTTGTACATTTAAAATATATCACAGAATGTGGGTAGTTCAAATTTTATTAACTTACTAATATTTTTGCATCCTCAAAAAACTTGTCCACAATTCCACTTTGCAGTTTCAAAGAGTTGTAGTGGATCCATTCCCCGCTTCTGTATCCAGTACAAGCAAGGTCCAGTGGTATGGCATGGGCTGGGTTTGTTGGGCATCTGAATTCATTGAGAACACAAGGAGTGGCCAAACCTGCCCCATGTTTAGATTGTTGTCTATCTCAACCTTCTGTGAGTGTTCTTGCCCCTCAACCGTTACGAATGTCTACATGTTAGACAATAGTAACCCATATTTTTTGAGACTGATCAATGTCTATATATAATAGTAACAGTCATGTGTACTATACTAACACGGACTTAGCATCGTTACAATTGTTCCATTCTTAGTAACACGCACGTTACTGTTTTGTTTACTATAGTAACATAAATGTTACTATACCCATGTTACTAGTCAAATACTACAGAAATCAAGAATTCAACGTATGTTACTGTTCTATATCAATCAACACAGACTGTTGATATCCATGTAACTATATTTTAGAAAAACACAACAGTGTTATAATAGATCCATTCATAGTAACATGAATGTTACTATATCTATATTACTATAGTAATATGCACGTTACTATAGACATGTTACTCCAGCGACCAATAGTTAAACACATATTGCACAAACTCACCCAGTATAGATTGTTGAAAAAGAAACATTTGCAATTTGCTTCCTCCATCAGTATTTCTCTCCAACAATCAATTACCTGAGTAATAATATTAATTTGTTAAATAACAAATATTCAACTACTACATAATTTGTTTAAATAGTCAGTACGCATGGTACATTATATTGTTGTACAGCTCGTCCTCATCCATGAATTTCAACACATCAACAACTTCAATGATATTTTCATACTTGTTTCCACTCCATAAAGTTGCCCTTTTAATTAAAAATAGTACATGTTAATTAAATAGGGTATAAACAATAATATATATAAGGTGTTTCATAATGGGTATTAAGTTACTTATTTGTTTCCCTCAACCTGATGCATTTGAACCAATTTGTCCTACACATCCGTTCCTAATTTTTTGCAAACTTTCCATCTTTGTGCTTCAACTCTCTTACTTTCTGGCTTCTCAATTGACATTATGACATCCAAATCATCAACATCAATGCAGCTATCTTGTATCTTCTTCTTCTCTTTAATTTTGTCTACTTTATCTTGGATTTCAACTTAATTCAATTTTCTCTTCTCTCCCTGTTTTTTCCTACTATACTCAAAATCTTCATCTCTCTTTCTTTTTTTTTCTTTCTTTTTGATTTTTCTCACCATCGATGTTTGATCTGCACCTTCAGTTGGATGGGGTACCTTTGAGTAACAGCATACACAGCCATATCAGTAACAACATTATGTAGGGAGTTGTTCTCTTCTTCAAATTGGGACACCCTTGATGTCAGTGTTTTAATTTGATCTTCTTGTGTTTCTTTGTTTTTCTCCAAGAGATAAACTAAAACTTTCAATTATGAAATTTAGTTGTTCCTGTCAAGTAGTTTCATCGCATATTCTTCAATCTCTTTTAAATCTTCCTCCATTTGGTTGCCCCCAATATTCTTGATAATCGTTCAAAGTGTTTCGTTCTCCACTGTTAGCATTTGGATAGTAAATTTTTTCATCTCATTTTTAACAATTAGTCCAGTTGAACCTTCATTTTCATGGGAAGGTTGTTGTGACTTTTCCTCTCGTGTTACCACATCATCTGGTTCCATAAAAGATAGATTCTCGAATGACCACATCAACAAACGCATTAAACGATTGAACGTTTTCAGTCTCATTTAGGACAGGATGATCATTTGTAGGAACATGTATTGCATCATTACTTTCATGGACATCTTTATTAATCAAAATATAATCATCACTTGCTAGATTCGGTGCATCACCTGCATACTCCAATTCTGAATTTAAAGCAATTTTGCTAACAACAGTGCTTTGTTGTGGACCTTCCAAACTAGATGCCACATTCTTGGAATTTTTTCGAATTGCTTTCACTAAGTTCTTCTCACCAAGTGTCGTGATTAGTATCGTGAGAAATATGTACCCAATAAATGCTCACCAGCCATAATAATCAAATGACTGTGAGTTACACAGTATTTTCCACAGTAACATTAATAGTAACATCTAGGTTTCTATTAATAACATCCACAAGAACAACAATTTTTTATAGTAACATTGATCAAAAAATTAACACTGACATGCAATTAACCAATTTTCAAAATTAATAAAAAAAAAGATAAACCAAATTTTTTATAATACCTGATCATCCACGATATCGGACAGTGTGTTTTGTCCGAGATACATCCAAAGCTTTCGTAAATCCCATTTCATCCAACATAGGAAAACATCTGCATTGTCGGCCACAACAACAGATGTGAGTTCACATACCCAATACTGCAAATTAGGTTTAGTTATATTACTCAGAATATACAATGTTTAATGATTTTAAAAAACACTTCATAAAAAACAACAATAAATAACTTATAGGTAACAGTACTACACAACCGGTTACTGCACTTGGTGTGTCAATCTTCAACCGTATAGAATTAATCATTGCATCAATTGTTGCTTGACACCAATCATATCTTTTGATTTCATCTAAATTCTCAATGTATGAGGCATACCCCCAACCAATTGTTTGGCCCATATTTGTAATCAGTAATGTCACTAAGACATATAATGAGAATAACCTAGCAAAGTCTTTACAATTTTCCTTACCATCACCCATTATAGCATCCTCCAATTTGCTTTTTATAATTGGTGCATTCAATCTTTTGGTGTTATTGAATCTCCTCCTTACAAAATCTGACATTTTCTTTGCACTTTGGGGGGACACAATTGGATCCACACCATTTTCTATACCAAAAATGAGGGATACATCAATCTTCCGTATCCTTAAATTTTTTCCACCAATTCTAAATCTAGATGTTTCAACATCAAATGTGTTAATGATGTCCACAATAATTTTTTCATTCTTCTTGAACCATTCCTTATCAACTTCAGATTTTGATATTGTCTGATACAAATACCAAAATGGGGTTCTTCTCAACTGTTCTTCGTGAACATCTTTGGTGTTTAGGTCATTAATAACCTTCACCAATGACAGGAAGTTGGACCTGAATTGGTGAAATGAGGATGTTTTTGGAGCCATCAACCTATAATATGACAGTGAATTATAACTAACCGAGTAGAATATATTAACACGACACCAACATTGAGCTCTCAAAAGTAATATGAACAGTAACACCAATTTAGCTTGTGTAAACATAATAACAACATCTTAGAAACATGATCATAGTAACATTGATTTCATGACTGCATCACAGTGAAAAGGGAAGTAGTTGAATTGAAGATTGAACAATGAAGATTACAAGCATTTCAAATAGTAGTACACAAGTAACAACAATTTTAGCTTTACACTAGCACAGGTAAAGGTTGAGGGATATATGATGTAACATATACCTTTAATTCTCAAAGAAAAATCAAAGGATTGTGATTACTAACACATTCACATTAACGTCAATTCACAGTAACAAACAACAATCCATGAACTCTTTTGTAAACAGCATATGGTGCAGTGAATGTAAAAATCAAAAAATGTTATCATCAGTAACCTATCTTTTATAACATCAATTTTCATGTAACATCAACAATACCCAAAAATTAAAATTTAAAAAAAAAAAAAAAAAACCCTAATAGCAACACACTGTCAATGGTTAGATTAGTATCATCAAACAATCAAAATTTAGTAATTTCATTTTTCAATATAAGAGTTAGCCCATTGCAAATTCAATGAGTTCCCATTTTATATTTAAAATCAACAACAACCCCTTCACTCTTCATAAACAACATATGATGCATTAAAAGTTAAAAATCATAAAGGGGTTGATTAGTAACATATTAATAGTAACACCAATAATTTAGTAACACTCACAGTACCCAAGCAAATCCATACATTGAAAATATGAAATCACACAGTAACCTGAAAAGTTTCAATGAACTCTTCAACCAATGATTTTTGAATTGCTTAAACAACAAAAAAAGCAACAAAGAAATTACACAACTAATTATATAACACATTGATTAAGCAACAATAACATAAACAGCTCCATCCCCAATGTCATATTAAGCACAGTAACATCGAATTTCAAAAAAAAAATATAAGAAAAAATAATTCAAAAATTGATGTTACTGTCATGGACTAATGGTAACACAATGTTAATGGTTTAATTAGGATACTCAATACATATAAATAACATCAAGAGTTCAACATTCAGATAATAATTTTTGAATATTGCTCTCACAGTAACATTAGACATTCCAAAGATACCACACCAATCAATTCCGAATGTATAACACAATAAAAACAAAATCACAATACCCAACTATTTTATATAGTAACAAGAACTCACAATTTATTTTCAATTTTGTTTAAAAAAAAATCACACATTATGAACGATATAGGGTGTAAATGATGTTTTAAAACCCTAAAACAAACTTCAAAATTTATGTAAAATCACATACCTCTAAAAATTTTAAAGAATCCCAAAGATTTATGAGGATTTCAAGAATGTCGAGACAAACTATATATTTTCACCAATGAATCTTAAACAGTAAAACCAATTTTCGGTTTTTTTGTTTTAAACAAGTTTGAAATTTGAAATAGATTCGATTTTGGGTAAATTTTGAGTTCTTGGATTTTTCGGAGAAGGCTAATGAGAAAGATTTGCGGTTTATGGCCGGATTCCTCGCCTGGAATGCAGGGAAAAATTATTAGGTTGCCGAAAGAAATGAAGGAAAGTTCAATTTGGAAACCAAACGACAAGTTTGACGCCGTTTGAGGTTTTCCACAAAATATGGGTATATAAGTAAAAGAAGCAAAAAAATGGACTTCAAACCAAATAAATGTTCTTGCAGGACTTATCTCTAAACAAGACCATCTAGAGGACCGGCCTCCAAATTTTCCTAAAATATAACCACCAAATCCTTCATAGTTTTGGACCAATATAAACAATTAACACCATTAATAGACTTTTTGTGTCACGTCACAAATTTTCTAAGGCTGATTTAATAATTTGAGTGACAATTCTTAAATTTTTACAGTTTGAGTGAGTCAATCATGATTTCATTTAATGAATTTTCTTTCAGAAAATTGGCATCCCAGAGGTATTAAAACAAACACAAGCATTATTACATACGATTGTTATCCTTAAGTTTCTTTATTACATAATAATCTGTAGGTCTCCAAAGCAAAGCACATAAGAAATACATAGCCAAAGACCTTCAACATAAGTTCGAAATACATAAACTTCCAAAACAAGACACATGCTAAAAGAAGTTGAGCATTCAGGACAATTTCGGGAAAAAAGTCCTGTTATTTCCAAGCCTATTACCTGCAAAATGAGGTAACAAATATAGTTACATGTATTACACTAGTACATACATTTCACACGACATATAAATGCCAAAATCACATGCATTGCATCCACCATAAATATTATTTCACACGTCCTTACTTGCCAACTCTGGATTATCCCTCTCAAGTCCAATAATTTGGGGGGAAGCTAGGACCACTTAAAAGGCTTGCACCTCAGTGTGTCCCACCACTCGTTTCTAAATGCGTTCAATTAAGGATACAAGTAACTCACACGCCTCTCGGACGCTAAAACGTTTGGCCAAGACTCGGTTTGTGGCCTTTTACCCTAAGGAGCACAATCCCTTCTTGCTTATCCCCATTATGTCCATTGCCGCCGCAAAGTCTAATTTGTTTAATTTCATCGCTTATTCGGATGATGAAAACATAAAATACAATCGAATCATTGAATTCTATAATAATACCAAGAGAAGACTTAATCATTACATGTAAAGCACATAATTGTGGTAGGTATGATTCCATTACATTGTATTATTGTCGATAATCCCACCATGAGAATGTGCGTAAAAAAATGAGAATGTATGCATGCAATTAGAATCTAAGTAAAGTCTTTGTTATGTTAGGCCTTTGCGATCATTATTACACATTCTAGTGATAATTATAAGTTAAATTCCATCAAGTATAGAGTTTGGTCACCTTTTAACACAAGTAGGTACTTTATCATATAATAGCTAAAAGATAATAGGGACTTCGACGATTTTTTTAAAAATCACACAATCTCAATTAAGTTGTGAAATTTGTTGTGTACAATGTAAATGAATTATAAATGTACAGAAAAATTAGCAAGACAATCTAACATGAAATACTAGCTAGACACAACATTCCTCCATATGAGTTGTACTTTGTACGTCCAGAGTGATAGGAAAAAAAGGTGGAATTTCTCTCTCTCTCTCTCCCCGCATAAAAGTTGAAGACTCCACCTTTTTCTTCATTTAAGTTTTATATATATACTTGTGCAAGGCCTTGCATGCATGGGACAAAAGTCAATTTTTTTTTTGTTTTTAATCCCTACCAATAACGAATTATAAATTCAGACATTTTAAATTTTAATTTTAATAATTTTTTTTGGTCAAACCACGAAGAATTTATACCTCATGAACAAACAAATATAAGTGTGGATGACCTACCTTAAACTAGACCGAAAAATAAAATAGTCGAGGTGCACGTAAATCGGCCCAGACACTCTTAACCGTGATCCCAACCAAAAAAAAAACACTTTCTGCACGCAAGGTACACATTTTTTTTTTTTTTTTTGCAAACCACTACAAAAACAGTTAGACACCTCTCTCATACAATTTTTTGCTTTATTATATTTTCTACCCTATAAGTTTGGTTAGATTGGATCTTAACTTTTATATTAATAGCACAAATGTCCTAATATAAAATTTCCATTTCTCACATTTTGGTCCCCTAGTTCAATTCAGAACATCATCTTATACTTAAATGGAAACATATTATCTGAAAAAACTTATGAGACATGCCATCACCTGATTCAAGTTGAGAATATTGAGCTATCCCATGGTCCTGCTAAGCACAACAACAACGGTTGTGTTCGTCGGTGGTCTGCTGGCCATGTCCTTAACTACAATTTGGGTCAACTTGTGATAGACTTTCTCCGTTATTTCCTTTCCAAATTCGTAAGAGATGATTGATTCAGTGAAGGACCTGATATTCTTGGCAAGTTGTTCTCCCTTAACCCTTGTATCACTCTCTTGGTCGTTTGCAAAAGGAAGTGTAAATGTCTCTATATGTTCAACTGCGAATGATCCCACCTTGTCAACTATATCTTGCACTTCCTCCTGTGATGGCGCGTAGCATGGTACATTGAAGGAGTCCAACTTCTCTTCATCAACCAAGCCCTATGAACGTACAAGTGGTAAGAAAAAAATATAAACCATCCATCACCGAGTTTTGTATAATTTTCTTCAAAAGATTGATTAACAACCCGAGAAACTAGGTAATTTCTTACCTCGAGGGACAAAGCTGAAGCATTTTCCTATTGAAAAAAGTCATAATAAAACCTAGGCAACATTAGTGAGACCCCTCACATCCTAATGTAATTTGTTTGCACACTAAAATGATTGTTCCTCTTAAACACCAATGTGCTCTTTTTTTCATTGTTTGTCAAGTCTAGTTCTAAGGAGAATTTCATCCAAATTCAAACATAAAAAAAATTTAATTATTTTACACTAAGCGATGTGCAGTATTGAGTGTTGTAAACTAGAGCATGCTCCATGTAGTCTTTTTTTTTTTTTTTTTT
>CAUOFW020000725.1:1523610-1555731 GCA_963454935.2 Ilex paraguariensis | reverse complement strand
GGGGGGGGGGGGGGGAGGTTAATGAACATAATCATACGTTTATAGCTTCTAAAAAAAAATTATATTTTCCGAAAAAACTTTACCTGTGAAACCATCTCAGATATGGCCTCTGCTAATACTTCCCAATGGTAGCAGCTCTCCTTACCCCAAGGATCCGAGGCTTGTCGACCATTAAGTATCAAGACCATACGACCATTTTGAACCATCTCTTCGGCACGAGACTTCAAAAGCAAGGTGAAATCTTCTTTAAATTGAGCTAGATAGGCTGCTTCTACAACAGGAGGGCTTGTCTTTGATATATTGATCTTCCCCTTGTTCAATGGCAAGCCTTCCTTGCTTGTAAGCCCTTTGGGTACCTTTTGTTCATCGAGTTACATTGAAATAATTAATCAGTACATTTGTGACATGTCAAAAACAAACATGTCATGTTTTAATTCAGACATCCGTTAGTAACATTTTTTTTTTAAGAATATGTTTTTCTAAAAACAATGAAAATTACTTTTGTGTTTTCTCCTTGTCCTTTCGTAAAAATTAAATCCCAAGTAACAAGCATTTCAAGAAGAGTAATACTATTGAAACCTAAAAAAATTGACTTAATTGATTTAATCATCAAATTGAAGTGTAAAGATCAAAGTGATGACGCTAGATGCATTTTTGGTGGACAATGTATTTTTATTCATGTACTATTACAACAATTTATTAACACGGGATTCTTATTTTTTTTAAGCATTAAATGCTCTACCCACAAGATTACCCGTGGAAAAAGAGAATTGGGAGTTAAATAGGGTTAAAAAGCGAGACAGTTATTTATTTAGAAAAAAATGAACAACAATATTGATATTTTATGAACGAGATTATTGAATGGAAGAAAAATGTGAGTTATGTGTAGTTATTTATAAAGTAATAAAGGGTATTATGGGTATTTCAAGGGTGAACACCAAGCCTTTTCCTCTCCTTTTATTAATAGAATAAATTAAGAGATAGCGATAATTTGTATCTACTTGGTATTTCTATGTCACAAATATCTATTTACTCAAAATCTATAACTTTTTTTGTTTTTGTTTTTGTCTTTGTCTTTGGAGCTTTCAAGATTGCGGGTCTAAATTTCACTTTTAACTTGGTATCCTTTTTTGTGGAAAAAAAATGCATTTAATAATCCATTTTCATCTTCCGTCTTGTGGTCTCTCTTCTACTCCCATCTAAAATGAAATATCAAAACTTATTGGCTAGGGAAAAAAAATCCAAATCTTACTAGGAATTATTTTTGATGGGTCAAGCCCACAGACCCAACTCATGCTATTAGTCCGATTTGAGTTCCAAGAGATCCATCAAGTCCAGCCCAATGTGGTCATCCTGGTCAAGCTCATCAACCTCAAGGAGCTACATCAACAGGAAACACACAAGGGTCATCCAAGAGTCTCTTCTACCACCTTGGAGTAAGAGTCATCCAAGAGTCTCATCTACCACCTTGGAGTAAGGGTCATTCCAGGAAGCGCTCCCTCGCGGCCTAAAGAGAGTCAACATTCTCTCATCCTTTAATCAAGTCCTTTGGAGAGCACCATAACTTCCTTGCCGATTGAGGAGATGAGAGGTCGCCAAACTATTTAATTACTATTAAAATCATCTCAATCTGTTATGACTATTAAACGGTTTCAACCCGTTATGACCGTCAAATTAATTATTCCATTACTACACTAAGCCACTATAAATTATAAGCTCCACAAACACGTGAGGCGCATCTCACTCATTTGAGCATAATTATCTCTTCTCCCTCTCAAAACTTGTAACTCTTTGATCTCCCTACACACCGGAGTTAATAAAATACTGACGACCCTTGCCATTTAAAATGGACGTAGGTCATATTGACTGAACCCCTGTAAATCTTGTCTTCTCTCTCCCTCTACTTTACAGCATTTTATATTACTTAATTGACAAGTGGTGTACAAACCAATTTTATACATCATCAGTTTTAATGAAAAATGAATATAAAACATTGTGACGTATAAGAATTAGGGTTAACTGCACTAGAGGTCCCCCAAAATATGAGACTTGTCTCATTTTAGTTCCTAATATTTCAATTACATCATTTTGATCCTGAATTATGAGCAATGTTATTCTGACCAAATCATTTACCAAAATATGTGTCTCAAATCAATGTAAGTGGTTAGATCAATAGGATACACTAACTCCACCAAATATTCAATGTATGAGATTTTGACACATAGTTTGAAATAAAAGATTTGGTAAACATATTTGGACAGCACAATTTTATCCCTAAAATATTGAATATATTTTTATGTGGTCTCTCAAGTCAATTTTTTATCATAAACTTACCATGTAATACGTAGATATGGATAAAAAAATAATTTAGATAACTCTTGAACAAATTTTCTCCCAAATTTTTGTCTAAGAGCTACACAAATTACATAGTTTTAATCATAAGCGATCAAAAATTTGGTCAAGAGCTACCTATATTTCATATTTTTTGTGAAGAACTACCCAAATTTTGATTAAGAGTTATCCAAAGTATTTTTTGTTCATATTTAGGTATCGCGTGATGTTTTCTGCTTAAGAAACTATATTGAAACATATTCAATACTTCATAAACCAAAATGATGTAATTAAAATATTAAAATTAAAATAAGACAAATTTTATATTTTGAAACCTCCACTACAATTAGCCCCAAGGATTAAGACTGTCAATTATATACACGGCTCTGTACATCTGACACAGGATCTAGAGCCAAACAAAGTAAGTGGGTTTGAATTTATTTTTAGATCATTTGGATAATTATCGTGTCAACTGTAGAACATATAAAGTAAATAAGTCCATACTTAAATATAATACACATTTTGCTAAACACAAATCCAACATTTTACAAACCAAAAATAGATTAAATTTGAGTTGAATAAATTTTGAATTGATTTAAAAATACGACACCACATGAAGTATTGAGATGCCTACTTCAGATTTCTTTGTTTACAAAGAGTATGGAGATTGATGCAAACCTGAGAGAGCCAGTGGACACTGTAGCAGGAATGAACAAGATGCAAACAGCTGCGAGGAAAGAGGCGGCCATAGAAAGAACCAGGAGCTCCCATCACAAAGCATGTACGAAGAACATCACTCTTTTGATCTTTACCGACTCCAGACAAGTCTTTGAAGAGCGAATTGAAATCATTACCGGGAAGATCGTTCAAGTAAACCTGAAGCTCCGCCGGTTGGCAATTTAACTCCTTGCATTTCCTCTCCAAGCTTTCTTTGACAGTTAAAATGACAGAGAAAGGGTTCGGACCAGCCGCACAACCGAGATCGGCCACGTTGAGAACTTTTTCCCGGTGGAAATATTCTGAGAACAGAGAATGAATCGCATTTACCAGTATAGGTTTGGTTATGGAAGTCACTTTTTGCTGCACATGATCAGAAGATTGAATCGATCTGTAAATAATGTTGATAAAACAGAAATTTGAAGCAAAAATTGATGTGCAAAATGATCTTGCGATAACTATAGATTGATATGATGATTTGGATGAAGTTTTCTTACAAACTAAGTTATGTTTGTGAATGATATTCCTTTTTGAACAGAAGTAAATAACTTGATGTTTGGAAAGTAGAACACGGCGTAAACGAGTTTGATTTGGGAGAAATTTGAAGCAAAATTCTTGTGCAAAATGATTTTCATTCAATTATAGATTGATATATGATTTTTTTTTTTTTTGATCAAAGATTGATATATGATGATATGGAAGAACTTTCTCACAAAAATAAGTTGATGTATGGAAAATAGAGCATACCGAAAAGCATCCGTGTTGAGCATAGCTTGATTCTAAGTCTCCTCCGTTCATGAAAAGTGCTCCCTTCACGTCCATTCTCTCACTCTCTCTCTAGCAATCGGGGATTGGTGATTATGATGTAGGGCTCAAAGTGCTAATTAAATTCTACCATGTGCTTATTGGACTTGGTGACATAGTTTAGCCGACCAACCAACTATTCGAGTTCGGTTCCGACTGGTCTTTCAACCACTATAAATAGACAAATGTTACGGAGACATAATTGAAGGACATAATTGGAGATATAATGAATTTTTACCAATGAAATAATAGTGAAATATATTTAATGATGGGTCTCATTGTAGTATTAATGAATTCATTATCATATTATTTGTGACAATTTATTATGTCTTCAAATTATATCCAAAAATTATATCCCAATAACATTACACCTATAAATAAAGGCCACGAATATTAAGCAATTCTACCACGTGCTTATTGGAAAATAGATCTATTTATTATACACTAATACTATTGAAATATAATTTATGGACATAATTTAAGGACATAATGAGTTGTGACTAATGAAATGATAATAAAATATATTTAATGATGGATCTTATTGTTGCATTAAATAAATTTATTATTTTTTATTTTATATTTATTTTAATCGCATTTTAATTTAAATATCAAAATTCCTTTGATCACCGTAACCATCCTCTCAATCCGTCATCTATATCTAATCTTCAATCTAAATCATATCTCCAATGCTGACCCACCAACCTCCATCCGTCAAGTAAATCTTATCTTCATGCAGGCAATCCACGTTTTGAACTTTAGTCTAAGCCCTCTGAATCCGTCAGGTAAATCTTATCTTCATGCAGGCAATCCACGTTTTGAACTTTAGTCTAAGCCCTCTGAATCCGTCAGGTAAATCTTATCTTCATGCACGCAATCCACGTTTTGCACTGTAGTCTAAGTGGTGGTTAGCTTTGCACCACATAAAGAGTGAAAAAGATTCCGAGCTAGTACGCACCATTCAATTATCAATCAAGAACCATTCAATTAACAACCAACAACCATTCAATTATCAATCAACAACCTTTCTTTGTCGATGGGAGCAATTTTGTCAAACCATCTAACTCATTTATAACACCATTATTTTGATGTTTTTTTGTCGACTTAAAACCTAAAACACCCAATAGACCCGTTCTAAGAACAAGTCAAATGGCCCGTCTGAAGAGTGCCAACCATATAATGGGACTGGGCCGTAGCACAGGATTGTAAAAACTCAGAATCGTCCAACTCAAGATATATATAAACTCGGTCCAAACAAGGTCAACAACATGTATTTGCTCAAGAATAAGAAACTCCGCACAAAATTAGCCGAAAGAAAACCCAGTCACGCCACATGGTCAAGGGATAGAGGGACAATGTCTGGCTCTAACGAACAAATATTCCCTAGTAAAAAAAATATCGCATACATTTCATTTCAAATATTATGGGCATGAAAAACGTTAAGCTAATAGACTTTGTTATAGGATAAATGCGGAGGGGACCACAAAATTAGTCAAAAAAATAAGAATTACAGAAACCCTTTACAGCCAGATATATAAATAGAAGACGAAGAGACTAAAAAAAAAGAGTTCCATAAGCTACCTAAGAAATATTTTGTATAAAGTTCCTAGCCAAGGCTACTATAACTGTTACCTCCTTCTTAAAATAATATAATCCTCAATGGGCAAGAGTGGACATAGTCGTAATTTTTTGGCTAAGGTGAACCACTCAAATTTTGGTCTTTGCTTCATCTCCAAACCATTACCTCACATTATCTCAAGCACACACCAAGCCCCACTAGGCTTAACCCCTTCGTCATTCTACGATTGAGTAAAGAGATTTTGAGCACCATCAAGAACAAAACTACAACATACCTAATTATTCGTAACTATTGAATTGACAGTAGACTCTCAATTAAGTCAACAAATTAAATCTAAATAATATTTTTGAATTTATTAACCTAATCCATCATAATTATAGGATTGATTGTTGATTCCAACAAATATTGATGTTCATCGACAATTCAATAAATATAAATGAATAAGTCTTATAAATCATATTCAAATAACATTATTCATATTAACACAAATGTTATTGGGATATAATTTGAGACTTAATGTGTTATAACCATCGAATTGATAGTAGAGTCCATTTAATATTGGTACCCGTAAACAATCCAGTGTCTACTATCCTTAATTCCCTAAATTATGTCCTAATAATATTGCTCAAATAACAATTGAGTTTGTTGTGAGCTTGATGAAACCCATTTTTTAATTCAACAATTATAATTGATTTATTTTTATCTCGAAGATTATAATTGATATGATTTTTAGATTAACTACAATAACATTTTCCCCAATGGCTAATAAAGTTGCTCTTAAATTGCTTCAAACCAATTAAACAAGCTTTATGTTTTGACTACTCAATTAATTTTGAATTTTATTATGTACTCAGATGAAGATTGAATCATATTACATAGAAAAATGTTATTTGTTTTTATTTGAGGACTTAATCAATTATAGTTGTGCGATTAAAAATTAACTTAATCTGACATTGAAGCTCAAAGCTAATTTAATAACTGTATTGAATTAAATATCTGAATTAGTTCCCCAAACATAAGCTAAAAAGTTTCATTATCAATACTCGTTGCGCCTTACAAATAAATCATTAGTATGCTTGTTAACGATAAGATTTTGATAAATTATTAATTCATTCAAATTTGATTTTAAAATTTGATCCGTATTCGCTCTTATTATTCAATGAACCTAAGTTTTAAAGTTCATATCGATTCCTTTAAAAAAAATATATTTTCATCTAAATAATTAAATTAGAGGTGAATTTTAAAACATTACATCTAATTTTAACACAATATCGTTAAATAATAACTCAATTTTAATTAATATATAATGTATATATGTGTAAATGTAATCAAATCAAATCACAATCAAATCCAAATTTTCTATATCCATATCTATAAAGACTTGCCTCTTATTTATTTTTGGCTAACTTTTTAATGGGGGCAAATCCTAAATAATTTTCATATGAAGCCCAAAATAGTTTAAAATTGGAGTTGGGGCAACCGCCCCCACTATCCCAATCTTAAATATATCAGTGTTTGACTTAAGTTTTTACTCAAATTTGAGTAAAAAGTTTGGTTTCATTCAAAATACTGCAATGGAGTATTCAATGTTAAAAGATGACAAACTCAAATTTAAAGGTTGATAAAATATGACCAATGAATTTTTAAAAGAGAATAAAATTTGAGTAAAGATTTAAGATTCTCTTGATTTGAGTACAAACAATTAAGTGTTCCTTCATTTAGTATGAATTTGAATAAAGGACTGTGAGTTGTTTCTACCTTGTTTTTACTCAAATTTATGAGTTTGGCTGAAGATTGAAAATGCCCTCAACAACTAAAAAAAAATTTTGGTGTTTTCGATGATATCTACCATCTCTTTTCAAGAGGAAAATGAATGGCCAAGTTGGTTTTTCAATTAAAATGTGGTCAATTTTAGTAAGTTATGCCCTTATATGAGAACCATGCTAATTTTTTTGGTCCGAGAGAAATTGTTGTAGTGTATTCGAGATTTTTTGCAATAGTTGGTTGTCATTCTCCATCCAAATTGTTTTGTGTTGGGTTAAATGCTATGAAGAAACCATGTAAAATCTCTCAGAATTTGATGGCTCGAGAGGGCCTTTGTTTAATTTTTCTTTGGAATTATGGGAATGCCAGTTCACTTAGAGTAAAAAGATTTCTCTTGTGTAACACACACTGTAAGATTAAGAAGGAAAATTATTGAAAACCAAAAAAAATGGAACGTTGTTTCGCTCTTTTTTGATGTGCTACCCCCCTATGTTCCCTTTAGTTGCCTTGTAGTTTTCTCGGGAACGGGGATCAAAATTCAGTAATGTTATAGGCAGTATTTGATACACGAGGAGTGTGGAATGCATGGTTATCAAAATTTTGATTTGGATTTTAACATCTTATATGATGGGTTATAAATAAATTGATCTGGGTCAACATGGGAATGTAGGATTCCGATCTAAATTGTGATCTTACTAATTCAAGTTGTTAGGTTTGCTTCTTAGGTGCATTTAGTTGTTGAGCAACCTAATTCATGTTTTTCGTTTACAAAAGAGTCTTTTTATTCATTCGTCTCTCTTTGAAAAGTTTAAAGCAATAGTTAGATTTAATTTTCTCTCTCGGCGAGTGATCATAGCCAAATAGTCTGATATTTTTATTATGTTTTGCTTTTTTTGTTTGGATGTCGTATACTCAATATTATTATTCAATAACGTTTCAACTTTTTAGTCTCTCTCTCTGTTTGAAACTTAAAATCAAAAGACTTCAATCCTCATATTTCTCTTTGCAAAAATCAACATGATTAACAACAATTCACCTTTGATTTTAAACCTTCTTTACAATTCAAGTTTTAGTTTATCAAATTTCAATCATATTTTAAGTTCTATCTTTAGACCATTCCAAAAAAAAAATTATGTTTGTCATAGCATTTCTATTAGTATATATACTAGGTTTATCTAGTTTTTGGGAATTTTATATTGCTACATATATTTTTTATCTCATTTTTTTAATTAATAGGATTTTATAATTCGTTATTCGGTTTTATAACTTCCTCGATCGATCCAATATAATTTTTCAATTTTAAAAACGTCGATAAAATGTAACTGTGACTAATAGGTGTGATTACTTACTGGATACAAACAGAGAGACAAAGTGAATCCGTTTTGGAATCACATAATCTATAAGCATACTCTTTGTTTGGATGGCAACTGATTATGACAATGAATCCATGATATTCAATGTATTGATAGCCTCACTCTCACAGGCGGGGATGGTTTGCCTCAGAAAAGACTAGCTAAACCTCTCTGCATAATCCTTTTTCCCTCATTTTATAATGGCAACTTGAAATACAAAAAGTAACCCCAGATGCAATGTTCCATTTTGTGCATGTGGGTCCATAATTTAAGGTTTTTTTTAAATATAAAAATAAAAATCAACAATTGATTACGTTATTTCTTAAAAAAAGTTTAAAAAAAAATAGATTAGATATATGCAATTCAGTGCATGAGTATTTATACTTTTGCGAGTTTTGAATTGGATTAGATTTATGCAGTTTTGTATACAACTAGATTGTTTGTATGACTCGAACTCCTAACTTTTAAGTTCAAATGAAATGAAATAAAATTATTGTTATGCTAGGAATCTCTCTCAATGAACAATTTATTAATGAGTTAGACAAAAATCCATTTTTCTCCATAAATTGTGCAACTTCACATGTGGGATAATTGAGGATTAGGAGTTGGCTTAATGGCCACCGCAACTTCTTCAGGTTAGATCATGAGGGATGGAAAGATCAACGAAAAAAAAAAACTTTTTATACCATGTCATGTTTTGCTGCTAAGGAGGTTTGAAGGGGAGACCTCATTAAAGAGTTTTGGATTGTTTCCCTTGTTTTTCTTGTTTTATATTTTGGCTTGAGAACTCAGAGAACTTCAATTTCCACTTTTTTTTTTATTTTTTCTGTTTGAAAATTTTTGTCCAAATAGCATCTTAAGAGTTTTACTATTTTTGAAAATAGAAAACTGTTTTGGAGAACAAACCATGCAAATCAGTATTGTATTGATCATTGTAGCTCTAACTCTAGCTTGATAAATTTCATTGTGTTTGATTTTTTTTTCTCCCCGAATCGATCTTCAAGTTCTGAGTTAGGCAAACGAGATATCAAAGTATTCCATGTGGAACATCACGGTGTTTCTATCGGATGTTTGGAAGCTAAATTTCACCCATATCGCGGCCATTGTGAGTGCCATGACAAGCTCAGTACATGTTATGTTAGTCGCCATGACGTTCCTTGTGGAGACTTTTGTTGGTGACTATTGGATGCTCTCTATTTCAAGCCTTTCATCAAGCGTAGAAAGTTTTCTCTCTATTCCCTCTTCTATACCTTTATTATATTTCATCTCTTCAACAAATTTACCAATGAGCATAATGGCTTTATTGTTCTGATGGAGAGAAAAACCGATGATTAGCTTTTCAAGAAATTTTCGAACAAACAATTTCAACAAAATCTTTCAATTTCTTATTTTATTATGTTCAACTCTATGTATTTCTTGATCAATTTCTGTCCTACAACATTTCAATTTTGATATTTCAACATTTCAAGTTTGTCTCCTTTTTTTAAGCGATTTAGAATCGAGCAAGTAGTCAAATGTAACAGAATGTCTAGGAATTTATATTTCCGAATTTAGAATATATTGGTGTTAGTATATTCCTTTTTTATTAGAATATTGATTGAAAATGGATCATTACTCCGACCCATAATACGGTTAATTCCGCATGGGCTACATGAACTCCTAGTAGTTTATCGGATAAATTAATAAGTCGGGCATTCCTAACCCACCAAGTGAAACCAGTGGTTTCTTGGTCACAACCAGCTAAAGTAGAAACTCCTCAGGAGTTACTTGGGATCTATAGAATTTTAAAACTACGGAACCAACTAGTTTCACACCAGGAGAACAGCATCCAAAGCAACGACCCTAACTGTTTGGAAGATATCTTAAGAAAATGTTTTAGCACCGGTGTATATATGTGCAAGGGTGGAGCATGTTGGCAATTTCAACATCTTCAATCTTTTTTAGCATGCCAACGATTTCATGTGCAAGCAGTTCTTGTCTTGGAGATTTGCAGTGGTGCCTATTTTACACATCGATACCTCTAATCGATGTTGGAGTTGCTGGTCGATTAACCTCCTTAGACGCATTCTTGCTTCAACAAATACCATTTATTAGATCTCCAGAGGATCAACAACAACTGATCAACCAGATGCCTCAAATAATGTTTGGCGGTACCATGACTTGTTTGTTCATGTTGGTTACAACGTTGTTCTTCCCTTTATACAACCATGGGGGGCTCATTTTGGGATTCCAACAATTTGCTTTGTGGTTGCTACTCTTCAGTTTTTCTTGAGATCATCTCCGTACATTCGTGTCAAACCATCTGGAAGTCGAACCACAAGCTTGTTTAGAGTTATTGTGGCGACCTCTATAAAGATTCAGCTTTCGTGCCCAAAGGATTCTAGGGAGCTGTACGAGAAGTACGACCTTGGAAACGATCAGGAGCTGCTACCTCACACAAACTGTCTCAGGTGATGATCTTTGTCCTTGTTAAATTATCATCTATTCTAAAAGCTTAAACCGTTAAAAAAACATGTAACATAAATGTTTATATAATATTCCTTTCCTCAATTGCATGACTGATGACTGGTGAGGTTGTGGACACAATTTGGCTTGCTGGGGTTGAGGAGCGCATATAACGATATGTCACTTAGCACATTGTGAATTTCACATTCAACATCTTGAATTCTTTCTCTTAACACGTCCTTAATCTAGCAGGTTTCTAGACAAAGCAGCCATCCTAACCAGATCACAAACTATTGAGAAACAAGATAACCATAAATGGAGGTTTTACAGGATCACTGAAGTGGAAGAAACTAAAATATTCTTCACAATGATTCCCATGGTGATGCCTTTTGTCATCTCTGGAATTGTTTCCTCAATGGGGACCTCTTTTTTCCTAGAGCAAGCCATGAGTATACTCATAGATTCAGGTTCTTAACATTCTCATTCTTTATATTCTTCTCTACATTCTCCATGTGTATATCCACAAGCATTTATGATTTAATTGTAATCATCAGAAGCATTATTGGAAGGGTGAAGCAAAAACACATACCTGCAAAAGGAATTGGATTTGGAATCATGATATCCATTTTCTGCTGTATTGTCGTGGCGCTGGTGGAGCAAAGGAGGTTAAATGTAGCCAAGGGACATGGCCTAATCAACGTCCCTCATTGCACAATCCCAATGAGTATTTTCTGGCTGATTCCTCAGTTTCTCCTCTTAGGTGCTCCACAAGGGATTGTCCTCAGTAACAAGACCTATTTTTTGGTCAATCAAGTACCTAATTCATTGCAATCATATTTGAGAAAACTCACTGAAGCTTTCTTGGGAGTTGGATACATAACTAGTGTTCTAACTGTTAATGTTGTGGGAAAGATTAGTGATGAAAGAGGGGGTGAAAACTGGTTCGGGGAGACACTAAACAAAAGCCGACTACATAAGTACTCTTACACACTAGCAAAAATGAGTTGTGCCAATCTTTTTTTCTATGCACTTGTTGCTTCTTGGTTTAATTACAAGGAGGTACACATTCCAACGGAAGAACAAGAAGTGGTAGATGAAGAAAGGTTTCAATACCATGAAGAGTAAAACCATCAGGTGGTGATGAGAGCAAGTCCAAGCAAGTAACAAGCTATAAGTTTAATATGTGGCCAGCCATGAACTTTAAAGCATGAGTTTGTCCCATCTTCTTTGTTTGTTTTGTTATTTGTAGGTAAATAATGTAATAGTAGCAAGGTATGAAGAACTTTGCTTTTCCTTTTGAAAGATTGCCTTCTACTGTGTAACTGTTCTAAACCTCATTTAAGCTGCAGAATGAGTGAAAAAACCTTCTCAATCTCGAACCTAGGTAAACCTCGCAAGAAATCAAACTCCCTACAAGTGTTATGCAACCATTAAACCCTTCAAGGTAGAAAAACCTCTAGCACTTTACAATACAAATTTGAATGTAATTCACCCTCATCACACCCACCCATACAAAAGATAATTTACTTTTCATAAAATCCGCATATCAAACAATTTGTAACACAATAATTCCAAAAAAAAATGAGTACTCAAATCAAAACATGCAAAAGATGATAATTAAAAGTAAACAGAGAATTAAAGAAATGGAAGAGAATGCAGAATGTGCAACAAGCCGAGATGTGCAAAAATTTGGTCTACTTATACTTTACAAAAGGGAGATTTGGTGGGCCCAAGATGGCTCACCGCATATGGTTCAAATATAACCACCAAATCCTCCTTGGACCAATATAAAAAATTAACACCATTAATAGGCTTTTTGCATTTCGTCCCAAATTTTCTAGGGCTGATTTAATAATTTGAGTGATAATTTGTAAGTTTTTACAGTTTGAGCAAGTCAATCATGATTTCATTTAATGAATTTTCTTTTAGAACAAACCCAAGCACTGTTACATACGATTGTTATCCTTAAGTTTCAATATTACATAACAATCTATAGGTCCCCAAAGCAAAGCACATAAGAAATACATAGTCAAAGACCTTCAACATAAGTTCGAAATACATAAACTTCCAAAACAAGATACATGCTAAAAGAAGTTAAGCATTCAAGACTACTTCGGGAAAGAAGTCTTGTTATCTCCAAGCCTATTACCTGCAAAATGAGGTAACAAATATTGTTACATGTATTACACTAATACATACGTTGCACACGACATATAAATGCCAAAATCACATGCATTGCATCCACCATAAATATTATTTCACACGTCCTTACTTACCAACTCTGGATTATCCCTCTCAAGTCCAACAATTTGGGGGGAAGCTAGGACCACTTAAAAGGCTTGCACCTCAGTGTGTCCCACCACTCGTTTCTAAATACTTTCAAATAAGGAAACGAGTAACTCACCTGCCTCTCGGACGCTAAAAAGTTTGGTCAAGACTCGGTTTGAGGCCTTTTATCCTAGGGAGCACAATCCCTTCTTGCTTATCCTCATTATGTCCATTGTCGCCGTGAAGTCTAATTTGTTTAATTTCATCGCTTATTCGGATGATTAAAACATAATAAACATAAAATATGTTAGAGTATGTGTGGCTCATATTTGCTATGTGCACAATGGCAAGGAGGCAGATGCGGAAGCGGACGAAGTAGATTGATATATTTTATGTATGGGGGGGACGCTGATTAGTTGGTGGTGCCCGATACGGTACAGGGATATTTTATAAATACGTTCGTACTAAGGTTTTATAAATACTTATGATGTAACCCTAATTTGAATAATAGAAAAGAACGGTCGCTCGCTCCTGTGGATTTAGGCACATTGCCGAACCACGTAAATATCTGTCTTATTTTCTCTTGTTTTCTTAATTGATTGATTCCTTACTATTCACCATAATTTCTGCAAGATTACAACAACTGGTATCAGAGCCAAGTTACGATGTCTGGGATTTCTTTTGTAAAATTTGACATGATGAAGTTCGACAAAACTGAGAATTTCGGATTACGACAGAGGAGGGTGAAGGACATGTTAGTGCAGTAGGGGATGGTAAAGGCGTTATACAAAAAACAACAGACATGAATGGACGACATGGATTGGAAAGAATTGAAAGCGAAGGATGTGACAACTATTAGGCTTTGTCTGGCTGATGACGTAATATATTACGTCATGGATGAGGAATCACCAGCGAAAGTTTAGTTGTTGAAACTGAAAAATCTATATATGTCCAAGTCGTTGACGAACAAGCTCTATCTTAAGCAGAAACTATATGGTCTTAAGATGTTAGAAGGCTCGAATCTGAGCCAACACATCAACGTGTTCAATCAAATCATCAGCAATCTGAAGCGAGTTAATGTGAAGTTCAAAGACGAAGACAAGACGTTGATGTTGCTGAATTTCCTACCGGCGTCTCATACGTACGAGAATTTGGTTACAACTCTTATGTGGGGGAAAGAAACTCTCGAGTTGGAGGATGTCACAGGTGCTTTGTTAGGTTTTCATCAGCGGAAGAAAGCCAATGATGAGGCTTCAAAAGGTGAAGGACTTGTGGTAAAAGGTAAGCAGGAACGTGGACGAAGCAAATCTTGGAATGGATCGGGTAACAATAAAGCCTAGTCCAAGTCGAGGAAGAAGAAGAAGGACGTCTCTGTCTCGTGTTACAAGTGCGGGAAAAAGGGCACTTTAAACGGGACTGTCCAGAGAAAAAAAAAAGGAATTCAAAGGACAAAGAGGGTCCATCAAAGTCTACAAACGTAACGGAAGAAGAAGATTCAGAGAGCGGTGACGGTGATATGCTTTCTATTTCATCCGATTCAGATCGTCTAACAGATTCTTTGATTATGGATTCAGCATGTTTCTATCATATGACACCCAACAAAGATTGGTTTGACACCTACAGATCCATAAATTCTTGTTCTATTCTGATGGGTAACGATGCATTCTGCAAAGTTGTTGGAATAAGAAATATTAGAACTAAAATGTTTGATGGTATGGTTAGAACGTTGTGTGATGTTAGACATGTATCAGATCTAAAGAAGAATCTGATTTCATTGGACACTTTAGATTATAATAGTTATAGTTACAAATCTATAAGTGGAGTAATGAAAGTGAGTAAAAGCATGCTGACAATGATGAAGGGACAGAAAGTAGCAAGAAACATTTACAAACTGCTAGGTACCACGATTGTAGGTGGAGTTGCTACTGTAGAGTTTGAATCAGATAGCACAGTCTTGTGGCATATGCGGTTGGGTCATATGAGTGAGCGTGGGATGATAGAGCTTTATAAGAAAAATCTATTGAAGGGTGTCAAGACATGCAAGCTCAATTTTTGCAAGTATTGTGTTCTTGGAAAACAGAACAGGGTGCAGTTCAAGACAGCCACACACAAGACAGAGGGGATTCTCGACTATGTCCATACAGATGTTTGGGGACCAGTCAGCGTAGTATCATGGGGAGGATACATGTATTTCATGAGTTTCATTGACGACTACTCGCGAAAGGTTTGGGTGTACTTCCTGAGCACAAGTTCGAAGCGTTTGACAAGTTCAAGCTGTGAAAAGCTGAAGTAGAGAACCAAACAGGGAGGAAGATTAAATGCCTCAGGTCAGATAATGATACCGAGTACACAGATTCAAAGTTCCAGGAGTTGTGTGAGAAGCATGGGATTAAGAGACACTTCACAGTCCGCAAGACACCACAACAAAATGATGTAGCAGAAAGTATGAACAGAATGATAGCTGAGAAAGCTCGATGTCTCAGGTTGAATGCAAGGCTTACAAAGAATTTCTGGGCAGAGGTATTAAATATGACATGTTTCTTGATTAACAGATCACCGAGGGCAGCACTAGATGAAAAAGTATCAGAGGTGTGGACAGGCAGTGAGGTAGACTACTCTGGTTTCAAAGTGTTTAGATGTGCAGCCTATGTACATGTTTCTAGTGAGGAAAGATCGAAGTTTGATGCAAAGTCTAAATAATGTATCTTTCTGGGATATCAGAAAGGGGTGAAAGGCTTCAAACTCTGGGATCTGAAGGCAAACAAGATGATGGTCAGTAGAGATGTGGCCAAAAAACTATAGCACTAATGAGCATATGGTGCAGGTGGAGCTAGAGAAACATGGTACAGAAGAGGATGCTCAGCATGCAGAGAGTTCTATCTCAGGTGATTAGCAACATCATAGTATAGTCACAGACAGGCCCAAACACAATATCAAGCCGCCTACCAGGTATGGTTTTAAAGATTTGATCTTATGCACTTATTACGAGTAGCATGGATCCTACAACTTTTCAGGAGACAATACAAAACAAAGAGAAAAGTAGATGGATGGGTGCTATAGTGGAGGAGATGGAGTCTCTGCATAAGAACCAGACACGGGAGTTGGTGGAGCTTCCCGAGGAGAAAAAAGAGACCGGGTGCAAATAGATGTATAAGAAGAAAGAAGCAATATTAGAAAAAGAGGAAAAAAAAATTCAAGACTCGTCTAGTAGCAAAGGGTTACTCATAGAGAAAAAGGGTTGACTATGATGAGATCTTCTCCCCTGTGGTCAAACACACTTCTATCAGGACAATATTGACATTAGTAGCATATTCAGACATGCAGTTAGAGCAGATGGATGTAAAGACAGCTTTCCTTCATGGCCACTTCGAGGAACAGATTTACATGGTACAGCCAGAAGGGTTCAATCTCCCTAGAGAGGAACATTTGGTCTGTAATTTGAAGAAATCACTTTATAGACTTAAGCAGTCTTCGAGGCAGTGATACCAGCGATTTGTCTCTTACATGATCCGGATTGACTATAAAAGGTATGAGTATGATTGTTGAGTCTATGTGGAAAGCATTGATGATGATTCATTTATTTTTCTGTTATTTTATGTGAATGATATGTTGATTGCTGCCAAAAGTATAAGTAAAGTCAACAAGTTGAAGACTTTGTTAAGCAGAGAATTTGACATTAAGGATTTGTGTGCGATCAAAAAGATTATTGGGATGAAGATTCACAGGGACAGAGCTTTCAGGAGATTATGGCTATCTTAGCATAACTATGATGAGAAAGTGTTGGACAGGTTCAGCATGAGTTAGCAAAATCAGTAAGTACACCTTTGACGAATCATTTCAGATTATCTACCGCTCAGTGTCCAAAGACAGATGATGAAGTTCATGACATGTCAAAGGTCTCATATGCTAGTGCAGTGAGGTGTTTGATGTATGCTATGGTTTACACAAGACCAGATTTAGCACAAGTTGTCAGCGTGGTTAGCAAGTTTCTTTCAAATTTGGGTTGACAGTATTGGGATGCAATCAAGTGAATTTTTAGATACTTGAGAGGCACTACAGACTATGGCATCATGTTTAAGCAGAAAACAGAGTGACCCTTCAGTTGTGAGATATGTGGATGCAGACTATACAGGAGACTTGGATGACAGGAGGTCTACCACAAATTATGTGTTTACTGTGAGATGACCTATTTGTTGGAAGTCCATGGTACAGCCTATAGTTGCACTATCTACTACTGAATCAGATTATATGATAGTAGTTAAGGCTGCCAAGGAGGCTTTGTGGCTTACAGGTCTGGTCAAGGAGTTAGGTGTCCAACAAGGTAGAGTTCAGTTGCATTGTGATAGTTAGAGTGTCATTTATTTGGCAAAGAACCAGGTGTATCATGCGAGGACTAAGCACATAGATATGAAGTTTCATAAGATCAGGGAGCTGATTTCTTCTAGTGAACTATTACTTGAGAAAGTTCACACTTCTAAGAATGCAGCAGGCATTTTGACAAAACCTGTTACTACAAACAAGTTCAAGCACTGTTTAGACTTGATTAATGTCTCCAGTTACTAGATGGGAGATGCCCCAACTTATCGTCCCAGGTGGAATTCCCAGATACATGTCCACTTTTTTCTCCTAAGGAGTGAATATTTGTCAAGGTGAAAATTGTTAGAGTATGTGTGGCTCATATTTACTGTGTGCACAGCGACAAGGAAGCAGATGTCGGAGCGGACTGATTATAACGGAGTGAAGCGGATTGATATATTTTATGTATGGGTGGGGGGACATTGATTAATACGGGGTGTCAGGGGCAACACCCCCGCGGTACGGTACAAGGATATTTTATAAATATGTCCGTACTAAGGTTATACAAATACTTAAGATGTAACCCTACTTTAAATAATAAAAAAAAATGGTCGCTCGCTCCTCTAGACGTAAGCACATTGTCAAACCACGTAAATCTCTGTCTTATTTTCACTTACTTTCTTAATTGATTGATTCTTTATTATTCACCACAATTGTCACACGATCACAACAAATTACAATCTAATCATTGAATTCTATAATAATACTAAGATAATACTTAATCATTACATGTAAAGCACATAATTGTGGTAGGTATGATTCAATCACGTTGTATTATTGTCGATTATCTCACCAAGTGAATGTGCATAAAAAAATTGAGAATGCATGCATGCAATTAGAATATAAGTAAAGGACTTCGATGATTTTTTTTAAAATCACACAATCTGAATTAAGTTGTGAAATTCCTTGAGTACAATGTAAATGAGTTATAAATGTACAGAAAAATTAGAACGACAATCTAACATGAAAAACTAGCTAGCCACAACATTCCTCTATATGTGAGTTGTATGTTGTACGTCCAAAGTGAAAGGAAAAAAGGTAGAATTTCTCTCTCTCTCTCTCTCTCTCTCTCTCTCTCTCTCTCTCTCTCTCTCTGCGCTCTGAAAAGTTGAAGACTCCACCTTTTTCTTCGTTTAAGTTAAATATATACACTTGTGCAAGGCCTTGCATGCAAGGTACACAAGTCAATTTTTTTTTTTGTTTTTAATCTCAATCGATAACAAAATGAATTGTAAATTCAAATGTTTCGAATTCAAAATTTTAATAATTTTTTGTGGTCAAACCACGAAGAATTTATACCTCATGAACAAACTAGTACAGGTGTGGATAGCCTACATTGGACCGGACCAAAAAATAAATTAGTCAAAATACATGTAAATCAGCCCAAACACTCCTAACCGTGAACTCATAAAAAAAAAAAATCACTTTTTTTCATGCAAGGTACACACACTATTTTGTGCAAACCAATACGGTAAGACACCACTCTCATACAAATTGTTTGCTTTATTATATTTTCTACCCTATAAGTTTGGTTAGATTGGATCTTAACTTTTATAGTAATGGCACAAATGTCCTAATATAATGAGTTAACATATAAAATTTCCATTTCTCACATTTTGGTCCCCTAGTTCAATTCAGAACTTTATCTTATACTTAAATGGAAACATATTATCTGAAAAAACTTATGAGTCATGTCATCACCTGATTCAAGTTGAGAATATTGAGCTATCCCATGCTCCTGCTAAGCACAACAACAAAGCTTGTGTTCGTCGGTGATCTGTTGGCCATGTCCTTAACTACAATTTGGGTCAACTTGTGATACACTTTCTCCGTTATTTCCTTTCCAAATTGGTAAGAGATGATTGATTCAGTGTAGCACCTGATATTCTTGGCAAGTTGTTCTCCCTTAGCCCTTGTATCACTCTCTTGTTTGTCTACAAGATCAAGTGTAAATGTCTCTATATGTTCAACTGCGAATGATCCCTCCTTGTCAACTATATCTTGCACTTCCTCCTTTAATGGCGTGTAGTATGGTACATTGAAGGAGTCCAACTTCTCTTCATCAACCAAGCCCTATGAACGAACAAGTGGTAAGAAAAAAATATAAACCATCCATCACCGAGTTTTGAATAATTTCCTTCAAAAGATTGATTAACAACCCTAGAAACTAGGTAATTTCGTACCTTGAGGGACAAAGATAAAACATTTGCCTATTGAAAAATGTCACAATAAAACCTAGGCAACATTAGTGAGACCCCTCACATCCTAATGAAATTTGTTTGCACACAAAAATGATTGTTCCTCTTAAACACCAATGTGCTCTTTTTTCTTCGTTGGTGGATGTCCTTTGAGGGAATAGAGTCCCCCCCCCCCCAAAAAAAAAAAAAACAATTTTATTTTTTTGGGGGGGGGATAATGAATATCATCATACGTTTATAGCTTCTAAAAACAATTTTATTTTCCGAAAAAAACCTTACCAGTGAAACCATCTCAGATATGGCCTCGGCTAATATTTCCCAATGGTAGCAGCTCTCCTTGCCCCAAGGATCCGAGGCTTGTCGACCATGAAGTATCAAGACCATACGACCATTTTGAACCATCTCTTCGGCACGAGACTTCAAAAGCAAGGTGAAATCTTCTTTAAATTGAGCTAGATAGGCTGCTGCTACAACAGGAGGGCTTGTCTTTGATATATAGATCTTCCCCTTGTTCAACGGCAAGCCTTCCTTGCTTGTAAGTCCTTTGGGTACCTTTTGTTCATCGAATTACATTGAATTAATTAATCAGTACTTATGTGACATGTCAAAAACAAACAAGTCATGTTTTAATTCAGACATCCGTTGGTAACATTTTTTTTTTTTTATTGTACAATGTGTGGGTGATTACCCTTTGTATTTCTATTTTTTTTAATACACTTTACCTTCTGAAAGAAAAAAAAAACATTTTTTTTTAAGAATATGTTTCTCTAAAAACAATGAAAATTACTTTTGTGTTTTCTCCTTGTCCTTTCATGAAAATTAAATACCAAGTAACAAGCATTTCAATAAGAGTAATACTATTGAAACTTAAAAAAATTGACTTAATAGACTTAATAATCAAATTGAAGTGTAAAGATCAAAGTGATGGCGCTAGATACATTTTTGGTAGACAATGTATTTTTATTCATGTACTTTTACAACAACTTATTAACTCGAGATTTTTATTTTTTTTTTAAGCATTAAATGCTCTACCCACATGATTATCCATGGAAAAAGAGAATTGGGAGTTAAATAGGGTTAAAAAGAGAGATAGTTATTTATTTAGAAAAAATTGAACAACAATATTGATATTTTTTGAACGAGATTTTTGAATGGAGTAAAAATCTGAGTTATGTGTAGTTATTTAGAAAGTAATAAAGGTTATTATAGGTATTTCAAGAGTGAACACCAAGCTCTTTCCTCTGCTTTTATTAATATTATAAATTAAGAGAGAGCAATAATTTGTATCTACTTTGTATTTCTGTCACAAATATCTATTTACTCAAAATCTATAACCTTTTTTGTTTTTATTTTTATTTTTGTCTTTGGAACTTTCAAAATTGCTAGTCTAAATTTCACTTTTAATTTGGTATCCTTTTTTGTGGAAAAAAAATGCATTTAATAATCCATTTTCATCTTCCCTCTGGTGGTCTCTCTTCCACTCCCCATCTAAAATGAAATATTAAAACTTATTGGCTAGCAAAAAATATTCCAAATCTTACTAGGAATTATTTTAATGAAAAACGAATATAAACATTGTGATGCATAAGGATTAGGGTTAATTTCCCAAAATATGAAATTTGTCTCATTTTGGTTTTCAATATTTTAATTACATTATTCTAGTCTCTCATCAATGTATCCCAAATCAATGTGGGTGAATAGATCAGTGAGGTATACCAACTCCACCAAATATTCAATACATGAGATTTTGACACATCATTTAAAATATAAGATTTGATAAACATATTTGGACAGCACAGTTTTATCCCTGAAATATTAAATATATTTTTATTTGGTTCCTCAAGTTAATTTTTTATCATAAATTTGTCATGTAATATATAGATATGGGAAAAAAAATAATTTAGATAACTTTTGACCAAATTTCTTCCCAAATTTTTGTATAAGAGCTACATAAATTACATAGTTTTTAATCATAAGCGATCTAAAATTTGGTCAAGAGCAACCTATATTACACATTTTTTGTGTAGAACTACCCAAATTTTGGTTAAGAATTATCCAAATTGTTTTTTGTCTATATTTAGGTATCATGTGATCTTGTCCATATTTAGGTCAAATTTAGGTATCCAAATATATTCAATACTTCAAAAACTAAAATGATATAATTAAAATATTGGGATCAAAATGAGACAAATTTTATATTTTAAAACCTCCACTACAATTAACCCCAAGTATTAAGACCGTCAATTATATACACACCACTTGTACATCCGACACAGGATCCAGAGCCAAACAATGTGAGTGGGTTTGAATTTATTTTTAGATCATTTGGATAAATTTCGGGTGAACTATAGAACATATAAAGTAAATAAGTGGATACTTAAATATAATACACATTTTGCTAAACACAAATCCAACATGTTACAAACCTAAAATAGATTAAATTTGAGTTGAATAAATTTTGAATTGATTTAAAAATACGACACCACATGAAGTATTGAGATGCCTACTTTGGATTTCTTGTTTACTAATAGTATGAAGATTGATGCAAACCTGAGAGAGCCAGTGGACACTGTAGCAGGAATGAACAAGATGCAACGAGCTGCGAGGAAAGAGGCGGCCATAGAAAGAACCAGGAGCTCCCATCACAAAGCATGGAAGAAGAACATCACTCTTTTGATCTTCACCGACTCTAGACAAGTCTTTGAAGAGCGAATTGAAATCATTACCGGGAAGATCGTTCAAGTAAACCTGAAGCTCCGGCGGTTGGCAATTTAACTCCTTGCATTTCCTCTCCAAGCTTTCTTTGACAGTTAAAATGACGGAAAAAGGGTTCGGCCCGGCCGCGCAACCGAGATCGGCCACGTTGAGAACTTTTTTCCGGTGGAAATCTTCTGAGAATAGAGAATGAACCGCATTTACCAGTATAGGTTTGGTTATGGAAGTCACTATTTTCTGCACATGATCAGAAGATGAATCGATCGGTAAATAATGTTGATTAAACAGAAATTTGAAGCGAAAATTGATGTGCAAAATGATCTTGCGACAACTATAGATTGATATGATGATTTGGATGAAGTTTTCTTACAAACTAAGTTCTGTTTGTGAATGATTTTCCTTTTTGAACAGAAATAAATAACTTGATGTGTGGAACGTAGACCATAGCGTAAACGAGTTTGATTAGGGAGAAATTTGAAGCAAAATTCTTGTGCAAAATGATTTTGATTCAATTACAGATTGATATATGATGATATGGAAGAACTTTTCCACAAAAATAAGTTGATGTATGAAAAATAGAGCATACCGTAGAGCGTGCGTGTTGAGCATAGCTTGATTCTACTTCTCCTCCGTTCATGAAAAGTGCTTCCTTCACGTCCATTCTCTCTAGCTCTCTGTCTAGCAATCAGGGATTGGTGATTAGGATCGAGGGCTCGATGTCCTAATTAAATTCTACCACTTACTTACTGACTTGGCGACAGAGTTTAGCCAATCAACGAACAATTCAAATTTTTTTTACCACAGATTTTCTTATGACTATAAATAAAGGTATATTGTCCTAATAATTCTACCACGTGTTTATTGGAAAATAAATTAATTTATTTTATATTATTTTTTACTGACGATCTGATTTAAACGTGGGCGCCCCCTTAGCCACTGTCACCAGCCTCTCAGTTCATCATCTAAATCTTATCTGCAATCTAAATCTTATCTTTAATGCTGACTCACCACCCTCTCAAACCGACAGGTAAATCTTATCTTCAATGCACGCAATCCACGTTTTGGACTTTAGTCTAAGTGGTGGGTAACTTTGCACCACAATAGAGTGAAAAAGATTCCGAGCTAGTACTCACCATTCAATTATCAATCAATTTACCTGCTTTTGTCGGTGGGAGCAATTATGTCAAACCAAATCAGATCTAACTCGTTTATATCACCTTTATTTTGATGTTTTTTGTCGACACAATTTATTATAAGTGATGATAATAAATTTAAACTTAAGTTGCCTACTTAAACCCAAAAACATCCGATAAACCCGTTTTACGAACAACTCAAATGGCCCATCTGAATAGTGCCCATCATGTAATGGGAGTGGGTCGTAGCCCAAGGTTGTAGAAGCTCAGAGTTGTCCAACCCAAGATATATACCAGTTCAGTCCTAACAAGCTCAACGATATATACTTTGCTCGAAAATAAAGAACTTAGCACAAGACCACCCTCAAGTAACTTTGATCGCGCCACGTGACCAAGGGATAGAGAGATAATGTTTGACTCTAACAAACAAATATTCCCTAATAAAGGAAATATTACATACATTCCATTTCAAAGATCGTGGACGTGAAAAATGTCAAGTTGACAGACCTTGCTATATGACAAATGTGGAGGGGACCACAAATTAATCAAAAAATGAAGAATTGTAGAAATGCTAGACAGCCAGATATATAAATAGAAAACGAAGCCACTAAAAAAAGAGAGAGTTCCATAAAGCACCTAAGAAATATTTTATATAAGGTTCCTAGCCAAGACTACTGTAACTGTAACCTTCTTCTTAAAACAATATAATCCGCATGGGCAAGGGTGGACATAGTCTTAGTCTTTTGACTAAGCTAAACCACTCATATTTTGGTCTTTGCTTCATCTCCAAACTCATACCTCACATTATCTCAAAGCACATACCAAGCCCCACAGGGCTTAACCCCTTTGTCATTCTGCGACTAAGTAAAGAGATTTCGAGCACCATCAAGAACAAAGCTACAAACACCTAATTATGCATAACTATTGAATTGACAGTAGACTCTCAATTAAGTCAACAAATTTAATCCAAATAATATTTTTGAATTTATTAACCTAATCCATCATAATTATAGGATTGATTGTTTATTCCAACAAATACTGATGTTCACCATCAATTCAATAAATATAAATGAATAAGTCTTATAAATCAGATTCAAATAACATTGTTCATATTAACACTAATGTTATTGAGATATAATTTGAGACTTAATGTGTTATAATCATCAAATTGATAGTAGAGTCCGTTTAATATTGGTACCCGTTAACAATCCAGTGTCCACTAAATTATGTCCTAATTATATTGCTCAAATAACAATTGAGTTTATTGTGAACTTGATGAAACCTATTTATTAATTCAACAATTATAATTGATTTATTTTTATCTCAAAGATTATAATTGATATGATTTTTAGATTAACTACAATAACATTTTCCCCAGTGGTTAATGAAGTGGCTCTTAAATTGCTTCAAACCAATTAAGCAAGCTTTCTGTTTTGACTACTCAATTAAGTTTGAATTTTATTATGTACTCAGATGAAGATTGAATCATATTACATAGAAAAATGTTATTTGTATTTATTTGAGAACTTAATCAATTATAATTGTGCGATTAAAAATTAACTTAATCTGACATTGAAGCTCATAGCTAATTTAATAACTGCATTGAATTAAATCTCTAAATTAGTTCCCCAAACATAAGATAAAAGTTTAAGTTTCATTATCAATACTCGTTGCGCCTTACAAATAAATCATTAGTATGCTTGTTAACGATAAGATTTCGATAAATTATTAATCCATTTGAATCTGATTTTAAAACTTAATATGTATTCACTCTTATTATTCAACGAACCTTAGTTTTAAAGTTCATATCGAATCCTTTTAAAAAAATTATTTTCATCTAAATAATTAAATTAGAGGTGAATTTTAAAACATTACATTTAATTTTAACACAATATCGTTAAATAATAACTCAATTTTAATTAATATAAATGTATATATGTGTTTATGTAATCATATCGGATCACAATCGAATCCAAATTTTCTATATCCATATCTGTAAAGATTTGCCTCTTATTGTTTTTTGGCCAACTTTTAAATGGGGGCAAATCCTAAATAATTTTCAAATTTTCATATGAAGCCCAAAATAGTTTAAAATTGAAGTTGGGGCAATTGCCCCCACTATTCCAACCTTAAATATGTCAGTGTTTGACTTAATTTTTTACTCAAATTTGAGTAAAAAATTTGATTTCATTCAAAATACTGTAATGGAGTATTCAATGTTAAACGATGACAAACTCAAATTTAAAGGTTGATAAATTTGACCAATAAATTTTTAAAAGAGAGTAAAATTTGAATAAAGGACTGTGAATTGTTTCTACCCTGTTTTAACTCAAATTTTTGAGTTTGGCTGAAGATTGAAAATGTCCTTGACAACTAAAAAAAAATTGGTGTTTTCGGTGGCGAGTCCATTTTACAAGAAAATCAAGTCATGATGTCCAAGCCTTATTTTATTTGGTTTTAAAGGACAAATTGGAAATCAAACATAAAAATGTCATTCTACTCTGAGGTGCTTCTTCAGTCTAGTGACATTGGACAGTGGCAAAAGATAGCGAGACTAGACAGCCTATGTATCTCCTATATAATGCATTAAAGAAGATGATGTGTAGAATGCACTCTCAAGCATCACCCGAACACAGCTCAACTTAGCAGAAAAGTTGAACACGCTACTCAGATTCTATAGGTGATATCTACCATCTCTTTTCAAGAGGAAAATGTATGGCCAAGGTGATTTTTCTTTTAAAATGTGGTCAATTTTATTAAGTTATGCCCTTATATGAAAACTATGCTAATTTTTTTGGTCCTAGAGAAATTGTTGTAGTGTATTCAAGATTTTTTGCATTAGTTCGTTGTCGTTCTCCATCCAAATTGTTTTGTGTTGGGTTAAATGCTATGAAGAAACCATGTAAAATCTTTCACAATTTGATATCTCGAGAGGGCCTTTGTTTAATTTTTCTTTGGAATTATGGGAATGCCAGTTCGCTCAGAGTAAAGAGATTAGATTTAAGTTCTCTTGTGTAACTCACACGATAAGATTAAGAAGGCAAATTATTGAAAACCAAAAAGAATGGAATGTTGTTTCGCTCTTTTTTGATGTGCTACCCCCTACGTCCCCTTTGGTTTCCTTGTAGTTTTCTAGGGAACAGGGATCAAAATCCAGTAATGCTATAGGCAGTATTTGATACACAAGGTGTATGGAATGCATGGTTACCAAAATTATGATATGGATTTTAAGATCTTATATGATGGGTTACAAGTTAATCGATTTGGGTCTACATGGGAATGTAGGATTCGGATCTGAATTGTGATCTTACTGATTCAAGTTGTTAGGTTTGCTTCTTAGGTGCATTTATTTGCCAAGCAACCTAGTTTATGTTTTTCGTTTACAAAAGAGTCTTTTTATTCATTCATCTCTCTTTGAAAAGTTTAAAGCAACGGTTAGATTTAATTTTCTCTCTTGGCAAGTGATTATAGCCAAATAGTCTGATATTTTTATTCAACAACGTTTCAACTTTCAGTCTCTCTCTCTTTGAAACTTAAGATCAAAATACTTCAATCCTCATATTACTCTTTGCAAAATTCTACATGATTAACAACAATTCACCTTTGATTTTAAACCTTCTTTAGTATTCAAGTTGTAGTTTATCAAATTTCAAGCATATTTTAAGTTCTATGTTTTGACCATTCCAAAAAAAAAACTATGTCTGTCATAGCATTTCTATTAGTATATATACTAGGTTTATCTAGTTTTATTTTTGGGAATTCTATATTGCTACATATATTTTTTATCTCATTTTTTTAATTAATAGGATTTTATGATTCTTTATTCGATTTTATAACTTCCTCAATCGATCCAATATAATATTTCAATTTTAAAAACGTTGATGAAATATAACCGTGATTAATGTGTGTGATTCGTTACTAGATACAAATAGAGAGACAAGGTGAATACATATTGAGATCACAAAATCTATAAGCATATTCTTTGTTTGGATGACAACTGATTATGACAATGAATCCATTATATTCAATGTATTGATAGCCCCACTCCAACAGGCGGGGATGGTTTGCCTTGGAAAAGACTAGGCAAAACTCTTTGCATAATCCTTTTTCCCTCCTTTTATAATGGCAACTTGAAATACAAAAGGTAACCCCAAATGCAATGTTCCATTTTGTGCATGTGGGTCCATACTTTAAGGTTTTTTTTAAAAAAATATAAAAAATAAAAATCAGCAATTGATTAAGTTATTTCTAAAAAGAAGTAAAAAAAAAAAAAAAAAGTTAGATATATGCAATTCAGTGCATGAGTATTTATACTTTTGCGAGTTTTGAATTGGATTAGATTTATCCAGTTTTGTATCCAAATAAATTGTTTGGATGACTCGAACTCTTAACTTTTAAGTCCAAATGGAATAAAATTATCGTTATGCTAGGAATCTCTCTCTCAACGAACAATTTTTTAATGAGTTAGACAAAAATCCATTTTTCTCCATAAATTGTGCAACTACACAGGTGGGATAATTGAGGATCAACAGTTGGCTCAATAGCCACTGCAACTCTTTTGGGTTTGATCATGAGAGATTTATCTCTCTTAAATTCTGTAGTTTTGACATGAATAGTTTACTTTTAACTAGATCGAAGATAGAATTAGTCGAGGTGCATATAAATTAATCTAAACAGCTATTGAATCCAAAAAAAATGGCCATCGTAACCTACAATTAGAATGTTAAATCGTGAGTTTGAACCTTCCTGCCACCTCTCTCAAAAAGATCAAATTAGTGACAAAACAAAAACGTGGAATGATTATAGTAAGTGATAATAAAACAAGAATTAAACATTTCATTAAAAAATTAAATTCAAAATCTAAAAAACATAACACAAACAAAACATCCCTCCATTTCTCCCAATCACCGACTATAACTGCCACAGGGTCCACAAACCTGTCACACTCAAACCATGAACAAATCAATAACCCGACACGTAATACATGAACTCTGAATGCAACTCCAAACCCGCCATAGTCTCGGGTGCCAAGACCACCTCCAAATCAACGTCCCACCACCTTCCCTCCCCGGAAACACTGAAATCTTACCGTCAAACTTATTAGCCCGCCCGCTTCGAACTGCTACAGGTCTACCCCACTCGAAATTATTGTCGTACATTGGAAATCTCAGCGAACTTCCCCTCGTGATCATCGCCCCGTCGAAGTTTCCCAACGGGAATCACCATGGGTCCCACTTCAATCATCTATGCATCGCCTCACCGTAGCGTTAACGTGTGCCGTCACGTTCTTGTTCAACTGCTCGACGCACCATCGGAGATCACGTGACAAAACATCGCCGACGGATGCATACGTCGAAATGCTCTGAATTGCGTTTTCGAAATAGTACGGATCGAGCTTTGGTTCAAGCCGGTGACAGCAATTCACCGCCATTCTGAAGGTCGTCATTTTGGATGATGGTAGTTTCCGAGAACATGTCACCGCTAGCCACGGCAGAGCACACCATGACTGAAAAGATGAGATCTCTACCGTTGGATTGGCATAATCCGTTTCAGTGTTCAAAATAGCATTTCGTAGCCATTTCAACGGCGTTTCGTAGCCATTTCAACAATGTTATCTTCTCGTCGACTACCTTAAAAGGATCGTTGCTTTGATTCCCCATCAATTCGACTCTATCAATTGCTCCGTTACGACTAGAGATCAATTTTTGATCATTTATTTTTTATTTCAGTTTTAGAATCGATTCTCTGTTGAAACTAAAAATTCTCTCTATCAACAAAGCATCGATTGAGAAAGTGACCTTGGGTCCACACTCAGGGACTTTCAGATACGTCGGCGAGATCAACACCAATTCACGGCGGAAGTCTGGTACCCTCAAAATCTTCTTCGCACCAGTTCCACAAACCTTCGTGAAAGTATTGAAAAAGCTCCAAAACGACATGCCATCAATAATGGCGTGATTGAGTGAACAGCCAATGAAAACGCTGTTAGCGAGCTCAGTCACTTGCACAGCCAATATAGGTTTGAAATAGCCGTCGTAACTCACTGTTCTATCAAAAACGAAGAACTCTTTGACATAGTTAGGGACATCAATTGGGGACAAACTTTTGTGAACATTAATGTGAATTGCACTGGCGTGAATGAAGTTAACTCCGCCGTCATTACATGTAATATAAACATAATCGGAAGGGTCAGTGTTAAGACATCCGGTGAGTGGTGGGAAGTGAGAGAAAGTCTGGGAGAGACCACATTGGAGGAGAGAGAAGAGACAGTCAATTGGAATCGGAGGGCGAGCGAAGAGACCTCCCTTTTGAATGTAGTGACAGAAGAGCATCGAAAGATCAGAGACGGAGAGTTTGACGTCAGAGTGTATCGATTTTTGGTCTGGGAAGATGGTGCATTTAGAGATGAGAGTTAGAGATTGTGAAAAAGCCATGGTTGAAGAAGGAATAGGCATGTATTGAGTTTTGCAATGTCTGAGTCTTTAAGGCAATCTTGCCTCACTTCGAATGGGGTGGAATTCTTGTGAAGTGAGGAGTGGGAGAGAGTGTAGAGGTGGGAGTGGGTTATATAGGGAGCGGTTGGAGTGGTTTGGAGGGTTGGGTTCATGCACTTGCTGAGGTAGTTGTTGCTGTTTGTTGATTCTCTTTTAGTTGGCTCTTTCTTTTCTTTTCTTTTTTTAACGTGCTATTCGAGCCAATTTACACCTAATTCAAATAATTTCTTTCTGGATTTAAGTTAACATACGTTCAATTCGACTAACCCCTTCATCAGTCCGATTAAGAAGATATTTATAAGGAATAAATTTTTTATAGTTTAATCCTAACGAATAATAAAAATTCAAACCCATAACGTCTATACTCATAACTCATCCATATTATCATATGAATTACCCTTAGTGTTAATTGACTTTTTCTTTGTCTTCTTAATTTAGCGCTTATCACTTAACCAATTACATAAAAATTATTAAATGGAAAAATATAATTTAATTAAAACTAAATAGTAGGGAATAGTTAGGATGGAGAGTGGAGGGAATTGATAAGTGGCATGTGATAGAATGTACTTAAAAGAAATCTTTGATTTCCAAGATATTTATTTAAAAAAAAAATTTGGGTTTTTATGGGTGAATCACAACTCAGTACAATAAAACGTAGAATAAAATCCCAAGTTTGAAATGCGACGTGCAATGCATGCAACGATGCTAGAGAATGAGAGACATTTGTTTTTTATTTTTTTGGGTATAAAAATAGTTACATATATTGTTCTTTAATGTCACTATACATATATGTCAGGAGGATTGTTCTTTAACGTTACACAACTATCTGTAGGAGACCTCATCACATCAGCGTTGCTACCAAAATTAAAGTCTCATCACGTACTCTAGATGTTTAAGAGTAAGTTTAACCCCCCCCACCGAACTATCGTAGTTATAGACAAGGGCGGAGCCAGAAAAAAAAATTTAGGGTAGGCACACTAGCACGTTTTAATTTTTTTTAATAGACCGTAAAATTTTATAAATTTATATTTATTAAAATTATATTTAATAATTTTTAAAGATAAAAAATTAAAAATCGATATACATAACATGAACAAAAAAATAATAATTAAAACTTCTTATTGAGACTACAACTAATTATTATTACTTATAATTGATCCTGATATGTTTTTATCGTTTAAAAGAGTTACAAATTAATTTTATCAACAATATTTTTTTATATATAAAATCGCAATAACAATCTTTCATTTATAATCCTATAGTTTACTATATACTGACACACATTTTTATACAATAACAAAATAACCCTACATTTTAAAAAAATTATAAAATAATATCAATATATTCAAAAGATATTCGAACATGTCTAAAAGTTAACAATTATATTAGTTGTACTTAACTTGAGGTTTAATTGATGGAGTCATAATCATTTGTGACTATTAGATAGATAGTAGAGTTTATTAAATATTAAGACTCACTATTATATTTAATATCGTAATGTATTAGGTCCTTAAATTAGGTTTCAATAATATTGTTCAAAAAGTTAACAATTATTTAGGTAGAGATATATTCAAATTATTATCACTAGAACATAATATTATGGGTGAACACAATTAAATGTCTAAATTTTATTTCAAAAAATACATGCTTATTATAAAGCAAAAAAAACAATTGAGGGGGCCAAAAGTTTTGTTTTTAATGTTGAGCCAAAAGTTTTGTTTTCTTAATAGGTTTGAGTGGATTGTGATATGCCAAAAATTTAATTTTTTAATAAGTTTGAGTAAATAGGGGTGGGCTCAAATTTCTTTGTTTCAAATGGGCTTAATTTTTTAATTCTTTTGGGTAAATAATGTGAGAAACATTTTTTTCTTGGATTTTAGGTGGGCTCAAATAATATGTTATACAAATATATAATATACATACCTAACTAATAAAAAGAAAAAAGTTTGAGGGGGGGGGGGGGGGCAA
>CAUOFW020000725.1:1445484-1523594 GCA_963454935.2 Ilex paraguariensis | reverse complement strand
GAAGGGAGTTAAAAAAAAAAAAAAAAAAAGAGGTGGGGGGGGGGGGGGGGGCAAGTCCATGCCTCCCTCCGCCCCTGGTTATAGAGACTCGAGCTCAAGTATTAAGCGACGACATTTGAGTTCTTTTTCACTGAACCCAAGACATTTGTTTTTTGAGCGATGCTATTAGGACTTAATTTACTATAGTCATTGAATTGATCATATCCCCATCAAACATTAGAATTTAGTGTTATTCTAATAATTACAACGAAGTTACATTATTAGGTCAACAAATTAAATTAAAATTTTAAGTTCTAATAACATTATTTTTCTCTTTTACTTATTATTAGTTGACTATTATTTAAATGAATTATTGTAGTTAAAAAGTTAAAGTATTAAATTGTAATATAAACCTTCAGATCTAAACGATCTAGACTATTATTGTATTTTTCTAAGTGAAGAGCTTAGACAGCTCAAACACACCCGCTATTCTATTTTATTATCTATTATTGGGAGGGAAAGACCAGCAAAAAAAAAAAAAACTTTTTATACCATGCCATGTTTTGCTACTAAGGAGGTTTGAAAGAGAGACCTCATTAAAGAGTTTTGGGTTATTTTCCTTGTTTTTCTTGTTTTCTATTTTGGCTAGAAAATTGTTTTGGAGAACAAACCACCCAAACCAGTATTGTATTGATCATTGTAACTCTACCTCTAGGTTGATAAATTTCATTGTGTTTGATTTTTTTTTTCTCCCTAAATCGATTTTCAAGTGCTGAGTTGGGCAAACGAGATATCAAAGTATTCCATGTGGAACATCATGGTGTTTCTATCGGATGTTTGGAAGCTAAATTTCACCCATACCGCGGCCATTGTGAGTGTCATGACAGGCTCAATACATGTTATGTCAGTCGCCGTGACGTTCCTTCTGAAGACTTTTGTTGGTGACTATTGGACGCATTCTTTTTCAAGCCTTTCATCGAGCATAGTAAGTTTGCTCTTTGTTCCCTCTTCTATACCTTTATTACATTTCACCTCTTCAGCAACTTTATCAATGAGCATAACGGCTTTATTCTTCTGATTGAGAGAAAAACCTATGATTAGCTTTTCGTGAAATTTTCGAACAAACAATTTCAACAAAATTTTTCAATTTCTTATTTTATTATGTTCAACTCCATGTATTTCTTGATCAATTTCTGCCCTGCAACATTTCAATTTCGTTATTTTCTGCCCCACATTTTTGTTTCTCATCATAATTTATATTTGTTTATGAATAGAATCTGGAGCTCTGTTTGTCTCCTTTTTCTTAGCTATTTAGAATCGAACAAATAGTCAAATGTAAGAGAATGTCTAGGAATTTCTATTTCCAAATTTAGAATATATTGGCGCTAGTATATTCCTTTTTTAATAGAATATTGATTGAAAGTTGTAACACCCCAAAAATCGGGGGTTCTTAATTTAACAAAATTTGGGCAGAGTCTCCTTTATACGGGGAACCCTACCCAAAACACAACCTGTGCAATTATACTACATTGACCACATCGGGTCCATTTACCCATCAAATAATAAATTTTTATTCACCACATGTAATATCCATCATATCATTCCAAAAGAATAGGCCAAGCTATGACATTTACATTCCAAAAGAATTACATTCAAACTTAGCAGCGGAATAAACAAAATACTAGACTATACATGATTGTAAAAAAATTCCTTAGTCTAGCACAAAAATAAACTATAACTCTAAATATCCACCTCGGGATCTAGGTTCCCCTCCAGTGGAGCCTCCCAATTTTTCGGCTCGTCAACGCTGAGATATTCCTTTAACACGAAATCTAAAAAAAAATATTATTGGTAGGGGATGAGCACTACGCACTGTAGGAAAATTCTCTCAAACTCTAACAAGGTTTGGAAAATATAGAAAATGGTCGGTCTCATTTCACAAATAGCATACGTAAATTTTGAAAGAAAACATGACATTTTCAAAGATCTCAAGTTTATACATTAAGAATAATTAAGTGCAAGAGTAAAGTCAATCCCACCATAAATAACCGTTCCAAAGAGTAATTATTCTCACAACAATTTTCAAGATAATCATATCTAAAAGATAACGCAATAAACAATAACCACAATGTATCTCAAGTCTGATATAAGATAATCGCATGAATAAATACGTAGAGAATATCCTGGTCCACACACACACAATTCCTCGCAAGGATATCAACTTCGGGAAGAGCGCATACCGATGCATTGTCCCATACCAATGCACCGGCAATAACGAATCGGACCCTGACATAGTATATTAATCCTTTGACACAGCACTCATGAGCTAATAGTGGTTTGGTCCTCGCAAGACACCAACCCCACTACGAGTGGTAGGAAAAGTTCAAACCCACATGGAGTAAGAACTACACACATCTACCCACTTTATGATACTCGATCAATGGCCATCCATGGTCATCCAAACACCTCCATGAGATACAATCACCAACAATTTCTCAAACACACTCAATTTCATAAATCCCTAATTTTTCACATCCAAATCCACATTTATTTCACAATAGAACAATTTAAAAAAAATTAACAAGAGATCATCATAAATACCATTGTGTTGTTCAATATGAAACACTAAAGTTTTGAATCAAGAAAAGGAGAAATCAAGAGAAAAACTCACTTCTCTTGAAATCTAGGGTTTTGAATATGAGAAAAGAACTTTGATGGTTACCCAACTATCCCATTGTTTAAAACGTGCTAACATTTGTAAAAACATCAAGAATCCATGATTTCATAGCATATTAATATGATGTAGAATCAAAGAAAACATATATGTATAACCCTAGTCTCAATGTAAGATAATGAAAGAAAACCCCTACTTGAATCAAAATTTCAAGCAAGAACCCAAGTTCTAGTGACCTACTTCTTCCCTTTTCTTCCTTCCTTAATCTTCCTCTAAGGTTCCAAGAGGTGTGGGGTAAGAATGGAGTGAAGAGAATGGGAGTAAATGAGATGAAAATGAGTTTTTAAACACAGTGGCCGTGATTTTTACTGTTCACAGGCTGTTTTTAGTTTTTTCAAAATTACGGTTTTGCCACTAAGAATCTTCAATTTGATCCATATGACTACTCTAAGGTTTTTCAACGTTTTGAATTTATTTTTAATGTTATTTTAACCTAGAAATATTTTTTTTACGGTTTATTTCAAAACTAAAATAAATTTACACTCGAAACATTAAAATTAACATTTTATTCCTCCCTAGTATTTATTCTTACGGTTTCAATATATATGATTTATAAGAATTACTAAACAAGTACATTACTATCCAAAGAATACCACAGTGCAGATTTTTTGATCAACTTCAAAAAATAAACTGATTTGACTCAGTATTTTTAGTATGTGTGACCTATATGGTTGGAAAGATATACGAGTTAGGGTTCTAACAAAAATAACGGTGCACAATTTGGACTTTCCAACAAAGAGATATGATCAAATTGGTGAAAGGTAGTCTACCAGACTGCTTGATTCTTCTATACTTGTCTAACTCGAGTTTGGGTATTTTTTGTCACAAATTCTATCTCATACCCATCTCCAATATAGATAGTATGGCTTGCATAAAGATCCATGTTTAGCATCATTCATTAACCAAAACTAAATTATCATCCGTCTCCTAGAATCATTTATAACAACATGATATAGAACTCGTATATTCATCAACATTTTTCTTCAATTCCTCTAAGTTAGTTAATTGATGAGAATGCAAAATGTCATATTTTTTTTCTCTTTTAATATTTAGCCTTTTATACTTATTTGGAGCCTAAATATACTTATTATTCTTGTATTTTGATTTAGGATATAAATTGAGACGTTAAATACAAAACGAAGGTAATTGGACGATTGTTGATAGTTTAGACATGTGGGGGTTTACAATCCACCATCCTTAATTAAAGTTTCGTCCTCGAAACTTACCTCAAGTAGCAAATAAGTGCGGGTACTTCTCTCGCATTTCTAGCTCCGGTTCCCAAGCTACTCTTGCCAGCTTCCAACCAACAAGTTGGGGACCTACATGGTTTTCCATATAACACCTCATACGATGTCATCCCAATACTTTCTTGATAGCTGTTGTTGTATGCAAATTTCACCAATGGCAAATGATTGCTCCAACCTCCCTTGAAGTCCAACACACAAGCACGTAACATGTCTTCTAGAATTTGGATCACCCTCTCGGATTGGCCATCCGTTTGGGGATGAAAGGTTATGCTGAAATGCAACTCTGTCCCCATAGCTCTTTGAAAACTTTGCCAAAATTATGCTACGAAACGAGAATCACGATCCGACACAATGAATAGTGCAATCTCACTATCTCGTAAATGTAAAGCTTGTTCAGGGTCTCTAACGTGTTGGTGGTCTTCATACTCAAGAAATGAGTGGACTTGGTGTCTATCAACAATGACCCATAAGGCATTATGCCCTCATGAAGTCCGTGGAAAGCCAGATACGAAGTCCATGGTGATGTGATCCCACTTTCACTCAGGAATAGGCAAAGACTGTAATAATCCTCCGGGTTTTTGATGCTCAATCTTCACTTGCTGACACACCACACATTTTGAAACGTATCTAGCCACATCCTTCTTCATTCCCTTCCACTAATACTACCGCTTCATGTCTCTATACATTTTGGTACTACCCGGATGTACGGAGAACTTGGAACGATGGCAATCGCCCAACACTTCTTCTCGTACTTGGTCATGATCGGGTACACATAACCTTCCTCGAAACCATAACTCATCATCACTTATCGCCCACTCCTCAACAATCTCACTCCTCTCCAACTTACTCCGGATAGCCTCCAACTCGCTGTCTAATTATTGCAACGCCACAATCCTTTGTCGAAGCATCAGTTGAGCTACAAGATTGAATAGGCATAGTCGATCCTCCTGTCTATCCACCCATAGATTAAATTCCTCCAAAGTATCCATCATCTTCCACTTATTCACCGCAAAGGAAATTGATTTCACCCTAAGATTTTCTACTCAGTGCATTCACTACTACATTCGCCTTCTCCGGATGGTAATTGAGTGTAAAATCATAGTCTTCTAAATACTCAATCCACCTTCTTTGCCGAAGATTCAAGTCATTCTGGGTGAATATGTACTTGAGGCTCTTATGATCAGAAAACACTTGAAATTTCTCTTCGTACAAGTAACACCTCCACAACTTAAGAGCAAAAATCACAGCGGCAAGCTCTAAATCATAGGTGGGATAATTCTGTTCATGAACCTTGAGTTGCCTCGAGCCATAGGCAACGACCTTCCTTCCTTACATTAACACACACCCCAAGTCTCGTAGCGAAGCATCGGTGTACACATCGTATCCTTCCCCACTACTCGGAATAATGAGGATAGGAGCGGTTGTCAACTTCTCCTTCAAGGTGCGAAAAGCTAGTTCACACTCTTGAGTCCACAAGAATTTTTGCCCCTTCTTTGTGAGACGTGTCATCGACATTGCTAGCTTTGAGAACCCTTCCACAAATCTCTGGTAGTAGCCTGCTAAGCCCAGGAAATTACATACTTCGGTCACATTCTTTGGTGGTTCCCACTTCGTCACTGCCTCAATTTTTGCAGGGTCAATAGCTACCCCTTGGTCCGACACAACATGGCCAAGGAATTTCACTTCCTTCATCCAAAACTCACATTTACTCATCTTCGCATATAACTTATGTTCTCTCAATGTCTGTAGTACAATAGAAAGATGGCGTCCATGTTCCTCGTGAGTCCGAGAATAGATTAGTATGTCATTAATAAACACGATGACAAAATGATCTAGATACGACCGAAATATCCTGTGCATTAAATCCATGAAGGCTGCTGGAGCATTAGTCAATCCGAACAGCATCACCGTATACTTGAAATGACCATACCGAGTACGGAAAGCAGTCTTAGGAATATCTTCCTCCTTGATCCGCAATTGATGATATCCTATGCGAAAATCAATCTTAGAGTAATACTTTAAACTCCTCAACTGATCAAATAGGTCGTCGATTCATGGCAAATGGTATTTGTTCTTCACTGTTACTCGATTCAATCTTCGATAATTCGTGCACAACCGAAGTGTCTCATCATACTTTTTCACGAAGAATACCGGGGTTCCCCAAGGTGAAGTGCTCAAACGGATAAACTCAATGGTCAATAGATGATCCAGCTGCTTCCTTAGCGCCTTTAACTCCAAAGGTGCCATCTGATAGGGAGCGATGGATATGGGTTCAATTCCTGGGTAGAGATCAATCTTGAATTCAATCTCCTTGTGTGGGGGTAGCCCGAGTAGTTCGTCTGGGAAGACATCTGAAAAATCTGATACTATCAACACTGCATTCGTATGGAATTTATCCCGATCATCTCCCATCAAGCTAGCTAAAAAACTCAAATGACTCCCCGCTTTCGCTTTCAAGAATCTACTACCCATAGTAGGAAATGGATGGGAGAAATTTTGGCCATTCACGAAACTGAATACTACCCCTCCCGGTAGTTGAAAAGAAATTCATTTACGAAAACAATCCATTACCGCCCAGAATGTGGATAACAAATTCATCCTAAAGATCACGTCATACCCCTTCATGTCAAAGGCAACCAAATCTACAATCAATTCGTGCTCCTCAATTCGAAGCACGCAACCCCTACACACCCGGCAAGTATCCAACCGTTCTCCCGTAGGCATATTAATACGCAACACATGTTCTAGCTTCTCGAAGCCCAATCCCAATTTAATAGCATATGCAGTACATATAAATGAATGAGTCGCACCCAGATCAAATAAATTCGGGCCCAAGAATTGTAGAGGAGAACAATACCTTCCACCACTACATTGGAGGCATCTTCCTCCAGTTGGGTCAAAGCAAATACCCTTCCTTGGTTGGCGCCACTTGGGGCTAGAGCTTCAAACGGTCTCTACTGTTGTAGTGGCCTTTGTAGCGGTGGCTTGTTTGCATTCACCTGCCCGGTTGCTGGTTGGTTTTGGTTAAAAGCAATGAGCAGTTATCTTTGAAGTGCCCAACACCTCCACATGCAAAGCATCGATGTGGGTCGATGCCTACTCTCTCTGGTACTCCTCCCGTCCCTCGAGCTGTCTGTGGTCTCTGTCCAACTACCTAATCTAGGTGATAATAGNAGCATCGATGTGGGTCGATGCCTACTCTCTCTGGTACTCCTCCCGTCCCTCGAGCTGTCTGTGGTCTCTGTCCAACTACCTAATCTAGGTGATAATAGGGTGCCGCTCTCTGTGCTCCACTACTACTAGCACCCGTCCTGATCGGACCTCCCCTCATAAGGTTCTGTCGCCACTGATTATCTTTCATATCTCTCTCCACCAATATAGCCCTATCCACAAGATCTCCATAGTCACGGATCCTAAGAGCCATAAGCTTTTCCCTAATGGCCGGCCTCAAGCCTTGCTCAAAATGTTTGGCCCTCCTGGCCTCTGTGGATATGAATTTCGTGGCATATCTGGACAACTCCTCAAACTTTCTCTCATACTCCCCCACCGTCAAACTACTATGTCGAAGAGCAAGGAAATCGGCACTGATCTTGTCTCTAACCGACTCAGAAAAATATTTATCTTGGAAGACTTGATCGAACTCCTCCTAAGTAAGTGTATCTGTGTTCCTCTGTCTCTTTACCGAATCCCACCAATGGTCGGCCTCCCCCTCGAACAAATAGGTAGCTAAGCCAACCCTCAAGTCTTTGGTAACTCCTATGCCATCATAAATCTTCTTCACCCGACGGATCCATCTATCTGCATCCAAAGGATTGGAGCTCCCTTGGAAGGTAGGTGGGTGTTGCCTCAGAAATTCCTGAAGTGTTACCATCCTCGGTTGTTGTCCCCATTGCTCAGCACTTGTGCTAGGGGGTGAGCTCCATCATTATGGTTGTTGTTTTCATTCTGATTTTGTACCAAAGTGGTGAGCTCCCTCAAACATTGATATATGCTGCTTATGGCATCGGGAGGTGGTGGTGGTGGTGGATTTGCTTGTCTTCCCCGACCACGCCCACGTCCACGTCCACCGTCCATCCTGCACATCAATTCATAATTTAGTTTCATTGATGTACAAGATATCCTAGTTATCACTTTGATCTAAAGCATAAGGTTCGTATAAAATTAGATCAACAATTTTCTTCAACCTAGTCATACTTTTCTAGTGGTAATCCATAACCTACAGTTCTCATGTAAGACCTAATTCCTAAGCTTTGATACCAAATCTGTAACACCCCAAAAATCGGGGGTCCTTAATTTAACAAAATTCGGGCAGAGTCTCCTTTGTATGAGGAGCTCTACCCAAAACACAACCTATGCAATTATACTACATTGACCACACCGGGTCCATTTATCCATCAAATAATAAAATTTTATTCACTACATGTAATATCCACCATATCATTCCAAAAGAATAGGTCAAGCTATGACACTTACATTCCAAAAGAATTACACTCAAACTTAGCAGCGGAATAAACAAAATACTAGACTATACATGATTGTACATAAAATTCCTTAGTCTAGCACAAAAATAAACTATAACTCTAGATGTCCACCTTGGGATATAGGTTCCCCTCTGGTGGAACCTCCCAATTTTCCGGCTCGTCAACGCCGAGATCTTCCTCTAGCACGAAATCTAAAAAAAAAATATTATTGGTAGGGGGTGAGCACTATGCACTGTAGGAAAATCCTCTCAAACTCTAGCAAGGTTTGAAAAACGTAGAAAATGGTCGGTCTCATTTCACAAATAGCATACATAAATTTTGAAAGAAAACATGACATTTTTAAAGATCTCAAGTTTATACATTAACAATAATTAAATGCAAGAGTAAAGTCAATCCCACCATAAATAACCGTTCCAAAGAGTAATTATTCCCACAACAATTTTCAAGATAATCATATCTAAAAGATAACGCAATAAACAATAACCATAATATATCTCAAGTCTGATGTAAGATAATCGCATGAATAAACACATAGAGAATATCCTGGTCCACATACACACAATTTCTCGCAAGGATATCAACTTCGGGAAGGGCGCCTACTGATGCATTGTCCCATACCAATGAACCGACAATAACGAATCTGACTCAGGTATAGTATACTAATCCTCTAACATACACCCGTGAGCTAATAGTGGTTTGGTGCTCGCAAAGCACCAACCCCACTACGAGTGGTAGGAAAAGTTTAAAACCACACGGAGCAAAAACCACACACATCTATCCACTCTACGATACCCGGTCAATGGCCATCCATGGTTATCCAAACACCTGCATGAGATACAATCACCAACAATTTCTCAAACACACTCAATTCCATAAATCCCTAATTTTTCACATCCAAATTCATATTTATTTCACAATGGAATAATTTAAAAAAAATTAACAAGAGATCATCATAAATACTATTGTGTTGTTCAATACGAAACACTAAAGTTTTGAAATCAAGAGAAAAATCCACCTCTTGAAATCTAGGATTTTGAATATGAGAAAAGAACTTTAATGGTTACCCAACCATCCCATTATTTAAAACGTGCTAACATTTGTAAAAATATCAAGAATCCATGATTTCATAGCATATTAATATGATTTAGAGTCAAAGAAAATATATATGTATAACCCTAGCCTCAATGTAAGAGAATGGAAGAAAACCCCTACTTGAATCAAAATTTCAAGCAAGAACCCAAGTTCTAGTGACCTCCTTCTTCCCTTTTCTTCTTTTCTTAATCTTTCTCTAAGGTTCGAAGAGATGTGGGGTGAGAGTGGAGTGAGGAGAATGAGAGTAAATGAGATGAAAATGGATTTTTAAACACAATAGCCCTGATTTTTACTAGTCACTGGCTGTTTTTGGTTTCTCCAAAATTACGATTTTGCCACTAAGAATCTTCAATTTTATCCATATGGCTACCCTAAGGTTTTTCGACGTTTCGGATTCATTTTTAATGTTATTTTAACTTAAAAATATTTATTTTATGATTTATTTCAAAACTAAAATAAATTTACACTCGAAACATTAAAATTACTATATTATTCCTCCCTAGTATTTATTCTTACGGTTTCAGTATATATGATTTATTCTTACGTCATTACATATATAAGAATCACTAAACAGGTACATTGTTATATTAATATAAACATGTGATGGTTTACACCTTCCAAGTCTAAGAAGAAAGCACAACATTTTACTATCTAAAGAACACCACAGTGCAGATTTTTTGATCAACTTCGGAGAATAAACTGATTTAACTCAGGTATTTCTAGTATGTGTGACCTATATGGTTGGAAAAATATACGAGTTAGGGTTCAAAAAAAAATAACGGTGCACAATTTGGACTTTCCAACAAAGAGTTATGATCAAATTGGTGAAAGGTAGTATGCCGGACTGTTTGGTTCTTCTATACTTGTCTAACTCGAGTTTGGGTGTCTTTTGTCACAAATTCTATCTCATACCCATCTCCAATATGGATAGTATAGCTTGTATAAAGATCCATGTCTAGCATCATTCATTAACCAAAACTAAATTACCATCCGTCTCTTAGAATCATTTATAACAATATGATGTAGAACTAGTATATCCATCAACATTTTTCTTCCATTCCTCTAAGTTAGCTAATTGATGAGAATGCAAAATGTCATATTTTTTCTCTTTTAATATTTAGCCTTTTATACTTATTTGGAGCCTAAATATATTTATTATTCTTATATTTTGATTTAGGATGTAAATGGAGATGTTAAATGCAAAACGAAGCTAATTGGATGATTGTTGATAGTTTAGACATGTGAGGGTTTACAAAAAATGGATTATTACTCCATCCCATAATACGATTAATCCAGCATGGGCTACATGAGCTCCTAGTAGTTTACTGGATAAATTAATAAGTTGGGCATTCCTAACCCACGAAGCGAAACCGGTGGTTTCTTAGTCACGACCAGCTAAAACAAAACCTCCTCAAGAGTTATTCGGGATCTGCAGAATTTTAAAACTAGCAACCAACTAGTTTCACGCCAAGAAAACAGCATCCAGAGCAACAATCCCAACTATTTGGAAGATATCTTAGGAAAATGTTTTGGCACTGGTGTATATCCTATATGTACTGTCCATTTTTTTTCTCAAGTAGTGGCACATATGTGCAAGGGTGGAGCATGTTGGCAATTTCAACATCTTCAATCTTCTTTAGCTTCTCAACGATTTCATGTGCAAGCAGTTCCTTGTGTCTTGGAGATTTGTAGTGGCACCTATTTTACATGTTGATACCTCTAATCGCTATTGGAGTTGATGGTCGATTAACCTCCTTAGACGCATTCTTACACCAACAAATACCATTGATTAGATCTGCAAAGGACCAACAACAACTGATCAACCAGATGCCTCAAATAATGTTTGGCGGTACCATGACTTGTTTGTTCATGTTGGTTTTCAACATTGTTCTTCCCTTTATACAACCATGGGGGGCTCGTTTTGGGGATTCCAGCAATTTGCTTGCTGGTTGCTACTCTTCAGTTTTTCATGAGACCATTTTCTTACGTTCGTGTCAAACCATCTGGAAGTCGAATCACATGCTTGTTTAGAGTTATTGTGGCGGCCTGTATAAAGATTCAGCTTTTGTGCCCATAGGATCCAAGGAAGCTCTACGAGAAGTATGACCTTGGAAACGATCAGGAGCTGCTGCCTCACACAAACCGTCTTAGGTGATGACCTTTGTCCTTGTTAAACTATCATCTATTCTAGAAGCTTAAACTGTTAAAAAAACATGTAACAAAAATGTTTATATAATATCCCTTTCCTCAATTGCATGACTAATGACTGGTGAGGTTGTGGAAACAATTTGCCTTGCTGGGGTTGGGGAGCGCATATAACGATATGTCATTTAGCACATTGTGACTTTCACATTCAACATCTTGAATTATTTCTCTTAACACGTCCTTAATCTAGCAGGATTCTAGACAAAGCAACCATCCTAACTTGATCACAAACTATTGAGGAATAAGAGAACCAGAAATGGAGGCTTTGCAGGATCACTGACGGGTTTGTGGACCCTGTGACAGTTATAGTTAGTTAGAATTTAGTGTTATTTCTAATAGTTACAACGAAGTCATATTATTAGGTCAACAAATTAAATTAAAATTTTAAGTTCTAATAACATTATTCTTGTCTTTAATTATTTTTAGCTGACTATTATTTAAATGAGTTATTGTAGTTAAAAAGTTAAAGTATTAAATCATAATATAAACTGTTAGATCTAAACAATCTAGACTGTTATTGTATTTTTCTAAGTGAAGAGCTTAAACAGCTCAAACAACACGCTCAATTCTATTATATTATCTATTATTGGGATGGAAAGACCAGCAAAAAAAAAAATTATACCATTCCATGTTTTGCTGCTAAGGAGGTTTGATGGGGAGACCTCATTAAAGAGTTTTGGGTTGTTTCCCTTGTTTTTCTTGTTTTCTATTTTGGCTTGAAAACTCAGAGAAATTTTTGTTCTCAATTCCCACTTTTTTTGAATTTTCTTTTTTAGAAATTGTTGTCCAAACAGCATCATAATAGTTTTACTATTTTTGAGAATAGAAAACTGTTTTGGAGAACAAACCACGCAAACCAGTATTGTATTGATCATTGTAACTCTAACTCTAGCTTGATAAAGTTCGTTGTGTTTGATTTTTTTCCCCTAAATCGATCTTCATGTGTTAAGTTAGGCAAACGAGATATCAAAGTATTCCATGTGGAACAGCAAGGTGTTTCTACCGGATGTTTGGAAGCTAAATTTCACCATTCTGCGGCCACTGTGAGTGTCATGACAGGCTCGGTACATGTTATGTCAGTCGCCATGACGTTCCTTATGGAGACTTTTGTTAGTGACTATGGGATGCTCTCTATTTCAAGCCTTTCATCAAGCATACTAAGTTTGCTCTCTGCTCGCGCTTCCATACCTTTATTATATTTCATCTCTTCAACAAGTTTATCAATGAGCATAACAACTTTTTTGTTCCAATGGAGAGAAAAACCTATGATTAGCTTTTCGGGAAATTTTTGAACGAAGAATTTCAACAAAATCTTTCAATTTCTTATTTTATTAGGTTCAACTCTGTATATCTTGACCAATTTCTATCGTGCAACATTTCAATTTCGATATTTTTTGCCCCACATTTTTGTTTCTCATCACAATTTATATTTGTTTATGAATAGAATCGGGATCTCTGTTTGTTTCCTTTTTCTTAGCGATTTAGAATCGAGCAAGTAGTCAAATGTAAGAGAATGTCTAGGAATTTCTATTTCCAAATTTAGAATATATTGGTGTTAGTATATTCCTTTTTTATTAGAATATTGATTGAAAATGGACCATTACTCCGACCCAGAATACGATTAATCTGGCTTTCCTAACCCACCAAGCGAAACCGGTGGTTTCTTGGTCATGACCAGCTAAAGCAGAACCTCCTCAGGAGTTACATGGGATCTACATAATTTAAAAACTAAGGAACCAACTAGTTTCACACCAGGAGAACAACATCCAGAGCAACGACCCAACTGCTTGGAAGATATCTTAAGAAAATGTTTTAGCACCGATGTATATCCTATATGTACTGTCCATTTCTTTTCTGAAGTAGTGGCACATATGTGCAGTGGAGCATGTTGGCAATTTCAACATCTTCAATCTTCTTTCGCTTGCCAACGATTTCATGTGCAAGCAGTTCCTTGTGTCTTGGAGATTTGCAGTGGCACCTATTTTGCACATCGATACCTCTAATCGTTGTTGGAGTTGCTGGCCAATTAACCTCCTTAGACACATTCTTGCTTCAAGAAACAACATTGATTAGATCTGCAGAGGAACAACAGTAACTGATCAACCACATGCCTCAAATAATGTTTGGCGGTACCATGACTTGTTTGTTCGTGTTGGTTACAACCATGGGGGGCTCGTTTTGGGATCCCAGCAATTTGCATGGTGGTCGCTACTCTTCAGTTTTTCTTGAGATCATCTTCTTACATTCGTGTCAAACCATCTGGAAGTCGAATCACAAGCTCGTTTAGAGTTATTATGACAGTTTGTACAAAGATTCAACTTTCGTGCCCACAAGATCCTAGGGTGCTCTATGAAAAGTATGACCTTGTAAACAATTAGGAGCTGCTACCTCACACAAACCATCTCAGGTGATGACCTTTGTCCTTGTTAAACTACCATCTATTCTAAAAGCTTAAACTATTAAAAAAATATGTAACATAAATGCTTATATAATATCCCTTTCCTCAATTGCATGACTGATGACTGGTGAGGTTGTGGAAACAATTTGGCTTGCTGGGGTTGGGGAGCGCATATAACGATATGTCACTTAGCACATTGTGACTTTCCCATTCAACATCTTGAATTCTTTCTCTTAACACATCCTTAATCTAGCAGGTTTCTAGTCAAAGCAGCCATCCTAACCCGATCACAAACTATTGAGAAACAAGAGAACCAGAAATGGAGGCTTTGCAAGATCACTGAAGTGGAAGAAACTAAAATATTCTTCACAATGATTTCCATGTTGATGTCTTTTATCATCTGTGGAATTGTTTCCTCAATGGGGACCTCTTTTTTCCTAGAGCAAGCCATGAGTATAACTCATAGATTTAGGTTCTTAACATTCTCATTCCTTATATTCTTCTATGCATTCTCCATGTATATATCCGCAAGCATTTATGCTTTAATTGCAATCATCGGAAGCATTTTTGGAATGGTGAAGCAAAAACACATACCTGCAATAGGAATTGGATTTGGAATCATGATATCCATTTTCTGTTGTATTGTCGTCGCGCTGGTGGAGCAAAGGAGGTTAAATGTGGCCAAGGGACATGGCCTAATCCACGTCCCTCATAGCACAATCCCAATGAGTATTTTCTGGCTGATTCCTCAGTTTCTCCTCTTAGGTGCTGCACAAGGGATTGTCCTCAGTAACATGACCCTTTTTTGGGTCGATCAAGTACCTAATTCAGTGCAGTAAAATTTGAGCAAATTCACTGAAACGTTCTTGGGAGTTGGATTCATAGCTAGTGTTCTAACTGTTAATGTTGTGGGAAAGATTAGCGACGAGACAGGGGGTGAAAGCTGGTTCGGGGAGACACTAAACAAAAGCCAACTAGATAAGTACTATTACACACTATTAGCAATGAGTTGTGCCAATCTTTTTTTCTATGCACTTGTTGCTTCTTGGTTTAATTACAAGGAGGTAAACGTTCCAACAGAAGAACAAGAAGTGGTAGATGAAGAAAGGTTTCAATACCATGAAGAGTAATACCATTAGGTGGTGATCAGGGCAAGTCCAAGCGAGTAACAGGCTATAAGTTTAATCTGTGGCCAGCCATGAAGTTTCAAGCATGAGTCTGTCCCTTCTTCTTTGTTTTTGTTATTTGTAGGTAAATAATGTAATAGTAGCAAGGTATGACGAACTTTACTTTTCCTTTTGAAAGATTTCCGTCTACCGTATAACTGTTTTAAACCTCATTTAAGCTGCAGAATGAGTGAAAAAAATTTCTCAACCTCGAACTTACTTAAACAAATAGTGGTTGACTTTCGCAAGAAATCAAACTCCCTACAAGTGTTATGCAACCTTAAACCCTTCATTGTAGAAAGATTTCTAACACTTTACAATACGAATTTGAGTATAATTCACCCTCATAACACCCACCCATACAAAAACTAATTTACTTTTCATAAAATTCGCATATCAAACCATTTGTAACGAAAAATTCCAAAAAATAAACGAGTACTCAAATCAAAATATGCAAGAGATGATAATTAAAAATAAACAGAGAACTAAAAAAATGGAAGAGAATGCAAAATGTGTAACAGGCCGAAATGTGCAAGGTCTACTTATGCTTCACAAAAGGGAAATCTTGTGGGCCCAAGAGGGCTCACCCCATATGGTTCAAATATAACCACCAAATCCTCCGTGGTTTTGGGCCAATATAAAAAATTAACACCATTCACGTCCCAAATTTTCTAGGGCTGATTTAATAATTTGAGTGATAATTCGTAAGTTTTTACAGTTTGAGTGAGTCAATCATGTTTTCATTTAATGAATTTTCTTTTAGAAAATTGGCATCCCAGAGCTATTAAAACAAACCCAAGCATTATTACATACGACTGTTATCCTTAAGTTTCAATATTACATAATAATTTGTAGGTCTCCAAAGCAAAGCACATAAGAAGTACATAGCCAAAGACCTTCAACATAAGTTCGAAATACATAAACATCCAAAACAAGATACATGCTAAAAGAAAGCATTCAAGACAATTTCGGGAAAGAAGTCCTCTTATCTCCAAGCTTATTACCTGCAAAATGAGGTAACAAATATTGTTACATGCATTACAATAGTACATACGTTGCACACAACATATAAATGCCTAAATCACATGCATTGCATCCACCATAAATATTATTTCACACCTCCTTACTTACCAACTCTAGATTATCCCTCTCAAGTCCAACAATTTGGGGGGGGAAGCTAGGACCACTTAATAGGTTTGCACCTCTGTGTGTCCCACCACTCGTTTCTAACTGCTTTCAATTAAGGATACAAGTAACTCACACGTCTCTCGGACGCTAAAAAGTTTGGTCAAAACTCGGTTTGAGGCCTTTTACCCTAGGGAGCACAATCCCTTCTTTCTTATCCCCATTATGTCCATTACCGCCGTGAAGTCTAATTCGTTTAATTTCATCGCTTATTCGGATGATGAAAACATAATAAGCATAAAATACAATCGAATCATTGAATTCTATAATAATACCAAGATAAGACTTAATCATTACATGTAAAGCACATATTGTGGTAGGTATGATTCAATCATGTTGTATTATTGTCGATAATCCCACCATGAGAATGTATGCATGCAATTAGAATCTAAGTAAAGTCTTTGTTAGGCCTTTGCGATCATTATTACACATTCTAGTGATAATTATAAGTTAAATTTCACCAAGTATAGTGTTTAGTCACCTTTTAACACAAGTAGGTACTTTGTCACATAATAGCTAAAAGATAATAGGGACTTCGACGATTTTTTTAAAAATCGCAAAAATCTGAATTAAGTTGCGAAATTTCTTGTGTACAATGTAAATGAGTCACAAATGTGCAGAAAAATTAGCACGGCAATCTAACATGAAATACTAGCTAGTCACGACATTCCTCCATATGTGAGTTGTACTTTGTACGTAAACTAATAGGAAAAAAGGTGGAATTTCTCCCTCTCTCTCTCTCTCTCTCTCTGCTGAACACTAGAAGACTCCACCTTTTTCTTCATTTAAGTTATATATATATATACTTGTGCAAGGCCTTGCATGCAAGGTACACAAGTCAATTTTTTTTTTGTTTTTAATCTCAACTGATAACGGAACGAATTATAAATTCAGACGTTTTAAATTCGAATTTTGATAGTTTTTGTGGTCAAACCACGAAAAATTTATACCTCATGAACAAACTAGTACAGGTGTGAATGACCTACCTTAAACCGGACCGAAAAATAAATTAATTGAGGTATACGTAAATCGGCTCAAACACTCCTGATTGTGAACCCAAAAAAAAAAATCACTTTTTGCACTCAAGGTACACACTTGTTTGTGTGCAAATCACTACAAAAACAGTTAGACACCTCTCTCATACAAAGTTTTTGCTTTATTATATTTTCTACCCTATAAGTTTGGTTAGATTGGATCTTAACTTTTATATTAATAGCACAAATGTTCTAATATAATGACTTAACATATAAAATTTCCATTTCTCACATTTTCGTCCCCTAGTTCAATTCAGAACATTATCTTATACTTAAATGGAAACATATTATCTGAAAAAACTTAGGAGCCATGCCATCACCTGATTCAAGTTGAGAATATTGAGCTATCCCGTGGTCCTGCTAAGCACAACAACAACAGCTGTGCTCGTCGGTGATCTGTTGGCCAAGTCCTTAACTACAATTTGGGTCAACTTGTGATACACTTTCTCCGTTATTTCCTTTCCAAATTGGTAAGAGATGATTGATTCAGTGAAGCACCTGATATTCTTGGCAAGTTCTTCTCCCTTAGCCCTTGTATCACTCTCTTGGTTGTCTACAATAGCAAGTGTAGATGTCTCTAAATGTTCAACTGCGAATGATCCCTCCTTGTCAACTATATCTTGCACTTCCTCCTGTAATGGCGTGTAGTATGGTACATTGAAGGAGTCCAACTTTTCTTCATCAACCAAGCCCTACAAACGAACAAGTGGTAAGAAAAAAATTTTAAACCATCCATCACATAGTTTTGTATAATTTCTTTCAAAAGATTGATTAACAACCCGAGAAACTAGGTAATTTCATACCTCGAGGAACAAAGATTAAACATTTACCTATTGAAAAATGTCACAATAAAACCTAGGCAACATTAGTGAGACCCCTCACATCCTATGGAATTTGTTTGCACACTAAAATGATTGTTCCTCTTAAACACCAATGTGCTCTTTATTCTTTGTTGGTGGATGTCCTTTGAGGGAATAGAGTCCCCCCCCCAAAAAAAAAAAAAATCCCTAACTCAGGAATCCTTCATTTGTTTGTCAAGTCTTGTTCTGAAGAGAATTTCATCCGAATTCACACATAAAAAAAAACTTAATTATTTTACACTAAGCGATGTGCAGTATCAAGTGTTGTAAACCAGTGCATGCTCCGTGTAGTCTCTTTTTTTTTTTTTGGGGGGGGGGAGGGGGGAGGATAATGAACATCATTATACGTTTATAGTTTCTAAAAACGATTTTATTTTCCAAAAAAACTTTACCTGTGAAACCATCTCAGATATGGCCCCGGCTAATATTTCCCAATGGTAGCAGCTCTCTTGACACCAGGGATCCGAGGCTTGTCGACCATTAAGTATCAAGACCATACGACCATTTTGAACCATCTCTTCAGCACGAGACTTCAAAAACAAGGTGAAATCTTCTTTAAATTGAGCTAGATAGGCTGCTGCTACAACAGGAGGGCTTGTCTTTGATATATAGATCTTCCCCTTGTTCAATGGCAAGCCTTCCTTGCTTGTAAGTCCTTTGGGTACCTTTTGTTCATCAAGTTACATTGAAATAATTAATCAGTACTTGTGTGACATGTCAAAAACAAACATGTCATGTTTTAATTCAGACATCCGTTAGTAACATTTTTTTTTTAAGAATATGTTTTTCTAAAAACAATGAAAATTACTTTTGTGTTTTCTCCTTGTCCTTTCGTAAAAATTAAATCCCAAGTAACAAGCATTTCAAGAAGAGTAATACTATTGAAATCTTAAAAAATTGACTTAATTGACTTAATCATCAAATTGAAGTGTAAAGATCAAAGTGATGACCCTAGATGCATTTTTGGTATACAATGTATTTTTATTCATGTACTATTACAACAATTTATTAACTCGGGATTCTTATTTTTTTTTAAGCATTAAATGCTCTACCCACATGATTACCCGTTGAAAAAGAAAATTGGGAGTTAAATAGGGTTAAAAAGAGAGATAGTTATTTATTTAGAAAAAAATGTACAACAATATTGATATTTTATGAATGAGATTATTGAATGGAATAAAGATCTGAGTTATGTGTAGTTATTTAGAAAGTAATAAAGGGTATTATGGGTATTTCAAGGGTGAACACCAAGCCATTTCCTCTCCTTTTATTAAAAGTATAAATTAAGAGAGAGCAATAATTTGTATCTACTTGGTATTTCTATGTCACAAATATCTATTTACTCAAAATCTCTAACCTTTTTTGTTTTTTTTGTGTCTTTGGAACTTTCAAAATTGCTGGTCCATATTTCACTTTTAATTTAGTATCCTTTTTTGTGAAAAAAAAATGCATTTAATAATCCATTTTCATCTGCCCTCTTGTGGTCTCTCTTCCGCTCCCCGTCTAAAATGAAATATCAAAACTTATTGGCTAGGAAAAAAAATTCCAAATCTAACTAGGAATTATTTTAATGAAAAATGAATATAAACATTGTGATGTATAAGTATTAGGGTTAATTGCACTAGAGGTTCCCAAAATATGAGACTTGTCTCATTTTGGTTCCCAATATTTCAATTACATTATTTTGGTCCTTGAAGTATAAGCAATACTATTCTGACTAAATCATTTACCAAATTTTGTATCTCAAATCAATGTGAGTGGTTAGATCAGTGGAGTCTACTAACTCCACCAAATATTCAATGCATGAAATTTTGACACATCATTTGAAATATAACATTAGGTAAACATATTTGAGCAACATAGTTTTATTCCTGAAATATTCAATATATTTTTATGTGGTCCCTTAAGTCAATTTTTTTATCATAAACTTGTCATGTAATACGTAAATATGGGTAAAAAATAATTTGGATAACTCTTAACTAAATTTATTCTCAAATTTTTGTCTAAGAACTATACAAATTACATAGTTTTAATCATAAACGATCTAAAATTTGGTCAAAAACTACCTCTATTATACATTTTTTGCAAAGCACTGTCCAAATTTTGGTTAATAATTATCCAAATTATTTTTTGTCCATATTTAGGTATCACGTGATATTGTCTACTTGAGGGATCACATTGAAACATATTCAATACTTCAAAAACCAAAATTATATAATTGAAATATTAGAATCAAAATAAAACAAATTTTATATTTTGAAACCTCCACTACAATTAAGCTGAGGATTAAGACTGTCAATTATATCCACGACTTGTACATCTGACACAGGATCCAGAGCCAAACAAAGTGAGTGGGTTTGAATTTATTTTTAGATCATTTGGATAATTATCGGGTGAACTATAGAACATATAAAGTAAATAAGTCGATACTTAAATATAATACACATTTTGTTAAACACAAATCCAACATGTTACAAACCTAAAATAGATTAACTTTGAGTTGAATAAATTTTGAATTGATTTAAAAATAAAACACCACATGAAGTATTGAGATGCCTACTTCGGATTTCTTGTTTACAAAGAGGATGCAGATTGATGCAAACCTGAGAGAGCCAGTGGACACTGTAGGAGGAATGAACAAGATGCAACATGCTGCGAGGAAAGAGGCGGCCATAGAAAGAACCAGGAGCTCCCATCACAAAGCATGGAAGAAGAACATCACTCTTTTGATCTTCACCGACTCTAGACAAGTCTTTGAAGAGCGAATTGAAATCATTACCGGGAAGATCGCTCAAGTAAAACTGAAGCTCCGGCGGTTGGCAATTTAACTCCTTGCATTTCCTCTCCAAGCTTTCTTTGACGGTTAAAATGAAGGAGAAAGTGTTCGGACCGGCCGCGCAACCGAGATCGGCCACATTGAGAACTTTTTTCCGGTGGAAATCTTCTGAGAACAGAGAATGAACCGCATTTACCAGTATATGTTTGGTTATGGAAGTCAATTTTTGCTGCACATGACCAGAAGATTGAATCGATCTGTAAATAATGTTGATTAAACAGAAATTTGACTCGAAAATTGATGTGCAAAATGATCTTGCGATAACTATAGATTGATATGATGATTTGAATGAAATTTTCTTACAAACTAAGTTCTGTTTGTGAATGATTTTCCTTTTTGAACAGAAGAAAATGACTTGATGTTTGGAAAGTAGAACACGGCATAAATTAGGGAGAAATTTGAAGCAAAATTCTTGTGCAAAATGATATTGATTCAATTACAGATTGATATATGATGATATGGAAGAACTTTCTCACAAAAATAAGTAGATGTATGGAAAATAGAGCATACCGTAAAGCCTGGGTGTTGAGCATAGGTTGATTCTACTTCTCCTCCGTTCATGAAAAGTGTTTCCTTCACATCCATTTTCTCTCTCTCTCTCTCTCTCTGTAGCTATCAGGAATTGGTGATTAGGATCGAGGGGTCAAAGTGCTAATTAAATTCTACCACAGACTTGGTGAACAGACTTTAGCCAATCAACCAATAATTTGAGTTTCTTTACAACATATCTTCCTACTACTATAAATAAAGGCCACGAATACTTAGATAATTCAATTTAATTTTGATCTATTTATTTTATACTATTTTTTTAACTTGTGATCTGATTTAAATATCATAGTATTTTTAACTACCGTCACCAACCAACTCACCTAACTACAATTCATCCAAATCTTATATTTTATACTTACCACCCAGTCAATCTATCATCTAAATCTTATCTTCAATGCTGACTCACTACCCACTCAATCCACGTTTTTGCACCCACTCAATCCACGTTTTTGTACTTTAGTCTAAGTGGTGACTAGCTTTTCGCCACATACACAGTGAAAAAGATTCCGAGCAAATACTCACCATTCAATTATCAATCAATTTACCTTCGTTTGTCGGTGGGAGCAATTATTGCAAACCTAATCAGGATCTAAGTCATTTATACCACCATTATTTGGATGTTGTTTGTCGGTGGGAGCAATTATTGCAAACCTAAGGATCTAACTCGTTTATACCACCATGCGGACACAATTTATTATAAGCTATGATGATAAATTTAAATTTAAGTGGCCTAAAACACCCGGTGGACTCAATAGAAAACAACCCAAATAGCCCATTTGAATAGAGCCCGCCATATAATGTGATTGGGCCATAGCCCAAAGTTGTAGAAGCTCAACACCGTCCAATTCGAAATATATATCAGCTCGGTTCCAGCAAGATCAACAACATATACTTTCTCGAGAATAAGAAACTCAACACAAGACCAACTCAACGACCCGAACACAACTCAGCTTAGCAGAAAAGTTGAACACTGCTGCTCAGATTCTTTAGGTGATATCTACCATCTCTTTTCAAGAGGAAAATGTATGACCAAGATGATTTTTCTTTTAAAATGTGGTCAATTTTAGTAAGTTATGCCCTTATATGAGAACTATGCTAATTTTTTTGGTCGTAGAGAAATTGTTGTAGTTTATTCGAGATTTTTTGCATTAGTTCATTGTCGTTCTCCATACAAATTGTTTTTGTGTTAGGTTAAATGCTATAAAGAAATCATGTAAAATCTCTTAAAATTTGATGGCTCGAGAGGGCCTTTATTTAATTTTTCTTTGGAATTATGGGAATGCCAGTTCGCTCAGAGTAAAAAGATTAGGTTTAAGTTCTCTTGTGTAACACACACTATAAGATTAAGAAGGCAAATTATTGAAAATCAAAAAGAATGGAACGTTGTTTCGCTCTTTTTTGATGTGCTACCCCCCTACGTCCCCTTTGATTGCCTTGTAGTTTTCTAGGGAACAGGGATCAAAATCCAATAATGCTATAAGCAATATTTGATACACGAGGAGTATGGAATGCATGGTTATCAAAATTCTGATATGGATTTTAAGATCTTATATGATGGGTTATAAGTAAATCGATTTGGGTTTACATGGGAATGTAGGATTCCGATCTGAATTGTGATCTTACTGATTCAAGTTGTTAGGTTTGCTTATTAGGTGCATTTAGTTGTTGAGCAACCTAGTTCATGTTTTTCGTTTAAAAAAGAATCTTTTTATTCATTCGTCTCTCTTTGAAAAGTTTAAAGGAACGGTTAGATTTAATTTTCTCTCTCGGCATGTGATCATAGCCAAATAGTATGATATTTTTATTATGCTTTGCTTTTTTTCTTTGGATGTCGTATACTCAATATTATTATTTAACAACGTTTCAACTTTTTAGTCTCTCTCTCTTTGAAACTTAAGAACAAAATACTTCAATCCTTATATTTCTCTTTGCAAAATTCTACATGATTAACAACAATTCACCTTTGATTTTAAACCTTCTTTAGTATTCAAGTTATAGTTTATCAAATTTCAAGCATATTTTAAGTTCTATGTTTGACCATTCCAAAAAAAAAAAAAATTATGTTTATCATAGCATTTCTATTAGTATATATACTAGGCTTATCTAGTTTTATTTTTGGGAATTCTATATTGCTACATATATTTTTTATCTCATTTTTTTAATTAATAGGATTTTATAATTCTTTATTAGATTTTATAACTTCCTCGATTGATCCAATATAATATTTTGATTTTAAAAACGTTGATGAAATATAAACGTGACTAATGGGTGTGATTAGTTACTGAATATAAACAGAGAGAAAAAGTGAATCCGTTTTGGGGTCACAAAATATATAAAGCATACTCTTTGTTTGGATGACAACTGATTATGACAATGAATCCATGATATTCAATGTATTGATAGCCCCACTCCCACAGGTGGGGATGGTTTGCCTTGGAAAAGACTAGGCAAAGCTCTCTGCATAATCCTTTTTTCCTCCTTTTATAATGGCAACTTGAAATACAAAAGGTAACCCCAGATGCAATGTTCCATTTTGTGCACGTGGGTTCATAGTTTAAGACTTTAAGGGTTTTTTAAAAAAATATAAAAAATAAAAATCAACAATTGATTTAAGTTATTTCTAAAAAGAAGTTAAAAAAAAAAGGTTAGACATATGCAATTCAGTACATGAGTATTTGTACTTTTGCGAGTTTTGAATTGGATTAGATTTATACAGTTTTGTATCCAGATAGATTGTTTGTACGATTCGAACTCTTAACTTTTAAGTCCAAATGGAATAAAATTATCGTTATGCTAGGAATCTCTCTCAATGAACAATTTTTTAATGAGTTAGACAAAAATTCATTTTTCTCCATAAATTGTTCAACTTCACTGGTGGGATGATTGAGGATCAGCAGTTGGCTTAATGGCCACCGTAACTCCTTCGGGTTAGATCATGAGAGATTTATCTCTCTTAAATTCTCTAGTTTTGATGTGAATGGTCTACCTTTAACTAGTTCGAACAGCTATTGAACCCAAAAAAAAATGGCCACCGTAACTTACTATTAGACTGTTAAATCATAAATTTGAACATTTCTGCCACCTCTCTCGAAGAGATCAAATTAGCGACCAAAAAAAAACGTGGGATGATTATAGTAAGTGATAATAAAACACGAATTAAACATTTTCATCAAAAATTAAATTCAAAATCTAAAAAACATAACACAGAGAAAACGTCCCTCCACTTCTCCCAATTACCAACTATAACCGTCACAAGGTCCACAAACCCGTCACACTCAAACCACGAACAATTCAATAACCCGACACGTAATACATGAACTCTGAATCCAACTCCAAACCCGCCATAGTCTTGGGCGCCAAGACCACCTCCAAATCAACGGTCCCACCACCTTCCCTCCCCAGAAATGCCAAAATCTTACTGTCAAACTTATTTGCCCTCCCACTCTGAACGGCTATGGATCTGCCCAAGCCGAAATCATTGTCGTACATCGGAAATCTCAGCAAACTTCCCATTGTGATCATTGCCCCGTCAAAATTTCCCAACGGGAAACACCATGGGTCCCGCTCCCAATCCTTTACACATCGCCACACCCTAGCGTTTTCGTGGGCCTTCACGTTCTCGTTCAGCTACTCGGCGCACCATAGGAGATCACGTGATAGAACGTCGTTGGCTGAGGCATACGTCGGAATGCTCTGAATTGCGTTTCCGAAATAGTACGAATCGAGCTTTGGTTCAAGCCGGTGACGACAATTCACCGCCATTCTAAACGCTGTCGTTTTGGAAGATGGTAGTTTCCGAGCACGTCTCACCGCTCGCCATAGCAGAGCACACGGTGACTGAAGAGATGAGATCTCTACCGTTGGATTGGCAAACTCCGTTTTGGTGTTCAAAACAACATTTCGTAGCCATTTCAACGACGTTATCTTCCCGTCGATGACCTTCAAAGGATCGTTGATTTGCTTCCCCATCAATTCGACTCTATCAATTGCTCTGCTACAATTACAGATCAATTTTTGATCGTTTGTTTTTTATTTCAGTTTCAGAATCGATTCTCTGCTGAAACTGAAAATTCTCTCTCTCAACAGATCATCGTCGGAGAAAGTGACATCAACGGAGGTAGTTGTTGCTGTTGGTTGGTTTCTCTCTCTTACAAACAACTTGGGATAAGTTGATTCTCTTTTAATTGGCTATTTCTTTTTTTTTCTTTTCTTTTCTTCTTTTAAATGGGCTATTCAAGTCAATTTACGCGTGATTCAACTAATATCTTTCTTTGTTTAAGTTAACATTCGTTCAATTCAACTAATCCTTTCATCGGTCCGATTAAAATAGTATTTATGAGGGATAAATTCCTCATACTCTAACCCTAACGAATTATGAAAATTCGAACTCATAACGTCTATATTCACAACTCATCCATATTGTCGTATGAACTACCCTTAGGGTTAATTGACTTTTTCTTCGTCATCTTAATTTAGCACCTATCACTTAACCAATTAAATAAAAATTATTAAATGGAAAAATACAATTTAATTAAAACTAAATAGTAGGGAATAGTTAGTATGGACAATGGAGGGCATTGATAAGTGGCATGTGATAGAATGTAGATGAAAGAAATCTTTGATTTCCAAGTTATTTATTTAAAAAGCTTTTGGGTTTTTATGGGTGAATCACAACTCAGCACAATAAAATGTAGAATAAAATCCCAAGTTTGAAATGCGACATGCAATACATGCAAGGTGCTAGAGAATGAGAGGCATTTGTTTTTTTTTTTTTTGGGTATAAAAAATAGTTACATAGATTGTTCTTTAATGTCATTATACATATATGTCAGGGAGGATTATTCTTTAATGTCACACAACTATTTATAGGAGACTTCATCGCATCAATGTTGCTACCAAAATTAAAGTCTCATCACGTACTCTGGATGTTCAAGAGTAAGTTTAGCACCCACCAAACTGTCGTAGTTATAAACAAGGGCAGAGCCAGAAAAAACTTTTAGGGTGGGCATGCTAACATATTTGAATTTTTTTTAAATAGACTGTAAATGTTCATAAACTTATATTTGTTAAAATTATATTTAATACTTTTTAAATATAAAAAATTAAAAATCGATATACATAACATGAACAAAAAAATAATAATTAAAACTTCTTATCGAGAATACAACTAATTATTATTACTTATAATTGATTCGGATATATTTTTATTATTTGAAAGAATTCCAAATTAATTATTAACAATATTTTTTTATATATAAAATCACAGTAACAATCTTCCATTTACGATTTTATAGTTTACTATATAACGACAAATATTTTTATACAATAATAAAATAACCCTACAATTTAAAAAATTATAAAATAATATCAATATATTCAAAAGATATTCGGACATGTCTAAAAGTTAACAATTATATTAGTTGTACCTAATTTGAGATTTAATTGAAGGAGTCGCAATTTTTTGTGACTATTAGATAGATATTAGAGTTTATTAAATATTAAGATTCACTATTATACTTAATATCGTAATGTATTATATCTTTAAATTAAGTTTCAATAACATTGTTCAAAAAATTAACAATCATTTAGGTAGGGGGTCTATTCAAATCAATATCACTATAACACAATATTAGGGGTGAACACAATTAAATATGTCTAAATTTTATTTTAAAAAATACATGTTTAATATAAAGCAAAAAAAAAAATTGAGGGGGGGCCAAAAATTTGGTTTTAATGTTGGGCCAAAATTTTTTTTTTTTTAATAAGTTTGGGTAAATAGTGTTGAGCTCAAATTTCTTTGTCTTAAATAGTCTTAATTTTTTAATTCTTTTGCGTAAATAATGTGAGTCTAACATTTTTATCTTGGATTTTAGGTGGGCACAAATAATATGTTATACAAATATATAATACACATATCCAACTAATAAAAAAAAAATTGAGGGTGGGCAAGATTCGAACTCAAGTATTAAGCGACAAAATTTGAGTTCTTTCTCACTAAACCCAAGACATTTATTTTTTTGAGCAATGCTATTTGGACTTAATTTACTATAGTCATTGAATTGATCATATCCCCATCAAATATTAAAATTTTGTGTTTTTCCAATAGTTACAACGAAGTCACATTATTAGATCAACAAATTAAATTAAATTTCTAAGTTCTAATAACATTATTCTTGTCTTTTAGTTATTTTTAGCTAACTATTATTTAAATGAGTTATTGTAGTTAAAAAGTTAAAGTATTCAATCGTAATATAAATCATCAGATCTAAACAATCTAGACTATTATTGTATTTTTCTAAGTGAAGAGCGTAAACAGCTCAAACAACACGCTCTATTCTATTTTATTATCAATTATCGGGATGGAAAGACCAGTCAAAAAAAAAAATTATACCATTCCATGTTTTGCTGCTAATGAGGTTTGAAAGGGAGACCTCATTAAAGAGTTCTGAGTTGTTTCCCTTGTTTTTCTTGTTTTCTATTTTGGCTTGAAAACTCAAAGAAGTTTTTGTTCTCAATTCCCACTTTTTTTGAATTTTTTTTTGGAAATTTCTGTCCAAACAGCATTTTAAGAGTTTTACTATTTTTGATAATAGAAAACTATTTTGGAGAACAAACCACGCAAACCAGTATTCTATTGATCATTGTAACTCTAACTCTGGCTTGATAAATTTCATTGTGTTTGATTTTTTTTTCTCCCTAAATCAATCTTCAAGTGCTGAGTTGGGCAAACGAGATATGGAAGTATTCCATGTGGAACATCAGGGTGTTTCTATCGGATGTTTGGAAGCTAAATTTCACTCATACAGCGACCATTGTGAGTGTCATGACAGGCTCGGTACATGTTATGTCAGTCACGATGACGTTCCATATGGAGACTTTTGTTGGTGACTATTGGATGCTCTCTGTTTCAAGCCTTTTATCAAGCATATTGAGTTTGCTCTCTGTTCCCTCTTCTATACCTTTATTATATTTCATCTCTTCAACAAGTTTACCAATGAGCATAACGGCTTTATTGTTCCGATTGAGAGAAAAACCTATGATTAACTTTTCGGGAAATTTTCGAACGAACAATTTCAACAAAATCTTTCAATTTCTTACTTTATTATGTTCAACTCTATGTATTGCCTGATCAATTTCTGCCCTGCAACATTTCAATTTCAATATTTTCTACCCCACATTTTTGTTTCTCATCACAATTTATATTAGTTTATGAATAGAATCGGGAGCTCTGTTTGTCTCCTTTTTCTTAGCGATTTAGAATCGAGCAAGTAGTCAAATGTAAGAGAATGTCTAGGAATTTCTATTTCCGAATTTAGAATATATTGGTGTTAGTATATTTCTTTTTTATTAGAATATTAATTCAAAATGGACCATTACTCCGACCCAAAATGCGATTAATCTTGCATGGGCTACATGAGCTCCTAGTAGTTTACCAAATAAATTAATAAGTCGGGCATTCCAAACCCACCAAGCGAAACCGGTGGTTTCTTGGTCACGATCAGCTAGAGCAGAACCTCCTCAAGAGTTACTTGGGATCTATAGAATTTTAAAACTAAGGAACAGCATCCGAAGCAATGACCCCAACTGTTTGGAAGATATCTTAAGAAAATGTTTTAACATTGGTGTATATTCTATATGTACTGTCCATTTTTTTTTTTTAAAGTAGTGGCACATATGTGCAAGGGTGGAGCATGTTGGCAATTTCAACATCTTCAATCTTCTTTGGCTTGCCAACGATTTCATGTGCAAGCAGTTCCTTGTGTCTTAGAGATTTGCAGTGACGCCTATTTTACACGTCAATATCTCTAATCACTATTGGAGTTGTTGGCCGATTAACCTCCTTAGACACATTCTTGCTTCAACAAATACCATTGATTAGATCTGCAGAGGATCAACAACAACTGATCAACCAGATGCCTCAAATAATGTTTGGCGGTACCATGACTTGTTTGTTCGTGTTGGTTACAACGTTGTTCTTCCCTTTATACGACCATGGGGGGCTCATTTTGGGATTCTAGCAATTTGCTTGGTGGTTGCTACTCTTCCGTTTTTCTTGAGATCATCTTCTTACATTCATGTCAAACCATCTGGAAGTCGAATCACAAGCTTTCATGCCCACAAGATCCTAGGGAGTTCTACGAGAAGTATGACCTTGTAAACGATCAGGAGCTGCTACCTCACACAAACCGTCTCAAGTGACGACCTTTGTCCTTGTTAAACTACCATCTATTCTAAAAGCTTTAACTGTTAAAAAAAATCTAACATAAATGTTTATATAATATCCTTTTCCTCAATTGCATGACTAATGACAGGTGAGGTTGTGGAAACAATTTGGCTTGCTAGGGTTGGGGAGCGCATTTAACGATATGTCACTTAGCACATTGTGACTTTCACATTCAACATCTTGAATTCTTTCTCATAACACGTCCTTAATCTAGCAGGTTTCTAGACAAAGCAGCCATCCTAACCCGATCACAAACTATTGAGGAACAAGAGAACAAGAAATGGAGGCTTTACAGGATCACTGAAATGGAAGAAACTAAAATATTCTTCACAATGATTCCAATGTTTATGCCTTTTATCATCTGTGGAATTGTTTCCTCAATGGGAACCTCTTTTTTCCTAGAGCAAGCCATGAGTGTAACTCATAGATTCAAGTTCTTAACATTCTCATTCCTTATATTCTTCTATGCATTCTCCATGTATATATCCGCAAGCATTCATGCTTTAATTGCAATCATCGGAAGCATTTTTGGAATGGTGAAGCAAAAACACATACCTCCAATACGAATTGGATTTGAAATCATGATATCCATTTTCTGCTACATTGTCGCCGCGCTGGTGGAGCAAAGGAGGTTAATTATGGCCAAGAGACATGACCTAATCGACGTCCCTCATAGCACAATTCCAATGAGTATTTTCTGCTGATTCCTCAATTTCTCCTCTTAGGTGCTGCACAAGGGATTGTCCTCAGTAACATAACTCATTTTTTGGTCGATCAAGTACCTAATTCAATGCAGTCATATTTGAGCAAACTCACTGAAGCTTTCTTGGGAATTGGATTCATTGCTAGTGTTCTAACTGTTAATGTTGTGGGAAAGATTAGCGACAAGAGAGGGTGTGAAAGTTGGTTCAGGGAAACACTAAACAAAAGTCGACTAGATAAGTACTATTACACACTAGCAGCAATGAGTTGTGCAAATCTTTTTTCTATGCACTTGTTACTTCTTGGTTTAATTACAAGGAGATAAACATTCCAACAAAAGAACAAGAAGTGGTAGATGAAGAAAGGTTTCAATACCATGAAGAGTAATACCATCAAGTGGTGATCAGAGCAAGTCCAAGCGAGTAACTGGCTATAAGTTTAATCTGTGGCCAGCCATGAAGTTTCAAGCATGAGTCTGTCCCATCTTCTTTGTTTGTTTTTGTTATTTGTAGGTAAATAATGTAATAGTAGCAAGGGATGAAGAACTTTGCTTTTCCTTTTGAAAGATTTCTTTCTACCGTATAACTGTTCTAAACCTCATTTAAGCTACAGAATGAGTGAAAAAAACGTTCTCAACCTAGAACCTACGTGAACAAATAGTGGTTGACTCTCGCAAGAAATCAAACTACCTACAAGTGTTACACAACCATTGAACCCTTTAAGATAGAAAAACCTCTAACACTTTACAATACGAATTTGAGTGTAATTCACCCTCATCACACCCACCCATACAAAAGATAATTTACTTTTCATAAAATTCGCATATAAAACAATTTATAACGCAACAATTCCAAAAAAAAAAAATGAGTACTCAAATCAAAACATGCAAGAGATGGCAATTAAAAATAAACAGAGAACTAAAGAAATGGAAGAGAATGCAAAATGTGCAACAAGCCGAAATGTGCAAAAATTTGGTCGACTTATACTTCACAAAAAGGAAATCTGGTGGGCCCAAGAGGGCTCACCCCTTATGGTTCAAATATAACCACCAAATTCTCCGTGGTTTTGGACCAATATAAAAAATTAACACCATTCATAGCCTTTTTGCGTCACGTCCCAAATTTTCTAGGGCTAATTTAATAATTTGAGTGATAATTCATAAGTTTTTACAGCTTGAGTGAGTCAATCATGATTTCATTTAATGAATTTTCTTTTAGAAAATTGCCATCCCAGAGCTATTAAAACAAACCCAAGCATTATTACATACAAATGTTATCCTTAAGCTTCAATATTACATAATAATCTGTAGGTTTCCAAAGCAAAGCACATAAGAAATACATATCCAAAGACCTTCAACATAAGTTCGAAATACATAAACTTCCAAAACAAGATACATGTTAAAAGAAGTTAAGCATTCAAGACAATTTCAGGAAAGAAGTCATGTTATCTCCAAGCCTATTACCTACAAAATGAGGTAACAAATATAGTTACATGTATTACACTAGTACATACGTTGCACACGACATATAAATGCCAAAATCACTTGCATTGCATCCACCATAAATATTATTTCACACGTCCTTACTTTCCAACTCTGGATTATCCCTCTCAAGTCCAACAATTTGGGGGGAAGCTAGGACCAATTAAAAGGCTTGCACCTCGGTGCGTCCCACCACTCGTTTCTAAATGCTTTCAATTAAGGATACGAGTAACTCACACGCCTCTCGGATGATAAAATGTTTGGTCAAGACTCGGTTTGAAGCCTTTTACCTAGGGGAGCACAATCACTCCTTGCTTATCCCCATTATGTCCATTGTCGTCGTGAAGTCTAATTTGTTTAATTTCATCGCTTATTTGGAGGATGAAAACATAATAAGCATAAAATAGAATCGAATCATTGAATTCGATAATAATGCCAAGATAAGACTTTATCATTACATGTAAAGCACATAATTGTGGTAGGTATGATTCAATCACGTTGTATTACTGTCGATAATCCCACCGTGAGAATGTGCGAAAAAAAAAATGAGAATGTATGCATGCAATTAGAATCTAAGTAAAGTCTTTGTTAGGCCTTTATGATCATTATTACACATTCTAGTGATAATTATAAGTTAAATTCCACCAAGTATAGAGTTTGGTCACCTTTTAACACAAGTAGGTGCTTTGTCACATATTAGCTAAAAGATAATAGGGACTTCGACGATTTTTTTAAAAATCACACAATCTGAAAAATTAGTTATAAATGTACAGAACAATTAGCACGACAATCTAACAGGAAATACTAGCTAGCCACAACATTCCTCCATATGTGAGTTGTACTTTGTACGTCCAAACTGATAGGAAAAAAGGTGGATTTTCTCTCTCTCTCTCTCTCTCAAAAGTTGAAGACTCCACCTTTTTCTTCATTTAAGTTATATAGATATACTTGTGCAAGGCCTTACATGCAAGGTACACAAGTCAAGTTCTTCTCCCTTAGCCCTTGTATCACTCTCTTGGTTGTCTACAAAAGCAAGTGTAAATGTCTCTATGTGTTCAACTGCGAATGATCCCTCCTTGTCAACTATATCTTGCACTTCCTCCTGTAATGGTGCGTAGCATGGTACATTGAAGGAGTCCAACTTCTCTTTATCAACCAAGCCCTATGAACGAACAAGTGGTAAGAAAAAAAATATAAACCATCCATCACCAAGTTTTGTATAATTTCCTTCAAAAGATTGATTAACAACCTAAGAAACTAGGTAATTTCATACCTCGAGGGACAAAGCTGAAGCATTTTCCTATTGNCCGTCGTGAAGTCTAATTTGTTTAATTTCATCGCTTATTTGGAGGATGAAAACATAATAAGCATAAAATAGAATCGAATCATTGAATTCGATAATAATGCCAAGATAAGACTTTATCATTACATGTAAAGCACATAATTGTGGTAGGTATGATTCAATCACGTTGTATTACTGTCGATAATCCCACCGTGAGAATGTGCGAAAAAAAAAATGAGAATGTATGCATGCAATTAGAATCTAAGTAAAGTCTTTGTTAGGCCTTTATGATCATTATTACACATTCTAGTGATAATTATAAGTTAAATTCCACCAAGTATAGAGTTTGGTCACCTTTTAACACAAGTAGGTGCTTTGTCACATATTAGCTAAAAGATAATAGGGACTTCGACGATTTTTTTAAAAATCACACAATCTGAAAAATTAGTTATAAATGTACAGAACAATTAGCACGACAATCTAACAGGAAATACTAGCTAGCCACAACATTCCTCCATATGTGAGTTGTACTTTGTACGTCCAAACTGATAGGAAAAAAGGTGGATTTTCTCTCTCTCTCTCTCTCTCAAAAGTTGAAGACTCCACCTTTTTCTTCATTTAAGTTATATAGATATACTTGTGCAAGGCCTTACATGCAAGGTACACAAGTCAAGTTCTTCTCCCTTAGCCCTTGTATCACTCTCTTGGTTGTCTACAAAAGCAAGTGTAAATGTCTCTATGTGTTCAACTGCGAATGATCCCTCCTTGTCAACTATATCTTGCACTTCCTCCTGTAATGGTGCGTAGCATGGTACATTGAAGGAGTCCAACTTCTCTTTATCAACCAAGCCCTATGAACGAACAAGTGGTAAGAAAAAAAATATAAACCATCCATCACCAAGTTTTGTATAATTTCCTTCAAAAGATTGATTAACAACCTAAGAAACTAGGTAATTTCATACCTCGAGGGACAAAGCTGAAGCATTTTCCTATTGAAAAATGTCACAATAAAACCTAGGCAACATTAGTGAGACCCCTCACATCCTAATGGAATTTGTTTGCACACTAAAATGATTGTTCCTCCTAAACACTAATGTGCTCTTTTTTCTTTGTTGGTGGATGTCCTTTGAGGGAATAGAGTCCGCCCCCCCCCCCCCCCCCCCAAAAAAAAAAAAACCCCAAACTCGGAAATCCTTTTATTTGTTTGTTAAGTCTTGTTCTAAGGAGAATTTCATCCGAATTCGAACATAAAAAAAACTTAATTATTTTATACTAAGCGATGTGCAGTACCGAGTGTTGTTAACCAAAGCATGCTTCATGTAGTCTTTTTTTTTTTTTTTTGGGATGGGGGGAAGGATAATGAACATCATCATACGTTTATAGTTTCTAAAAACAATTTTATTTTTCAAAAAAACTTTACCTGTGAAACCATCTCAGATATGGCCTCGACTAATATTTCTCAATGGTAGCAGTTCTCCTTACCCCAAGGATCCGAGGCTTGTCAACCATTAAGTATCAGGACCATACAACCATTTTGAACCATCTCTTCGGCTCGAGACTTCAAAAACAAGGTGAAATCTTCTTTAAATTGAGCTAGATAGGTTGCAGCTACAACAGGAGGGCTTGTCTTTGATATATAGATCTTCCCCTTGTTCAATGGCAAGCCTTCCTTGTTTGTAAGCATAGTTTTAAAACCCAGGTCAGACATCAATCCGGCGAAGGGACCGCGTCAATGGATTACTGGTTGAACCAGTGATATAATAAAAAAAATATTATTAATGATGATAGGTAGGTTAAAAAATTATAATAATTGTAAAAATAACATATTTAATATATATTAAATCAAATAAAAATTCAAAAAATATCAAACAAATATATTCAATTCCAATACAATTTGCCTAATTTGCTGTTAATCAAATCAAATATGCTCTTAATTGCATTGTTCTTGAAATCAACTTCATAAGAATTCCTACAAATCATATTCGATCTAACTAGCACAGAGAAGGAGAGAGTACCTACTATGTCTCAAGATTCTCAAGTCTCAAGAAAAAGGCATAGAGAAGGAGGGGGTTAAGCATATCGCCAATAAAGATTTGAGTTAGTCTTGTCCTGCCTTCGTAAGCTGGTAATTTGTTCAACTGTTCGAGTTCAACACTTGATTGAGTGATCCCAGGGCCAATATATATATCGAATTTCAAACCATAATGACCAGATCAAACGACTGTCCACTGTCATAGAAGAAGACCAAGGAGAAAATTTGGAGCAAGATAAGCAAAGGGTCTTTGGTCCTCAATTGGACCATGTGAAGACCATGTGACCAAAACTCTTCCTCACCAGCAACGCAAAACCAATAAACCATTGAAAGAAGACCTCAAAAATTCAGAACAGAAAAGACCAATCAGAATATCCAACAACAGGCAGCCATTGAAGCCTAGATCTAAACCAGATGAACCCCAATAGCAGAATCTGCTTAATAAAATATCCCTAAGCACAGCACAAGCATCCATAAGCAAATGGTTCATTGTAAAGAGAGAGAGAGAGGACTGAATCAGGGTGAGAGGCTGAGAGTCATCAAACCTCAGACTCCAACGATGAGGTAGAGGAGAATAAGAGGTAGAGTGGCTAACAATAAAGATCAAATTAGGGCAAAAAAACCAAAAGCCTGATTATATAGTATTTTACTTGATCCGGCAGGTTTGACAAAAATCGCTTGGTTCAACAGGTTGGGGGAAGAACCGTCCAGTTTAATGAGTTTTATCCGATTTCTTTACATAAACGATCTAATATGAGAACCGGCCTGGTTTAGGCTCCCGTTCACCAGGTCAACCCGCCGAGCCGAATCGGGTTTTAAAACATTGCTTGTAAGTCCTTTGGGTACCTTCTATTCATCGAGTTACGTTGAAATAATTAATCAGTACTTATGTGACATGTCAAAAACAAACATGTCATGTTTTAATTCAGACATCCGTTGGTAACAATTTTATTTAAGAACATAAAAACAATGAAAATTACTTTTGTATTTTCTCGTTGTCAAGATATGTTACTTTTGTGAAAATTAAATCTCAAGTAACAAGCATTTCAAGAAGAGTAATACTATTGAAACCTAAAAAAATTAATGTCATTGACTTAATCATCAAATGGAAGTGTAAAGATCAAAGTGATGACGCTAGATGCATTTTTGGTAGACAATGTACTTTAATTCATGTATTATTACAACAATTTAGTAAATCAGAATTCTCTTTTTTTTTAAGCATTAAATGCTTTACCCATACGATTACAGTGGAAAAAGAGAATTGGGAATTAAATAGGGTTAAAAAGAGGGTTTAGTTATTTATTTAGAAAAAAAATGAACAACAATATTGATATTTCATGAACAAAATTATTGAATGGAGTAAAAACCTGAGTTATGTATAGTTATTTAGAAAGTAATAATAGGGTATTATGGGTATTTCAAGAGTCTCCCATGACTTGATATGAGTTTGGGTATAAGTTTAGAAAAGTTTTTTAAATTTTTTTCTTTTACCTAAATTCAAATTTGGAAAATGGTAAGGATTGAAATTACTCTCAGACTTTGATTGAAATGCTTTAGGTCATAATGCCAAAAATAAATGATTTTAAGGTTAAGGTATTAGCAATTAAAATAAATATCCTAGGATAACAAACCCCATGGAACATTTCTAGGTGGGCCGAACACTTACGAACAAACAATGTTTAGGACCAAACTCAACTTTGTCGCCCAATGTAATTGTGGACAAGTTCAATAATGGATTTGCACTATTTTGATATTTGGATACTTCAAAGCACGCGTAGTCTACTCCGAAGCTTCACTTTCTTTTTTGGCCTAATAATCATCGGTCCTATGCTGTCTCAGTTTTGTAGCCTCACTTGCTTTGCCTCCACTCCGTTCTGTACGAGCTTCGTTGCTGATTGAAAGAAAGAATTTTTCATCGTATTCAATGAGGCGAGAGAGGTGACGAAAGTGGTAGAATATTCTGAAGGGTATTTTTTTCATATAAAATTTCAAAAACAATAACTTTGGACTACGCACTTGATATTTTAAACGATAATATTGAATGTAACACAGTATTACCGACCGTCAAGTGGGTGAGATAAATCTTACTTAGATAGTTATTTACTTACATGAAGAAGAGTGTGTAATTATTTACTTATATCACTGGTGATGTGACACAATTTTTACCATTAAATAAGTATGTTTCATTAATATTCAATAATGGATATTGTATCATATTATTTGAAATGAAAAACTTGGTAAGAAACTTAGTAAACATAAAATTACTATAATTTTAGTGGGACCCATTTATTTATTTAATTTAATATTATTAATTATTAATATCATATCAACATTATTACATAATATCATCGTTCTAATGAATATTTTCTCGTCTTTAAAAAGACAAAAAACTTCGAAATGTTTAATATTTTGGGCTTTAATATCCAATTCCTCAAGCATTTTTGTAAGCCCTATATTTTGGACCAAGAGGCGTACAGGCCCATACACAATCTCTCTTCCCCTTCTTTCCTCGTTTTCAGATTCGCCTAAACCCTAGAAACTCCCACTCTCTCTCTCTCTCTCTCTCTTCGTGTGTGTCTCTCAGATCTGAAGAAAATGGCATCAAGCGATCAAACGGTGTTGCAATTTACCCCATCGTCGACGAGCTTTTCAGCGAAGGTTCATCCTCTGGTGATTTTCAACATCTGCGACTGCTATGTGAGACGACCAGACCAAGCGGAGAGAGTAATCGGTACTCTGCTCGGCTCGGTATTGCCCGACGGCACCGTCGACATACGAAACTCCTATGCCGTCCCACACAACGAGTCATCTGATCAGGTTTGCTTCTCTACTTCGCGTCTAGTTTCTGTTTAGCCTCCGTTTGAATTGGAGAAACTACACATAGGAAGATAGGAGAAAACAATAGATTTTAAGTCTTAATTTTTTTTTCCCACAGTGAAAATAGTGATAACTTATTAAATTGTGTTGGATTAATACTGAAATAATTGTATTGCTCTCTTTTTGGCATATATAGTAATTGCTGAAAAACTGATCCTTCCTGTTTTTTGCATATATTATACAAAAAAATGCGACTATAAATGTCATACATACTTACAATTCTGCATATATAAAGGAACGATATATACGATATATTTCCAATTGTATTATTTGTCTGTGGATGGGCCTGCTGAACATCAATTGGGATATTATTTTTCTGGAACATCGATTAATTTCTGTTTTTGAAATAAGATTTTGTCGTTGTGCTGAATAGCAAGACAGTTGTGTGTTGTTATTTAAGAAAATTATGACTTTATCTATTTTTTTTTAATGGTTTTAGGTTGCATTGGATATTGATTACCATCAGAATATGTTGTCATCCCACCAGAAGGTGAATCCGAAGGAAGTGATTGTTGGATGGTAATTTCTTATTTTCATAAAATTTTCTTGATTGTGGTTATCACCATTTTATGACTTGTGTATAATTCTAGTCTTCGTTTTATGGCAACATGAAGTGACCAGGTTCACATTGCTTTGTTTTTTCTGCTAGATATTGAAAACTGATGTTCTTGTAACTCTTCCCCTGCTTTTAGGAAAACTAAAATTCTTGTCGCATTGTGAGTAAACATTAGTCATGTAAAATCAATGTTTGCTTGCATGCTTGTGCTCATGCTTTTAGCGTGCAGTAGTGTGTGTGTGTGTAAGAGAGAGAGAGAGAGAGAGAGAGAGAGAGTTTGGTAAATGTTTGACAATGTAGCAAATTTCAAGTTTTGAAGTTATGTTGCCTTTTGTGTTTTATATGTCAATAAGTGATTTTGGATTCGGAGGACTAATGAAAAAATTTGTATGGCTTATTGGGGTCAAAGATTTTATCATTTTTGTTCTCCTTGGACTTTTCTCTTGGAGGATTGAATTTTTTGCTGGAACTTCCGTGAATAATTGATGGAAATCGGACTGTGTACTTTAAAATCTCATTGTGAAGACTTTTTTTTAATGCAAATTTCTAGGTCAAGATGAGGTGTGAACAAGACAAATCCCATGGCCTTCCATGGGATTTTGTAGTATTTACTGACTGAATTGTAACACGCATGGATTTAATACTCTTCTTGGTTGGTAGTTGATATCATTGCATTCATTGCCTCATTGAAGCTCCCACCCCCTTCTCCCTCCCCACCTCTTAAAAAGTAGAAGAAGAAGAAAACCTTATTTTTCTCATCAAAAAAATTTGGAGGCATTATTTCATTTATATATTATATGATACTTTTCATGTGTTCTTAATTAGCTGCCAATTTCTGTTTGATGTGTAAATTATCAATTTTTGATTCATCTGATTGGAAAACCAGTTGTTAATTGACTGTATGTTTCACTTTTCTTAATCGTCAACAAATTGATTTGTAAGATTGAAGAGTTCATTTCAATTTTTTCCTGCTATGTCATTTCGCACTGTACAGGTTTTCAACTGGCTTTGGAGTCTCAGGCGGTAGCGCTTTGATCCATGACTTTTACTCCAGAGAAGTTCGTAACCCTGTTCATCTAACTATCGACACAGAATTCAAAAGCGAAGAGGCTTCAGTAAAGGGGTTTGTCTCTGTTAGCCTGTCTCTTGAAGATCAACAACTAGCTGCACAATTCCAGGAAATTCCTTTGGACCTACGCATGGTTGAAGCTGAGCGGGTTGGATGTATGTGCTCAAACCCCCTTATCATTCTGCAATTCTTTGCTGGCCTAGGCCACCCTCCTCATCCTCTGACCCACGTAGATACACACACACACACAAACACATTTCTTTTGGAGTTTTTTTTTTTTTTTGGGGGGGGGGGGGGTGATGAGGGTAGAATCTATATATGGATTGTGGGCATTCGGGAAAAGGTCATGATTTTTTAGTTGGTTAATCCTATAGGTCAACTTCTTACTTACAACCCGTTCGGAAACAAGGTGGAGTTTTAGTTTGCATGGATTGTTATCTTGGTATTTCTCATCTTTACCTACAGTAAGGCATTGCATGTTAGCTTAAGGGGGGTTGGTATTTTCAATTTTATTTTTAATATAAAATGGAAATTTGATTAAGGATACTAAACTAAAGTACAAAAGAATGCATGTAACATTGTTCAATGGTGCTGGTGTTCAAAATCTAAACAAGCGGATTTATGTAGTGTGGGAAGAATTTTAGCAGTAATTTGCATCATATAGGTCTTGTTTTCCTTGTTATATCGCTTGAGATCTTTTCTAAAGTCGTAGCATCTTGATTGCAATCTTTTATTTTGTAAGTTATTTCGTCCCCAAAATTTTTTAAGACAATCAACCATCTTGAATTATGATTTCATTGTGCACATAACTTGTATTGGCATTTCCAGAATGTGGTTCTGATGGATAAGTGTAATGGTCTCTTTCTTGATCCCACGTGTTCTTAGTAAAGTCGGAATTATTTTTCATTAATCATGAACGGAATGGTTTTGTTAACGTTCTTTGGTATGGTGGTACTCTGCAATACTATGGATTAATGTCTTTTTTCTACCCAATTAATTGTTTTGATATTTTTCTTAATTGACGTTTAGTTGGCTGGCTGAGCATTTTGTAGTTTAATTGGTTGCAAAAACTATTGTGTTGAATCAAGGATAACAATTTTGCCTTGTTTCCTTTGGAATGCCCAAACCATTTTAGTCTCCATGGTAACAAAACATCAGTGATTGATATTGAAATTTCTATATTTCTTCAGCCAATGTTTTGAAAACATTTTTTTAATTTTACTATGTTTCTATTTTGTTTCCTAACCATTCCCGTTTCTAAGCTAGTTGAAATTATGAACCAAAATGAAATTTTGATTCTTATTCTCGGTAACGTATTTACTACTTTTCATCTTAGTTTTATCAGATTTAGAGTCACGAAAAGTTTTAAGTGTATATATTTTTCCATGACTGTAGTTGACATCCTCAAGACAACAACGGTTGACAAACTCCCTAATGATTTGGAAGGAATGGAAGCCTCAATGGAACGGTTACTAGCTTTAATTGATGACGTCTACAATTATGTTGACGATGTTGTGGTGAGAAACTTGGGCTGATACTCATTAAATCATTTTTCTTTTGCTTTTACCTTTCTTGTGACTTTATTTCCATCGTCTTCCTCAGGAAGGACATGTTGCACCAGATAATAATATTGGGAGATGTATAGCAAATTCTGTAGCCTCCATTCCCAAATTATCACCACAAGCTTTTGATAAGCTCGTGAATGATAGCCAACAGGTAGCTTAACTTCATTTTACCTAGACAAAGGTTGAAATTGCCATCTTTTATAGAGTTATGTTTGGAAAAATGTGTTTAGGGGTTACTCTGATATTCTATAAATGATTTTGGTCCTGTAAGCTTGAAGGGATGGGGAACCCTCCATCCTCACCCTCTTTTTTTTTTTTTTTCTGAGGGTTCACTAAACATGTTATCTGTCCCAAAATGCTTTTGGTCCCATAATTTTGACTCTGTTGTGCCATTTCACACGTGATCTTAAGTTATTACTTGATCCGTTTTTTATTCAATGATCAAAATCCTTTGATTGAGTTTTGTTTTCGCAACTTAGGACTCAGTTATTATGCTTTCCATTTGGCAGCTTATATGCAATTCTGCTGTTTATGGTTGGTCAAGAACCCTGGATTTTGTTTCAATGGCGCCTCTATTTGACCATAAATTTGCTTTGGTTTTTAACCGTGTAGGACCAACTACTCTTGCTCTATTTGTCAAGCATCACCCGAACACAGCTCAGCTTGGCGGAAAAGTTGAACACCGCTGCTCAGATTCTGTAGGTGATATCTACCATCTCTTTTCAAGAGGAAAATGTATGGCCCAGGTGGTTTTTTTTTTAAAATGTGGTCAATTTAGTAAGTTATGCCCTTATATGAGAATTGTGCTAATTTTTTTGGTCCTAGAGAAATTGTTGTAGTGTATTTGAGATTTTTTGGCATTAGTTGGTTGTCGTTCACCATCCAAATTGTTTTGTGTTGGGTTAAATGCTATGAAGAAACCACATAAAATCTCTCAGAATTTGATGGTTCGAGAGGGCCTTTGTTTAATTTTTCTTTGGAATTATGGGAATGTCAGTTCGCTCAGAGTAAAAAGATTAGGTTTAAGTTCTCTTGTGTAACACACTCTAAGATTAAGAAGGCAAATTATGAAAAAATCGAAAAGAATGGAGCATTGTTTCGCTCTTTTTTAATGTGCTACCCTGCTGCGTCCCCTTCGGTTGCTTTGTAGTTCTCTAGGGAACAGGAAGCAAAATCCAGGAATGCTATAGGCAGTTACACGAGGAGTATGGAGTGCATGGTTATCAGAATTTTGATCCGGATTTTAAGATCTTGTATGATGGGTTATAAGTAATCGATCTGAGTCTACATGGGAATGTAGGATTCCGATCTGAATTGTGATCTTACTAATTCAAGTTGTTAGGTTTGCTTCTTATATGCATTTAGTTGTTGAGCAACCTAGTTCATGTTTTTCGTTTGCAAAAGTCTTTTTATTCATTCGTCTCTCTTTGAAAAGTTTAAAGTAATGATTAGATTTAATTTTCTCTCTCGACGAGTGATCATAGTCAAATAGTCTAATATTTTTATTTTGTTTTGCTGTTTTTTTTTTTGGATGTCGTATAGTCAATATTATTATTCAACAACTTTTGAGTCTCTCTCTATTTGAAACTTAAGATCAAAATACTTCAATCCTCATATTCCTCTTTGCAAAATTCTACATGATTAACAACAATTCACCTTTGATTTTAAACCTTCTTTAGTATTCAAGTTGTAGTTTATCAAATTTCAAGCATATTTTAAGTTCTGTTTGACCACTCCAAAAAAAAAAATAATATGTTTGTCATAGCATTTTGATTAGTATATGTACTAGGTTTATCTAGTCTTATTTTTGAGAATTTTATATTGCTACAAATATTTTTTATCTCATTTTTTTAATTAATAGGATTTTATGATTCTTTATTCAATTTTATGACTTCCTCGATCGATCTAATATAATATTTCGATTTTAAAAATGATGATGAAATGTAATCGTGACTAATGGGTGTGATTAGTTACAGGATACAAATAGAGAGACAAAGTGAATTCGTTTTGAAATCATAAAATCTATAAGCATACTCTTTGTTTGGATGGCAACCGATTATGACAATGAATTCATGATACTCAGTGTATTGATAGTCCCACTTTTGCAGGCGGGGATGGTTTGCCTTAGAAAAGACTAGGCAAAACTCTTTGCATAATCCTTTTTCCTTCTTTTTATAATGACAACTTGAAATACAAAAGGTAACCTAGATACAATGTTCCATTTTGTGCATGTGGGTCTATAGTTTAAGGTTTTTTTAAAAAATATAAAAAATAAAAATCAGCAATTGATTTAAGTTATTTCTAGAAAGAAGTAAAAAAAAATGTTAGATATATACAATTCAGTGCATAAATATTTATACTTTTGTGAGTTTTGAATTAAATTAGATATATGCAGTTTTGTATACAAATAGATTATTTGTACAACTCGAACTCTTAACTTTTATGTCCAAATGGAATAAAATTATCGTTATGCTTGGAATCTCTCTCAATGAACAATTTTATGATGAGTTAGACAAAATTCCATTTTTCTCCATAAATTGTGCAACTTCACAGGTGGGATAATTGAGGATTAGCAGTTGGCTTAATGGCCACTGCAATTTATTCGAGTCAGATCATGAAAGATTTATCTCTCTTAAATTTTCTAGTTTTGACGTGAATGATTTACCTTTAACTAGATCAGAAATGGGGTTAATCGAAGTGTCTGTAAACTAATCTAGACAGCTATTGAACCTAAAAAAAAAAAATAGACACCGTAACCTACTATTAGATTGTTAAGTGGTGGATTTGAACTTTATTGCCACCTCTCTCGAAAAGATCAAATTAGCAGGAAAAAAAAAACGTGGGATGATTATAGTAAGTGATAATAAAACACAAATTAAACATTTCCTTAACGAATTAAATTCAAAATCTAAAAAACATAACATAGACAAAACGTCTCTCCACTTCCCCCAGTCACCAACCGTAATTGTCACAGGGTCTGCAAACCCGTCACACTCGATCCAGGAACAATTCAATAACCCAACACGTAATACATGAACTCTGAATCCGACTCCAAACCCGCCATAGTCTCGGGCGCCAAGACCACCTCCAAATCAACAGTCCCACCACCTTCCTTCCCTGGAAACGCTGAAATCTTACCGTCAAACTTATTAGCCCTCCCGCTCCGAACGGATACGGGTCTGCCCCACCCGAAATCATTGTCGTACATTGGAAATCTCGACGAACTTCCCATCGTGATCATCGCCCCGTCAAAGTTTCCCAAAGGGAAACACCGTGGGTCCTGCTCCCAATCGTCTATGCATCGCCTCACTATAGCATTATCGTGGGCCTTCACGTTCATGTTCAACTGCTCAGCGGTGCATCGAAGATCACGCGACAGAACGTCACCGGCGGAGGCATACGTCGGAATGCTTTGAATTGCGTTTCCGAAATAGTATGGATCAAGCTTTGGTTTGAGCCGGTGACGGCAATTCACCGCCATTCTGAACGTCGTCATTTTGGACGATGGTAGTTTCCGAGCACGCGTCACTGCTCGCCATAGCAGAGCACACAGTGACTGAAAAGATGAGATCTCTACCGTTGGATTGGCATACTCATTTTCGGTGTTCAAAACGGTGTTTCGTAGCCATTTCAACGGCGTTATCTTCCCGTCAACGACCTTCAAAGGATCGTTGCTTTGCTTCCCCATCAATTCGACTCTATCAATTGCTCTGTTACGACTACAGATCAATTTTTGATCGTTTGTTTTTGATTTCAGTTTCAGAATCGATTCTTTGCTGAAACTGAAAATTCTCTCTCTCAACGGAGCATCGACGATGAAAGTGACCTTGGGTCCACCTTCAGGGACTCTGAGAACCGCCGACGAGATCAACATCGATTCACGGCGGAAGTCTGGTACCCTCAAAATCTTCCTCGCACCAGTTCCACAAACCTCCGCGAAAGTATTGAAAAAATTCCAAAATGACGTGCCATCAGTAACGGCGTGATTGAGTGCACAGCCAATGAAAACGCCGTCGGCGAGCTCAGTCACTTGCACAGCCAATATAGGCTTGAAATGACCGTCGTAACTCACTGTTCTATCAAAAGCGAAGAACTCTTTGACACAGTTAGGGATATCAGTTGGGGACAAAATGTCGTGAACATGAATGTGAATTGCACTGGCGTGAATGAAGTCAACTCCGGCGTCGTTACATGTGATATAAACATAACCGGAAGAATCAGTTTTGAGACGTCCAGCGAGTGGTGGGAAGAGAGATAGAGTCTGGGAGAGACCACATTGGAGGAGAGAGATGAGAGAGTCAATTGGAACATGAGGGCGAGTGAAGAGACCACCCTTTTGAATGTAGTGACAGGAGAGCATCGAAAGATCGGAGACGGAGAGTTTGAGGTCAGAGAGTATCGATTTTTGGTCTGGGAAGATGGTGCATTTGGAGATGAGAGTTAGAGATTGCGAAGAAGCCATGGTTGAAGAAGGAATAGGCATGTTTGAGCTTTGTAGTGTCTGAGTCTTTAAGGCTCTCTTGCCTCACTTCGAATTGGGTGGAATTCTTGTGAAGTGAGGAGTGAGAGAAAGTGTGAAGGTGGGAGAGGTTTATATAGGAAGGGGTTGGAGTGGTTTGGAGGGTTGGGTTCATGCACTTGCTGAGGTAGTTGTTGTTGTTTGTTGGTTTCTCTCTCTTACAAACAACTTGGAATAAGTTGATTCTCTTTTAGTTGACTTTTTCTTATCTTTTCTTTTCTTTCTTTTTTTTTAATGGGCTATTCGAGTCGATTTACATCTGATTCAGTTAATCTCTTTTTTGGTCTAAATCAACATATGTTCAGTTCGATTAATCATTTCATCAATCTAATTAAAAAAATATTTATGAGAGATAAATTATTCGTAGTCTAACCCTAATAAATTATAAAAATTCAAATTCATGACGTCTATGTTCACAACTCATCCATGTTATCATATGAACTACCCTTGGGATTAATCGGTTTTTTCTTCGTCATCTTAATTTAGCACCTACCACTTAACCAATTACATAAAAATTATTAAATGAAAAAATATAACTTAATTAAAACTAAATAGGAGGGAATAGTTAGTATGAACGATGGAGGCCATTGATAAGTGGCATGCGATAGAATGTAGTTGAAAGAAATCTTTGATTTCCAAGTTATTTAAAATAGCTTTTGGGTTTTTATGGGTGAATCACAACCCAGTACAATAAAACGTGGAATAAAATTCCAAGTCTGAAATGCGACGTGCAATACATGCAACTAGAGAACGGGAGACATTTGTTTTTTTTTTTTGGTATAAAAAATAGTTACATAGATTGTTCTTTAATGTTACTATACATATATGTCAGGGAAGATTGTTCTTCAATGTCACAAGTAATACATGCAACTAGAGAACGAGAGACATTTGTTTTTTTTTTTTTGGTATAAAAAATAGTTACATAGATTGTTCTTTAATGTCACTATACATATATGTCAGGGAAGATTGTTCTTCAATATCACACAACTATCTGTAAGAGATCTCACCGTACCAACGTTGCTACCAAAATTAAAGTCCCATCACGTACTCCGGATGTTCAAGAGTAAGTTGAGCCCCTACCGAACTCAAGTATTAAGTGACGAAATTTGAGTTCTTTCTCATTGAACCCAAGACATTTATTTTTTGAGTAATGCTATTAGGACCTAATTTACTATAGTCATTGAATTGATCATAAACCCATCAAACATTAAAATTTAGTGTTATTCCAACAGTTACAACGAAATCACATTTTTAGGTCAACAAATTAAATTAAAATTTTAAGTTCTAATAACATTATTCTTGTCTTTTAGTTATTTTTGGCTTACTATAATTTAAATGAGTTATTGTAGTTAAAAAATTAAAGTATTAAATCGTAATATAAACCGTCGGATCTAAATGATGGAGACTGTTATTGTTTAAGCAGCTGAAATAACACGCTCTATTTTATTATTTATAAATGTGAGGGATAACATGAAACCTATCCCAAAAAAATGACCACCACTGCAAAACAAGAAAAAAGCGGAGTTAAGATTTATATAATTTAGGCACCAAATGAATAGATTTGTTGAATTTGTCACATGAATTCATTAAAGCAAATCATTAAATATATTTTATATATGATACAAACTTAACACGATTACTTTTTTTTTATATTACTTGTGAGATTGATCTTTCGAAAATGGCCTAATTACAAGGACATCTCTTTTAATTTTTGAAATATCACTGTCACCATCTATTAGATTTTGTTTTTAACAGAATGAATGAAAATTATTGTTTTTAACAAAATACGCTTAATACAAAGTTATTTTCACTCGTTTATACCCCCTTATTATGCATATGATCAACAGATATGATTCTATACACATATATACTCTTGATCAATTTTTAATTCAATTTCATTAATTTAAATTTTAAATTTCATCAAAGTAACACAAAAAAATTTTCTTCGATTTCATCAAATTCATATTCAATTTCAACAATTCAATACTAAATTAACATTTAATTTAAATTGTTATTTAATTTTCACAAATTAACAGTCAATAGATAAAATATGAGTTGTGATGGGTGGTGTTGGTAGAGGCTAACATCCAATTAACATGGTCGAGTAAAAAAATAATATTTTATAATTTTATATTTAAATATCAAAGCTGTCATTTAAGTAGGTATTTTCTTTATTTTTTGGATATATTAATAAGTCTCTGACGATAAGGATAGTACGTGAAAATGAACAAACAAATTATAGGGAATAACAATGATATTTCAGAAATTATAGAAAATACCCCCTATAACTAGGTTATTTTGTAGGGAGTATTAGTGCAAATTTTTCCCCAAATTTGCAACCAATTGAATTAATGTTTATAGACATGTCGTTTTGCTGTGACAAGCTGACTATTGTGCTGTTGTTATAATGTAAACAACTTGTTTAATGGTTTTTATTTTTCTTTGTGCTGAAAATGAACTTGCAGAAAAATTATTACATATATTCGTCAAAGATTATTGTCCCTTAATACCAGACAACTATAAATAACAAAATTTATTGACCAAAATTAAAATCTCATTACTTGTTTTAGACAATAAAGAATAAGTTTAACTTTATGTAACGGGAAATACTATTTAAACTTTATTTAAGGACCTTATTTAGAGACTTAATTTCAATGCCACTCTCTCCTGATTTTAAAATTTAACTACACACCCTTCTAGTTTATACTTTCAAATCAATGACACCCTCTTAACGATAATTTTTGCCTCTACCAATAGATAAAGTAATAATTTGACTAAATATTTTATAAGAATGTCAAAATTATCCTTTGTTATGTAAATAGACAAAAATACCTTCAATCATTTTCCTATTGTATATGCTCTAGACAACCAGCAAGCGTAATTTATATATCATTTTATTATCTCAATGAATGTTTATCATTTTAAAGCATTGCATGATAACTTTGTTATAATATTAGTCATCATATTATCACTCATTTCGTTAAATAATCAAGTTTTTTATAATTTTATAATTAAAAATATTTTTTTATAATAAAAATTACAATCGATAAAGTCAAAGTCAAAATCTCATCCATTTCTAACTCCTCTGTTATCTTTTATTCTCCACAACGTCACCTAACCTTTCTTCGCACATTATCCTTCATATATAAATTTTAAATATTATTTGATAAAATTTAATATTAATTGAATAAATTTGGTCTTAATTTNTTTCTTCGCACATTATCCTTCATATATAAATTTTAAATATTATTTGATAAAATTTAATATTAATTGAATAAATTTGGTCTTAATTTGGTAAATTAAAATATCAATTTAGTATTGATTTGATAAAATTTAATGTTAATTAAATAAGTTTGAATGTTACTTTAATAAAATTGAATGTTCATTTAGTGTTAAATTAAATAAATGGCATTAACTTGATAAGTTTAAATGTTAAATTAATAAAATTTAATTTTCTATTTAATATATTAAATTTTAATTTAATAATATTAAATGTCAATTTGGTATTGATTTGATGAAATTGAAAAATAATTTAATGTTAAATTAAAGATATAACATTAATTTGATGAAATAAAATATTAAATTAATATAACTAAATGCTAGTTTGATAAAATTAAATATCAATTTTGTGTTGATTTAATGAGATGGAATGTTAATTTAGTTTAAATTAAATAAAAGACATTAATTCGATAAAATTAAATATTAAATTGGTGAACCTAAATGTTAATATAATAGAATTAAAAATGAGTGAATTGAAATTTTAGAATCAGAAAGTGATATTATAAAATTAGATCTATTTACAGGGGGTGTTGTTAATGTTAAGTCTATGTATAAGGGATGTAGATAAAATTTAACCTATATAGTACTCAGGGGTATTTCTATAAATCAACAATCGTCATTAATGCCATAACTCAGCAAGTATTAATAAGGGTGATAGTGAAGTTTTAAAATTGGAAGGAGATGTCATTGAATTTAAACCAAACTATAGACAATGTAGATGAAATTTTTCCTAAATTTCATTGGTTAGAAAAGAATTCATATATTTAATCAATTATTCGAATTCGTTATATGAACTTTTTTGGATTTAGTTGTAGATATATCTATATTTGATTTGATCAAAATAATATAAATTTGTATATAAATATAACTGAGTAATTATTTAACATAACTAAATTTTTATTTAAATTTCATGAGTTGTTTGGTTATAATTAAAATTTATTTCTTAAGTTTTAACGGATTTAGATGTTTATTGAATCAATGAAATTGGTTGAATATTTCAATCAAATATGAATTCCTAATCGCTAAATTCTAATTAAAATTTGATTTGTTGACAGGTCTAAGGCATATAGAGTATGTTATAGATGACCAAAAGCCAAAAAGAAAAAAAGAAAAAAAAAAGTCGGTTAATTAGTAATTAAATAATCTGCAAAACCGCCATTAATGATTTGTCGACGTCGGCTAATATTTAAGTGGAGGAACTGGAGATATATATCTATATATATAGATATATGTGTGTGTGCGTGTGTGTATAAATGGGACACGTTTTGTATAAGTACATATGCATGTATGTGGCTTTTAATTAATTAATTAATTAATTGTTTGACTTGGTAGTTCCATTTGCCGCACTTTGATTTATTTAAAACTTAGACGTGTAGTGTTGGATAATTGATTGATTAATTTAAAGTGTCTAAGCACTCTGACCCCAGTAGTTAATGTTGCCACGTGTGTGACAGTTCAAGACCAACCACGAACAATTTTCTATGTAATCACGCTTTTTATCCTATGATTCTTTTNGCACTCTGACCCCAGTAGTTAATGTTGCCACGTGTGTGACAGTTCAAGACCAACCACGAACAATTTTCTATGTAATCACGCTTTTTATCCTATGATTCTTTTATTAATTAATTTGTTGGTGTTTGAAGCATGTCCGAAAATGTATACTCATTTAGATATTTATACCAATTAATATCACAAGAAAATAATATAGGGTGGGTAGATCTAAATATGTTAAAAAAAAAAATTACAATTATATTTAGGTAATTTAAAAAAAAAAAATCACGGTGGGGTCCATGGGACCTAACGCGAAAATTTAAAGAAAAATGTTTTTTGGACCTGATTTGAAAACCTAATCTGAAGACTTAATCAATAAAACCATTAGATTGGTAGCGAGCTTCATCTAACATTGAAACTCACAATTAATCTAATGATTGCATTAAAGTCACATCATTAAGTCTCTAAATTATGTCTGTAGCATTGGTCAAATTTGGGATAAAACTCTAATTTTTTTAGTTGAATTGATTTAATTTTTTTTAAACTTAAATTTACTCATATTTGGGTTCATACTTTTAGCAACTATATTTAAGAGGGAAAACTACTTGCAAGAAGGAAAAAAAATAATATACAAATGATTATATAAAGATTAAAATTAACTTAAGCATACAATTAGAGATAATAAATCTTGATAAATAGCTTGGAGTCATTGAAGGTGCAATGTTCTTTTTAAAGTTATCAAATGTTTATTAGTGACCAAATTAAATAGGAAACAAACTGAAAATATGTATATTAGACATATGATAAGAAATATAGATGTCAAGTTTTTTTTTGTGGATTACATACGGTGTACAATGATAGGTATAAAGTATCAAATCACGTTATATCTTTGTGTCATATTTTCATTATTTTTTCTATCTTGAATTCTTATCTTCCAACTAATTGTATTAGTATTAATTATCCGTCGTGTAAAACTAACAGTTTTAAAAGTTAAACGAACTTCAAATTTTGATTATATTCCATTTACACAATTAAATGACCATAACCGAATATATAAACCAATTTTTCACTAACAGTTCTAGGTTAATGTTCAAATTCTATTTAGCAAAACAGTCTATAGCAAACCAAATGCAGCATTAATTGATTCTTCGATAATTTCATGAGCACAACCCGAGTTGGTGGTCTAATAGTGAGTTACACCCGTTTAGAATTGTTCTTGATTCTCATGTTGTTATCAAGTAGAGTTAAATACACAGTAGCAACGCGAATTGTTGTTTGACTTTGGTGGTACTAAAGTGATGGACTGTCCTTCTGAGTTAGTAACTGTAGTTCAAACCGGACATTCTATAGTACGGGGATCCTCATAGTCACGCCTAATGAAGTTATTAGTCACCCCTTCCCTTTTTCTTGACCCAAAAAAAAAAAAAAAGAAGATAATTTCATAAGCATTCCAACCACCTTTCAATCAACAACAGCACATTCATGGTACCTATAAAACGTATACTTAACCCATGGCCTACTTCATTTCCAAAGAACAAGTATTTTTTAGCAATAATTCCATGTATGTACCTTTAGTTTACTTGCACTCTGCATAGATTCCCATTGACGTTCTCCGAACCAGGCCATGGCCGACCATGCGGCAGATGAAAGGTTCGACCCAACCAACCCTTCCCAGAATCTACCGATGATTAGAAGGATAATCCTTGTTAATATTGCAATTTTAGTCCTCGTCCGGCATCAAGTCTTGTTATTTTATATAAGTGTTAGTTATGTGTGTTAGTTATTGCCGTTCTAAGGTGTTATTTTATAAAAATGATACGCAATTAATATTAATAATAAATTAATTGGGTTCGTATTAAATACGAATAATCCACTTAGATACTGTTGTATAAAGAAATTAAGTATTTTTTATTTATTTTTACTAATATGATTCGATCTAAAATGATACGATCCAAGATTTATAAGAATGCAATTCGAATACAACAAAAAACAACACTGAACCGGCTTGTTAGAACTCTTAATCCGACCCCCCCATTTTCTAGCATTTAAGTCTCATCAAACCTGTAAATAAGTCTCGTTTAACAAATCTTTCACATGAGGACATTTAGAGCTCGTTTGGTAATATTTACGATTTTTGATTTTCAAAAAAACGAAAAACAAAATCAAAAAACGAAAAATGTCTTTTTCTCGTTTTTGAAAATTGTCCCTCGTATACAAAAAGATGACAGAAAAAAAAATAAAAACAGTTATCAAACGAGTTTTTTTTTCTTGTTTTCTCTAAATATCAAAATAAAAACAAAAAACGAAAAACGAAAAACAGAAACATTACCTGACGGAACTTTAACTTTGTCATTCTTAGTGGACAAGGTATATCATTCACTAGTGGTAATGCATCTAATCATGCATTGGACACAATAATAAACTAAATATTTTGAATTAGTGTTAAACACGATACTTAACCATATTTGATACTTAAACAGCCACAAAATTACAATAAACTCCTATGGGCTATGTGAAACACAAAATTTTAAAAAAAAAATTCAAAAATAAAAGACTTATAAGCGTAGAGTCACAATAACCCAACAGTTGAAAGATGCAATGAGGAGAGAAAATAAAACACTTCCTCCTTATCCTACTTAATCTCTAAGTCTCGAACGTGATGTTATTGGTGCAATAGTGCAAGAGCCATCGTTCCTTTCTTTTTCAATTTCTTGTATGTGGGAAGAAGATGACAACGGATTACAAATGATTGGGTCAAGGACTTTTGTGACTCAACATTTTTTTAAGTTTACTAGCTTTAATAAAAGATCAGTTATCGGATTGGGCCTTGTCTTTTATTTTTTCATTCCAATATCTTATACATAACTTCTTTGACTCAATTAATTTTATTTTATGTAACTCATTAGGGTGAATCTAATTAAAATTATTCAATATATATATATATACAAATATATATATAAAATTATAATTTTTTCCAGGGTGGGCTTAGCCCCCTCCCCTCTCCCCCCTGGCCCCTACCTCCCTCTGCCACTGCTTTCCAGAGCTAAACATGACCCCTTTCAGAGGAGAAATATGCATTGGACATCATCATTTCTTCATCCACAAACTCATCTTTTTTTTTTTTTTTTGGAAAGAAAGTGAAAAACAATGCAAAAAACTGAGACACTGACTGTCTATCATGAAACCACAAATATAAAGAAAGACTTTAATTTTCCTTCAATGAGGTTGGGCTCCATTTGTGTTTCTGATAATGATATTTAATTTACAACATGTTGCAATTAGTAAGCAAAATATCATTACTCTTTCGAAAAAAGATCGAGGGCAATTGTCCATATACTCCTAACTTATGGTGCATATCTCTATCATTGGATATATATTACTAGCAAAAACACCGTTTCTAAAGACACTTTGTAATATTAAAATCGAACATGATCATACAACACTTAAAAGACCGGTAAAAGAGGTATAGGTATGAATTGGTGGAAGTTTGGCATTGGAGGTTGTCCATTGAAAAAGATATTTTTGAATGAGAAATGATTTTTTGGGATGAATTTTGTACCATTGGATTAAGGTAAATAAAAATTGGATCAATCTTGCCCATTGTTATGCTTTCATAAATTCAGAACTCAATTTATTAGCTATAATATTAGATAGATAGTACGGCAAAATTGTGTTAAATATAATTTTAACATGGTATCAAAGAAGAAAGTTACGTGTTCGAATTTCGTCGTCACCCTAATTACTAAATCAATATTTACTTAAAAAGTTTAATCTGTTAGAAATGGTATAACTTAGTTATTTATATTTCAACATGTCCTTTCACGTGCAAGCTATATTTTGGGCTTAGCACATGAAAATCTTCTAAAAATTAGAGTATTGGCGAGATTCAAATACAACACCTCATGTTTTAATACCATATTTTCTTAAANCCGGCTTGTTAGAACTCTTAATCCGACCCCCCCATTTTCTAGCATTTAAGTCTCATTAAACCTGTAAATAAGTCTCGTTTAACAAATCTTTCACGTGAGGACATTTAGGGCTCGTTTGATAATATATACGATTTTTTATTTTCTAAAAAATGAAAAATAAAATTAAAAAACGAAAAATGTCTTTTTCTCGTTTTTGAAAATTGTCCCTCGTTTACAAAACGATGACAAAAAAAAAACAGTTATCAAACGAGTTTTTTTTTCTTGTTTTCTCTAAATATCAAAATAAAAACGAAAAACGAAAAACATAAACATTATCGAACGGAACTTTAACTTTGTCATTTTTAGAGGACAAGGCATATCATTCACTAGTGGTACTGCATCTAATCATGCATTGGACACAATAATAAACTAAATATTTTGAGTTAGTGTTAAACACGATACTTAACCATATTTGATACTTAAACAGCCACAAAATTACAATAAAATCCTATGGGCTATGTGAAACACAAAATTTTAAAAAAAAATTCAAAAATAAAAGACTTAAAAGCGTAGAGTCACAATAACCCAACAGTTGAAAGATGCAATGAGGAGAGAAAATAAAACACTTCCTCCTTATCCTACTTAATCTCTAAGTCTCGAACGTGATGTTATTGGTGCAATAGTGCAAGAGCCATCGTTCCTTTCTTTTTCAATTTCTTGTATGTGGGAAGAAGATGACGACGGATTACAAATGATTGGGTCAAGAACTTTGTGACTCAACATTTTTTTAAGTTTACTAACTTTAATAAAAGATCAGTTATCGGATTGCGCCTTGTTTTGTATTTTTTCATTCCAATATCTTATACATAACTTCTTTGACTCAATTAATTTTATTTTATGTAACTCATTAGGGTGAATCTAATTAAAATTATTCAATATATATATATATACAAATATATATATAAAATTATAATTTTTTCCAGGGTGGGCTTAGCCCCCTCCCCTCTCCCCCCTGGCCCCTACCTCCCTCTGCCACTGCTTTCCAGAGCTAAACATGACCCCTTTCAGAGGAGAAATATGCATTGGACATCATCATTTCTTCATCCACAAACTCATCTTTTTTTTTTTTTTTTGGAAAGAAAGTGAAAAACAATGCAAAAAACTGAGACACTGACTGTCTATCATGAAACCACAAATATAAAGAAAGACTTTAATTTTCCTTCAATGAGGTTGGGCTCCATTTGTGTTTCTGATAATGATATTTAATTTACAACATGTTGCAATTAGTAAGCAAAATATCATTACTCTTTCGAAAAAAGATCGAGGGCAATTGTCCATATACTCCTAACTTATGGTGCATATCTCTATCATTGGATATATATTACTAGCAAAAACACCGTTTCTAAAGACACTTTGTAATATTAAAATCGAACATGATCATACAACACTTAAAAGACCGGTAAAAGAGGTATAGGTATGAATTGGTGGAAGTTTGGCATTGGAGGTTGTCCATTGAAAAAGATATTTTTGAATGAGAAATGATTTTTTGGGATGAATTTTGTACCATTGGATTAAGGTAAATAAAAATTGGATCAATCTTGCCCATTGTTATGCTTTCATAAATTCAGAACTCAATTTATTAGCTATAATATTAGATAGATAGTACGGCAAAATTGTGTTAAATATAATTTTAACATGGTATCAAAGAAGAAAGTTACGTGTTCGAATTTCGTCGTCACCCTAATTACTAAATCAATATTTACTTAAAAAGTTTAATCTGTTAGAAATGGTATAACTTAGTTATTTATATTTCAACATGTCCTTTCACGTGCAAGCTATATTTTGGGCTTAGCACATGAAAATCTTCTAAAAATTAGTGTATTGGCGAGATTCAAATACAACACCTCATGTTTTAATACCATATTTTCTTAAACTGGTAGGGTTTAGTAAAACGTTCAAAATAAGTGAAAAGTTACAACACGATATGATGAGATTACAACAAAATGAGGTTAATTGAAAGTGGTGATAACTTTTTTTATAATAACTTATCCTCATGTAGTTAGTGATTTATTAAAAAAAATTATAATTTTCGATGCGAAATCTCCTTCCACACTAGTTTAGTTGATAACGTGATTTCCTTAGCTAGTAATACACCCAAATCCCCTTCGGTTGTTTTGTAAGGACTTCCCAAAATAATAATAATTATTACAATTTATGCATGAGACTTCTGTCATCGTTTGAATTTATGCAATGCTATCATACATGTAAATAGATTCTTTTTATTAGTTAAACCGATAACGTTGAGCTGATAATAAAATAGTTTTAGCTATGCTCTATTAAACTTTATAGACTTCATAGGCATATGAAAATTTGTTTTTGCTACCTGTATAGGCCAAGAAACATTGGATGTGAAGATGACAAGGCTGGATAAGAGCTTTGCACCTAATAAGCTACTACCATGAACAGATTCAATGCATGCAACGGATCAAAAGTAGGGTTTATGGCATGCACAAAACATAGTGGAGTTTGTGGAAGAGCTAGAATGGGAGAAAATATTCAATGTGACGGTGATACTATGTCATCGGTAACACGTGTCAATTTCACTATTTTTTTTTTCTTTCAAAGCCACTCAATGTGGGTGAGGAATTTGACAGGACCCCTATCAGTATATATAACTAAAAGGAAAAGTGTATAAGGGAGGAGGACATAGAGCCAAGCCTCTAGAAGTGGAAGAAAGTCAAAGCAAAAGTAAGGTGATGACTCACCACCAAAAGCATGAAAAATAAATAAATAGAAAAACAAAGTTGGAAATCCCCACAAAACAAAATAACATAAAACATCAATTAAAATAAAAACTCAACGACGAACGTGAGGAGTCTATCGAGCGTCCAATGCGAAGATGTCAGCAATCCCAGAAGAAAGGGATGAAGAATCAGGGAATCGTTGATTGAGCTGTTGAAAGCAAGCCTAATTAGCCATGAAGTCTATAGCATGATTTGCCTCCTGCAGAAAGTGGCAGATGCAAGTCGAGAGAGAAGCACACAGAAATCGAATCCGAACAAGCAGGTAAGAATAAACCCAGTACCCTGAGAAGAAACCACTGTAGCTAAATCTGACTCCACTACCAATTCTGAAGCTCCAAAATCTGCGGCCAACTCCAACCCAGTACAAACAGCATGCAACTCAGCATACAGAATAGGCTGATGCCCCAGAAACAAGCCAAAAGCCCTAAGTACTCGACCCTGGTGGTCCTAAATAATACCCCCTGCCGCAGACAGCCCCTGATTGCCTTTAGAACAACCGTCAGCGCTGATCTTCAAGCAACCCGCTGCAGGACGAGTGCAAGAAACCAAGCAAAGAGTTCGAGGCCGAGGAACCAAGACCCTAAGAAAACCTACAAACTCAACTGACTCATCCTGATGCAACTGTCTTGGAGCAAACCCAAAAGCAAGCCCAACCAACTGCATATCGGTCATAACCCTCTGAATCACAATGTGCACCTGAAAGGCCTGACCATTGAATCTATAAGCATTACGCGCCTCCCATAAGTGCCACAGAATGAAGCACGATAGCAGTACTCGCACGTGACTTGCAAAAGGAGCACAACGCCGCCAATGAAGCATCAAAGCATAAGGAGACTGAAACGGCCAACATCCGATAAAAATGACCCCACACCTAAACTACAAGTGAACAATCCAAAAAAAAAACCTAAGAGTCTCAACAGCCCCACCACACACACACCGAGATACTACATAGAAACCCCTTCTCTCTAAGTCATCATCTGTGGCCAGGAAACCATGAAACAACCTCCACATAAATAAGGAGATCTAAGTCAGAATATGCCTCTGCCAGACACAAAAAAACCCAGCCCAAACAGGAGCCACACCCCGAATATCAGCCCAAGCGATCCTCAATTAAAAATCCCCATCCAAAGACAACCTCCACCTCATCTGATCAACCCCCTGCTCTGGAACCGGAATCTGCACAATCTGCTCAACAACTGAATAAGGTAAAACCCCCAACAATCGACCTCTGTCCTACTGTCGACTGGCCCAGTAAGCAGAAACAGGAACCCCAGAAGCTGCCCCTGGATACACTAAAGCCAATGGGTAATTCTCCAACCAACAATCATATCAGGAGCTGATCTCACCAGACCGTACTAACCATCTGATCCTCGGCTCAACCACAGATTGAATCCCACACAAACGCCTCCAAAGAGGTGAAGTTGGGTAACGAAACTCAATGAGCCCAGAATGGATGGACCTACAGTACTTGGCCCTCATAAAAGTGGACCAAAGTGACTGTTGAGGACGAAAACTCCACCAGAGCTTCACCTCACAAGCCTCAACTAAGTCAGAAAAAAGAACGCACCCTAAGTTGTCCTCCTCTACAGGGAAAAATACCTCAGCCCAGTGACACCAGTGAATCCTTCGATGAGTAACTGTATCACCCCCATAAGAAATTAGTGAACAACCTCTCTAACTAGTGAAAAACATCTGCAGGAGGCCTCAGCACGTGAAACAAGTGAATAGGCATCGACACAAGTACATGACGAATCAGAGTGAGCTTAGCTCCAAAGGAGAGCAAGCGATTCGCCCATCCAGAAATCCGCTCGCGCACCTTCCGAACCATCTCATCAAAGTACGAGATCCAGAGATGACCCAAGTAGATAGGGCACCCTAGATAAATAAACGGTAGACCACACCTCTGAAAACCAGTGGTCTGTTGTGCAATCAACTCTCTAGAATACGAGGACGCGAACTGATATAGAAACTGCTCTTGGCCTGACTAATTAACTGACTAGAGATAGCCTTATAGTGATAAAGAAAATCTATAACTCGCTGCAAGCTCGAGCGGCACCCATTAGCAAAAATAATAATGTCATCAACAAAAGCCAAATGAGAAACCGAAACCCCAACTCCAGTACTATGAGCCACCCCTGGAAACCAAGCATACAAAGAGTCCAAGCCTTGAGACAGATACTCTACAGCAATAATGAACAAACAAAGAGAAAGGGGGTCACCCTGCCGCAACCCCCCATGCGACTAAAAAAAACCCTGATTGACCACATTCACCATCACAGAAAACCACAGCCCCCAGATAGCCTGCCAAACCAAAGAAATTCAGTCCTCAAAGAACCCAAAAGTCCGCAACATCTAGAGAATGAATGTCCAAGACATCCTGTCATATGCCTTAGCCATATCTAGCTTCAGTACGACGTTCCCAACCCGAGAACCTCTCCCCAAATCATGAATCAACTCCTGAGCCAAAAGAACACTGTCCTGTAACACTCAGCCCGGCACAAACCCACTCTGCGTCGATGATATGATACACGACAACAAGGATGACAGACGAGAAACAAGAATCTTCATCAGCACCTTGTCGCTCATGTTACATAAACTGATCGGTTGATAATCTGCCCAAGTAAAAGGTGACTCCTTCTTGGGAAAAAGCACCACTAACATACTCATGAAACCTCGAGGCATAGTAGAACCCCGAAAGTAATCCTAAACTGCAGCCAGCAAATTTACTCCCACAATGTCCCAGCAAAATTGATAAAAACGACTGCAAAACTCATCCGACCCCGACACACTATCTGAATCAATAGAGAATACGACCTGTCTCACTTCCTCTAAAATCGGCATAGCACATAACCCAACATCATTTGCATTAGTCACAATAGCTGGAATAGCCAAAAAATTTGCAACCTCAACCTAACCAGCCCCCACAGAGAACAATCCCTGAAAAAAGGAAACTGTCGAAGCACCAATAGCCCTAGGCTCAATAATCCACTCTTCGTCATCACCCCAGATCCGATGGATTGAAAGAACATGCCGCTTCTTCCTCACTGAAGTATGAAAGAAGCGGGTGTTCGAATTCCCTTCTCAAAGCCAGCAAACACGAGACTGTTGTCTTATAAAGGACTCCTCACTCTGTAAAGTTTGCTGCAACTCAGCCCTGGCCTGATGAAGTGCAGCCCAATATGAAGGAGATCCTGACTGATCATGTGTCATCTCTCTCCTACAAACGTAGCCTCAGCCTCCTGAACTCGCTGAAACACATTGCCCAACACTTCCTTGTTCCAGACCTTCAAGGTTTGTTTCAACCGAATAGGCTTCAATTGAAACGCAGACAACCCCCAAGCAAATACAGGAAGAGTCTATCTCTGCCGTACAACCTCCAAAAAATCACCGTGCCTAGTCCAAGTGTGAAGAAACTTGAACCGGCTAGCCCTCTACTCTAACGCTGATCTCCAGAAATCAACAATGGTGAATGATATGAACAAGTCCAGTTCAGGTGAGCCACCTGAAACATGGAAAAATAAGAACTCTATTGAGCATTTACCACTACTCTATTCAATCTCCTCCAAGTACGTCCATTCGTCCATGTGAATGGAATACCCTCAAACCCAATATCCTCCAAACTACTGGACAACAAAGTTAGGGAAAATGCATCAATAGCAGACTAAGACTGAGTATGACCCCCCCCCCGAATCTCAGAATGGGACTCAACAACGTTGAAATCCCCACCAACCATCCACGGACCATCATGAATGCTCCCAAACTGTGTCAAGGAATCCCACAAACCCTGTCGAACCAAAGCTACGCAACTGGCATACACAAAAGAAACAAAAATTGGATCCGATAAGGAAGAATGTCACACAAGGCAATGAACCGCATGACCATCGTCCTAAATAACCTCCAACCGAAAAGGGGAAGACCAAAAGATCCAAATCTTCCCCGAAACAAAGCAAAAAATTGTATTCCATGTGCAAACAAATCCAAAAAGACTCCAACCGATCCTGGTCAACAAAAGGCTCCAAAATACAGAACATCGATACGTGGTGTGAACGGATCAGCTTTCTGAGCCTTCTAATCGAAGAGGTCTGGCTGATCCCTCTAATATTCCATATGAGTGTACTAATCATTGGAAAGGGGTGGAAGAACCACACTAAGCGTCCCTCAGCCAGGCTTACCACCTCTACCTTCTTTGCTTGCTCGACCTCCCCAACCAATACGCTGAGATATACATAACGGGACCTGCCAATCAGACTGTGAAGCATCATAAGGAACTAAAGCTCCTCTAAACTGAGAAAGTCCCTCCTATGGGTCAGAAAAGGATCCAACATCACCACCCAATGACTCATCAGATGATATATCTCTAGTAGAGTGGCTCTCAACCCCAACAGACAATCTAGGGTTGAGAGGAATATCAATTAAGGTGGTACAATTCGTGGGCCGAGTAGAATTCACAACACCTTTATCTCTACGCCTCAAACTAGTATCCTTAGAAACTGATACAATCGGGATACTCTGAACCCCTCGAAGCTCACAAATAGACGGGCGAACGGCCGAGGTGATCACAGGTCCATCACAGACTAGCTCAAGAACTGTGTCAACTGAAGGATCGGGGCACAAACTCTTCTCCTCCTCCACATCACTAGTAGGAATAGTATCCAAACTGACCACAACCACAGGCTCACCCATAGTACACGGCTCAACAAGCTGAACAGGAGCATCTGAAGCAGACTCCACAGCGGTACCAACTATGGCCCTAGGGGGAGGCACAATGGTAACATCATCTGTCACTCCCCCAAAGATACTGCTAAGGGGGCAATAAGGACTCAGACTGCACTCTCTTGTGATCTATTCCTCTGTTGGCCATAACCTCGTCCCTGTTGTGGCTGGTCTCTACTAACCCCCTCCCAGGGCTGGGAGTGGATGATGTAGGTCTCCACTGAATGGCCTAAATGCTGACACCCAATACAATATTGTGGTACATCCTCATAAAGTACATCCTGTCAAAATCCAGTCACATGTCTGTCGATCCTAATCCTAGGCACCCGCCGCCATGTGACATCATACTGAACCAGCACCCTGGCAATTGAAGGCTGACTTAAACTCGTTGTGGCCTGATCCACCCGTAAAGGTGTCCCAATCGCCAATGCTATCGAGAATAGTGCATCAGGTGAGAGCACCAAGTGGACTAGTAAATATGGGAATGAAATCTAGATAGGCAATATGAGTGATTCCTCAGTACAACGAAATTGTGAAGTCCACTTAACATGCGCATCTCTGTGCCATAAACCGACCAAGCCTGCTTCACCCAGAGTCGGGTGTAATCCTCCTCAAGATCGCACATCAGGAGCACATGTCGACTATCTAACAAATAGGCACTGACCTGCCCCCTTAATCCAATCACCTGTAAGAATCTCCTGATCATTTCCATCGGAGATTGGCCTCGGGTAAACTTGCCCACCAGGGCCAACCTGAAAGGAGCTGCGAGACTCTCAATCTCCTCGTTAGAAAAGTNCACACATCAGGAGCACATGTCGGCTATCTAACAAAGAGGCACTGACCTGCCCCCTTAATCCAATCACCTGTAAGAATCTCCTGATCATTTCCATTGGAGGTTGGCCTCGGGTAAACTTGCCCACCAGGGCCAACCTGAAAGGAGCTGCGAGACTCTCAATCTCCTCGTTAGAAAATTCAACCGTCGTTCCCTCTATTTTTGGTTCAACGACATAGTTTCCATGATTTTTTTGATTTTCAATTTCGCTATTTTAATAACTACCATATTGATGAACAATTAACACCTTAAAATAGTGAGATTCTTTTATTGTATATGGTGTATTATTATTGGTTGGTAANATTCAACCGTCGTTCCCTCTATTTTTGGTTCAACGACATAGTTTCCATGATTTTTTCGATTTTCAATTTCGCTAGTTTAATAACTACCATATTGATGAATAATTAACACCTTAAAATAGTGAGATTCTTTTATTGTATATGGTGTATTATTATTGGTTGGTAATAATATCATATATCACCGATAATATAATATTGCCGTTATACTGAACGTTTACTTTTACAATTCACCGCTAATAAAACAGGTTTGACTCAAGGGGCCTATACATGGCCTATAGTAAAAGTTAATATATATTCATCAATGATAAATCTGGATGACCTGAATTCGAGTTTTTCTAATTATACAAAACTCATTTTAACTGATGCATATGGTTAATCACCTAGTTGGGATGATTCTCCAACAATAACAAAAAAAAAATCATATGCATCAATAGTAAAAATTATAAATTAAATCTCAGAATTAAGGTTTAAAAAAACTAGTAGTTTGATGTGTCATCAAGAGATTTATTTCCAAAAAAAATAAAAATACTGTGAGATATATCCTGTTTCAAGCTTGGGAAATCACTCACCCACCCTGCATTGNCATGTTTCTAGCTTGGGAAATCACTCACCCACCCTGCGTTGAGGAAAGAGAAAGTGAATCGATTTCTCACACAAAAGTACTAAGAAGAAAAATTNCCTGTTTCAAGCTTGGGAAATCACTCACCCACCCTGCATTGAGGAAAGAGAAAGTGAATCGATTTCTCACACAAAAGTACTAAGAAGAAAAATTTATCATCCGTTGTACAAACCTGAATTGATCCATAGAAATTGAAAAAAAATCATTGATTGGCTGTCGAGAATTCTATATTTTGAGTTGTTTCACTCAATGTTTCACAACGAAATTCGTTATTTTTTTTTTATTTCCACTCTATTTCTAAAAAGTTTCTGAAACATTTTTATTTTTAGGTTGGCAACCATGCACCAAAAAAAAATCATCCTTGAATGCGAATGTTACTCATGCAGCTTTTTTTGTTCGTTCTGTTATTACTTTTGGGCTTTAGCCCTCTACACATGAACCATGTCTCTTCAATAACCATATCTCAGGATGCAACCTTATGGATACGAGTTTTAAAGGGCCAAGATTCACATGGTCCAACAAGAGACCTGGGGCAGCCAATGTGCAAGAATAATTAGATCGAGTCTTAGTCAACACAGATTGGTTAACCCTGTTTCCAGCTACACAAGTGATCTATGAAGCTAGAATGGGATCGGATCACTACCCAATCATCATTGATTTTGGTTTGGTGAAAAGAAAGGTCTCTCATTACTTCAAGTTTGGGTACATGTGGCTGGAAGACTCACCTTGTGAGGAGGTTGTACAGGAAGTTTGGAATAAAAGGGTCACAGCTTCCACTATGCTTGATACTGTCAATAGATTGAGAAGATGCAATCTAGCAGCTCGGAGTAAACAGAAGTTTGGCAATAATAAGAGATTGCTACAAGATCTAGAGAAAGAGCGAATCAAGGGCCAAATGCAGGTTCCATCATATGAAAATCTGTTAAAGGAAGCTGAGCTATGCTCTCAACTGGATGGCACTAGAAGCAGAGTGGAAAAGTTCTGGATGCAAAGATCCAGGATCAACTGGCTGAAAGAAGGAGATTATAACACCAGATTCTTTCATCTCTCTACCATTGAAATGTGGCAAAGAAATCAGATCCTCAAACTCAAGAATGAAGAATTAGAATGGATTGAAGGGGAGGAAGACATTAACATTCTCATTAAGAATTATTTTCAAAATTTGTTCACAACAGCAAGGGAAAGAAACTTCAATGAGACTTTGAGTGTTGTGCAATGCAAGGTTACGGAAGAGATGAACCAGAACCTATTGAAACCTATCATTAAGGAGGAAGTGCATGATGCAGCTTGCCAACTGGGAAGCCTTAAAGTCCTTGGTCCAGATGGTTTTTCTGGGATTTTTTATCAAAAATTTTGCCATATTGTGGGACAAAATGTGTCCAAGTGGTGAAACATTTCTTTAAAGATGGTTTGCTGCTGGAATAGCTCAACTCCACAACTATTGTCCTTATACTTAAGGAAAATGCCCCTGAAACAGTAGCACAGTTCAGGCCTATAGCCCTATGCAACTTCCTGTACAAAGTGATCTCAAAGGTTTTGGCGAATAGAATAAAGGGGATCATGTGTCTTATCATCTCTCCAAACCAGGATGTTTTCATTCCTAATGGATAGATCCAGGATAACATCATTATTGCAAATGAAGTTTTCCATCATTTGAAAGGCAAGAAGAGAGGAAGGATTCCTAAAATTGCGATAAAAATGGATATCGGTAAAGCATATGACCGAATTGAATGAGACTTTTTGGAAGCAATTGTGCTTAAAATGGGGTTCAGTTGTCGATGGGTGAATTATTGTCATGCAATATGTCAACACTGTATCTTTCAAATTGATTCTTAATGGGGAAAGAAAATGTGAGATCAAGCCTCAAAGGGGGATTAGACAAGGAGATCCCATCTCTCCGTATCATAATTCTAGTATTTGTTGTTTTGATCAAAAATTCCGCAGTCGTTTTTCCTAATTCCAACCATAAATCTATAAATAAAATCTATAATTATTTTTTTACATAATATACCATGAATATGTATAATATACATATGATAAGAAATATAGATATTAAATTGATCTAAATAGGTTTGGGCGCAATATTTTATCCCTATAACTAGGGGTATGTATGATGTAATCATTTTTTTGTCCATAGATGTACGTACGGTGTATCAATATGATATACCATGAATATTGTTACAGGATAACTTTCGTTTTTCTTTCGAGGCTACTTGTGAAGGCGTTGCTATTACAACCAGCCACACACAAACTCAAGACTAAGGGACAGAAACTCACACAGAAGGCACACACGAATTTACTGGGACAAAACTCTCAAACCTTATATATTGAACTCAACAATTTACAAGAAACTCTCAAAGACAGAACACTCTCTACTTATCAGAATGCTCAAGCACCCCTATTTATACAGAAGTAAGGCAGATGACACCCCCATCTGTCAAGGGGTAGTTACACACATTTTTGTTATTCTATAGCATACTTGGCTAGCAGGCTTAGTCTCTGTGCGATAACTGGCAAGCAGTTCCACCCCTTTTAGTAACTGATGTGGAACTGTCCTTCATCAGCATCCATCTGGACTGGATTCAGACTAGAGACGACCAGAACTGCCTCAGCAACTGCCTTGACTGTGTCTCAGCATCTGTAACTGCCCACATCCTCCTAGTCACATGCATTGAGCAGCCATGTGTCAGTCATGTGCTCACATTCAACAGTCAGCCTTGCTTCACGAACCAATATGCATGTTGGGTTCAGCCCATGCCATGCACTTTGAAGCTATGCACCCACATTGCTTCAATTGAACCCACCACGTGTTGTCATGCTCAACAGGGTGTTCTCATGCTGTCTTAGTTCGCCCCAATCTATCAAACCACTTAGTCGCGTCACCTTGATTCCAACTTATGGCATACCTTGGTGCAAGGTGCCACCAAGATCGATCATTTGCACCCAAGTCAGTTAGGGTGTGACAAGTCACCCCCACCTAAAGTATCCAACGACCTCATTGGAATGGAGGCATGGTATTACTTGATGAGATCCTCGAACTGCCACAATGTCGTCTCTTTCTCCCAAGTGACTTCCTCTAGCCCTTTCCCTTTCCACTTGACTAGGTAATGAGTTCTTCTATTTTTCTTACTCATTCCCTCAATCTTGTGGTCAAGGATAGCTTCAGCTATTTCTGTGAATTACTTCCTGATTGTTGGAGGAGCCCGACGCCGAACGTATCTGTTAGGGTCCTCCGGGTCCTCAATCTAAGGCTTCAAGAAGGTAACATGAAAAATTGGATGAAGCTTGAGACGACTTGGAAGATCCAGGCTATAGGCCAACCTGTCAATCCTCATTGTTATAAGGAAAGGGCCATCATAGCGCTAGATTAGTCCCTTGTGTGCAGACTTTTGAGAGATCTTGTTCCAGATTGGTGAGGTCAATTTTAGCATCACTTTGTCACCCTACTGCCCTCTTCTTCTCGTCTGTCCACTTTTTTATCCTCTTCACCGCCTTAGTTAAACAGTCTTTTGCCTCGTCGGTCCGCTCTTGATTGGCCCAAGCAAAGCGGTATGCCGCAGGACATCTCCCTTGAGACTTTTGTTTGACAACTTCATGCGGGGTAAAAGGTTGTTGGCCAATCGCTAACTCAAATGGGCTCATTCCAGTGGAAGAGCTCTGTTGGAGGTTATAACTAAATTGGGCTACATCGGTAAATCCACCCAATTGTCCTGGTTCGCTGTGACATAGTGTCTGAGATATTCCTCCAGCATTGCATTAACCCACTCAGTCTGCCCATCTGTCTGCGGATGATTGCTGGTGGAAAGGTTGAGCTGTGTGCCCAACAGTTCAAATAAAGCCGTCCAGAACTGGCCAGTAAACCGAGTGTCCCTGTCGCTGACTATGTCCAACGGAAGACCCCAAAGCTTCACAATATGCTTGAGGAACAACTGAGCAGTAACTTCCGCCGTACATACTTTTGGGGCAGCAATGAAAGTGGCATACTTCGAAAATCTGTCTACAAGCACAAATATCGAAGTAAAATCATTCACCTGAGGCAAGCCATTAATGAAGTCAATGGAAACACTCTCCCAAGGTCTGCTTGGAATAATGAAGGGTTCCAGCGTACCCGCCACCTTCTTCCTTCATATCTTGTCTTGCTGGCACACCAAACAAGTGCGCACATACAACTCCACATCTGCTTCTATGCGGGCCAATAATAGCTTTCTGCTAGCAAGGCAAGAGTTCGTTGCTGCCCTGGATGTCTTGACTATAGAGCATCATGAGTTTCTTTCAGCAACATCTGTTGAAGTCCGCCTGACTTCGGCACATAGGGTCTCCTTCCTTTGGCGTAGAGAACACCATCATCTACCCAAAACCGTCGAGTCACCCCTTCATGGACTTGCTTCAACAATAAGCTGGTCACTGGATCATCTTTGTCTGATCCTGAATTCTCTGCAGTATGTCTCCTGCAATCTGGCTAAGTGCAGCGACCGTCCCATCAGCAACTGGGATTTGACTAAGAGCATTAGCAACCTAATTTGCACTGTCAGGCTTGTACTGTAACGTGAAATGAAACTGGGCAAGAAAGTCCTGCCATCTTGCTTGTTTTGGTGTCAGCTTCTTCATGGAATTGAAGCAGCTAGTAGCCACATTATTTGTCAGTACAAGGAATGTTTCCCCAATAAGTAATGCCTCCATGCATTAATGCAATGAATGACTGATGTCATCTCCTTCTCATGTACTGAATATCGCTTCTTGGTATCATTCAACTTCTTACTTTCAAATGCCACCGGATACCCATTCTACACAAGCACCCCTCCAAGAGCAAAGTCTGATGCATCTGTATGGACTTCAAAAGGCAAATCAAAGTCAGGTAACCATAAAATTGGGCTAGACGTCACCACCACCTTCAATCGATCGAATGCCTCCTGGCATTCGTAGGACCAGTTTCATGTCCTATCCTTCCTTAGAAGATCAATCAGCACCGTGACCTTCTTTGAATAATTCTTCACAAATTTTTGATAATAGTTTGTCAAACCAAGGAAAAAACACAGTTCAGTAACCTTAGTAGGGACAGGCCAATCTGCAATGGCCTCAACTTTCTTCAGGTCCATCTTCACAACGCCCGCAGAAATAATATGCCCAAGGAATGAAATTTTCTTCTGGACAAACTAACATTTTCTGGTTTCAGATACAACTGGGCATTCCTTAACTTTGTTAAGGCCAGCCTAAGATGCTCAACATGATCCTCAAGAGTCTGGTTGTAAACAACTATGTCGTCCAAACAAACCACCATGAAACGGTCCAAGTATTCCCGAAATACGTTGGTCATCAAGTTACAGAATGTAGCAGGGGCGTTGGTTAAGCCGAAAGGCATAACTAAAAACTCATATGATCCATACCTTGTCACACAAGCAGTCTTCGCCTCATCTCCCTCTGCAATTCTGACTTGATGATATCCCAGCCGCAAATCCATCTTGGTGAAGAAAATCGTCTTTCCCAATCTATCAAATAATTCATCAACAAGCAGCACTGGATAGTTGTTCTTAACAATGACTTTTTTGAGGGCTCTGTAGTCTACACAAAGCCGTAAGGATCCGTCCTTCTTTTTCTGAAACAGAACAGGGGCTCCATAGGGTGCTTCGAAAGGTTGAATGAACCCAATGTCCAATAAACCCCCAAGCTATCTCCTTAGCTCCGCCAACTCTGATAGAGACATTCGATAAGGAGCCTGGGTAGGGATTTTTGCCCCTGGAATCAACTCGATGACATGGTCAATCTCCCGTCTTGGCGGTAACCTTGCTGGAAATTCTTTAGGTGTCACGTCCTTGAACTCAACCAGCAACTGTTGCACTGGTTTAGGGACTTGCAATGCTTTGGACTCCTCTTCCTCTAATAAAACAGCCAAGTATGTTGATTCCCCCTTCCGCAAACTATCTTTTACTTACAAGGCAGATAGCATTTTCCCCAAAGACTTGGCCTTAGTGAGGGGAACAAAGCAGTGATTGGGCATGTCCATCATGAACATCTCCTGTAAATGCGGCATAACAGACACATTTGCCTTTGTAAGGAATTGCAGTCCAAGGATTACCTGAAAATCATCAATAAGGACTGCCATAAAATCACATGATCTTTGTCAATCATCAAGTTTTAAAGGGACTACTCTTGCGACGCCGCCTACTAGTTTTGCCTCTGAATTAACAGTCTTAATCTGGCTAGAATCTTTCACCAAAGCCAGATTAAGCCACTGTACTTCCCGGTCAGAAACAAAATTATGGGTTGCACATGTATCAACCATTGCCTGGACAGCCACATTATTCAGGCGAATCTGCACATACATCAACCCCCTCTTTGACATTGTCTCCTCTTTACGAATTGTATTAAGGAGTTGTAATGGATTGACTCGTGTTGGTTTGTCCAAAAAATCAGTGACCTCAGCCATGAGGGCACTGAGCTTTTTCTTCTTGGGACAATTTCTGGCACGATGAGGGTCATTACAGATAAAACAGCCTGAGTTAGCACCTCCCTTAGATGAAGAGGCTTTGTCAGTCAATTTTTCTGATTTACCAAACTTCTCAGCCTTTTTCTTCTACTTGTCCTTCTTAGGGAACTTGGCTTTCCCTTTTGAATCCTTTTCTGGAGGGTTAGCCTGCGTTTTGTAGTCAACCAGCGCGTCTACTGCGGACATAGCAGCGGCTAAGTCCATCACCCCTTGCCGACGAAGTTCTGTCTGTGCCCAAGTTTGGAGGCCAAACATAAAGTTGAACAGTTTGTCTTTCTCTGACTTATTTTTGATGTCAAGCATCAGAGACGAGAATTGCTTCACGTACTCCCTCACGGTACTTGTATGTCGAAGTTTCCTCAATGCATCACGGGCTTGCCAAGCCGTGTTGCTGGAAAGGAATTGCTCATTCATTTCAACGGATAGAGACTCCCAAGTAGTAATTGGAGGACGAGATTTGTCCTCAAAACGTGTTCGCTACCATAATTTAGCATCACCAGATAGGTACATGCTAATGAGATCTACCTTCTCAACATTCGGAGTGCGGACTGCTTTAAAGTAGTGCCTCATATTCCACAAAAAGTTCTCAAGTTCTTTAGCATTACGACTGCCTGTGAAAGACTTAGGGTCAGGCACTTTGGCTTTCTGAGTGCTTTCACTGCCAGAAGCCAAAGAAGCATTCTGCAGTGCCTTCTTAAGCACTGACACGTCTGTCTTGAGGGAACTCAATTTTTTCCTCATATCATCGGTCCATGTGGAGATCGTAGCCAGCACGTCAACGACTTCATTTTTCACTTACTGAAGTGATCAGATTCAGTCTTTTGAAGTTGTTCATGTGCAACCCATATCTCTTCAAACTGCTGATACAGCAACTCAAGTTGCACAGAGAGAGCCACAACATCACCGGACTGTGGAGGACCAACCAACTCCTCCAAACGTGCCACCCTTTCCCTCAGATCAGCATTCGTTTTTCCAGCCATAGTTGATCTGTTGCCAAAACCACGCTCTGATACCAAACTGTCATAAGGTAACTTTCGTTTTTCTTTCGAGACTACCTGTGAAGGCGTTGCTATTGCAACCAACCACACACAAACTCAAGACTAAGGGACAAAAACTCACACAGAAGGCACACACAAATTTACTAGGACAAAACTCTCAAACCTTATATATTGAATTCAACAATTTACAAGGAACTCTCAAAGCCAGAACACTCTCTGCTTATCAGAATGCTCAAGCACCCCTATTTATACAGGAGTAAGGCAGATGACACCCCCATCTGCCAAGGAGTAGTTACACACGTTTTTGCTATTCCATAACATACTTAGCTAGCAGGCTTGGTCTCTGTGCGACACCTGGCAGGCAGTTCCACCCCTTTCAGTAACTGATATGGAACTGTCCTTCATCAGCATGCATCTGGACTGGATTCAGACTAGGGACGGTCAAAACTACCTCAACAACTGCCTTGATTGTGTCTCAGTATCTGTAACTGTCCACATCCTCCTGATCACATGCATTTAACAGTCATGTGCCCATATTTAGTAATCAGTCTTGCTTCACGAACCAATATGCATACTGGGTTCAACCCATGCCATACACTCCGAAGCTATGCACCCACATTGCTTCAATTGAGCCCACCACGTGCTGCCATGCTCAATCGGGTGTTCTCATGCTGCCTTGGTTCACTCCAATCTGTCAAATCACTTAGTCGCATCATCTTGATTCCAACTTATAGCATGCCTTGGTGCAAGGTGCCATCAAGACCGGCCATTTACACCCAAGTTAGTTAGGATGTGACAAATATGTATAATAGATATATGATAAGAAATATAGATATTAAATTGATCTAAATAGGTTTGGGTGCAGTATTTTATCCCTATAAATAGGGGTATGTATGATGTAATTATTTTTTTTGTCCATAGATGTACGTACAGTGTATCAATATGAGTATAATGTATCGAATCATGTTATATCTTTATATCATGTTTTCATTGTTTCTCCTATCTTGATTCCTATCTTCCATTTTATTGTATTAGTATTAATTATCCGTTGTGCAAAACTAACAGTTTTAAAAGTTAAACGAACTTCAAATTTTGATTATATTCCATTTACACAATTAAACGACCAAAACCGAATATATAAACCAATTTTTTACTAACAGTTCTAGGTTAATGTTCAAATTCTATTTAGCAAACCAAATGCAGCATTAATTGATTCTTTGATAATTTCATGAGCACAACCCGAGTTGGTAATCTAATAGTAAATTACACCCGTTTAGAATTATCCTTAATTCTCATGTTGTTATCAAGTAAGGTTCAATGCATAGGAGCAACGCGGTTTACTACTTGATTTTGGTGAAACTATGGTGATGGACTGTCCTTCCGGGTTTGTAACTGTAGTTCAAACAGGACATTCTATAGTATGGGGATCCTCATAATCACGTCCAAGGGAATTACTAGTTGCCCCTTCCCTTTTTCTTGACCCAAAAAAAAAAAAAAAAAAAGATAATTTCATAAGCATTCCAACCACCTTTCAATCAACAATAGCACATTCATGGTACCTATAAAACGTATACTTAAACCCATGGCCTACTTCATTCCCAAAGAACATGTATTTAATAGCAATAGTTCCATGTATGTACCTTTAGTTTACTTACACTCTGCATAGATTTCTCCGAACCAGGCCATGGCCGACCATGCGGCAGATGAAAGGTTCGACCCAACCAACCGTTCCCAGAATCTACCGATGATTAGAAGGATAATCCTTGTTAATATTGCAATTTTAGTCCTCGTCCGGCATCAAGTCTTGTTATTTTATATAACTGTTAGTTATACTGTGTGTTAGTTATAGCCGTTCTAACGTATAAAATATATATAGATCAATTTTTTTTTTTTGTTAGTAAAAAAAAGAATAAGAGGCAAAAGAGAGCGTCCAAAAACCCTCTCAATAAGTCCTCAATGGTGAAATTGTGAAGCCTTTAACCCTCCTATTGAGCATTGTGCATTACTCTTTTAATTATTTGAATTACTTAATTAAAGTATGAGCACTGCTACATAGATTTAAAAAATAAACTTAATAATTATAACCATTAATTTCACTATGAGTTCTAGTATTTATTGAGATCCACTACTTATTGAATTGTTGTAATTATTAAGTCTATTTTTTAAGTTCATACAACATTACTATTTACTCTTAAAGTCTGGTCCAAGAGACATGCTTCTATTGTGAAAGTGACCTTTTCACTAATAGTGAGGGACCACCCAACTATTTTGTCTACATACAAGGCAATTGCCTGCATTTGATGCTATCCATTCATTCTACATTAATCGCTAATTAAAACATGGTCCGAGAGACTTGTTTCTAGTATAATATTAATTTAAAATTATACTTGATCGGGTCGTTTATAGTTGGGGTAATGTAAGACAAAAAAGTCATAAGCGAAGGATCATAGTATAATTTTTTTTCTAAAATATTTGTAGTTCAAATAGAAATATTAAAAATTTTTTTTTTTTTTTGTCATGTAGACAAGGTTCTTAACAAGAAGAATTTTTGTTTGTGGAGGAAGGTATGGGCCGTTAAGACAACATTAAGACATATTCTGTACAATCACTAGAAACAAAAGGTAGTTAGGTGGCCTGGATTATAATATATACAAATACAATGTATAGTGCATGGATTTATGGACGGCCTGTCTAACTTCCAATAGAAATTGAGATTCTCAAGTGTTTGGTTAGGTAGAAAGTATTCGATGCGACGGTGACACAATATCACCGTATCACGTGATATTATCAACTGGTTATAAAATATAGCACGTGGGTTTAAGAGGTCCTATTATTTTAAAAATTATCCATAACTATCAAGTTGAAATAATAGGACCCATCAATCTTATTTAATTTTTTGTTAGTGGTTGATGATACCATATAATCCCAAAGAGTAGTTAGTTAGGCATGTAGCTAAGAAAAAGAGAGACGAATATAAGAGGGATTGTGTCCTCGTTAAAGCCAACCTAGTTTCTCCTATCTAAGAGTCTAATTTTACTTATTGAATTTCATCCATATCTATATTATGGCACTCTGGGCCTTCTCTTTGGGATCGAACATCAATTGAAATGATTCAATAGAAGGCTCATTCGGATAGATGTAGATGAACAAGACTATCATGTGGTAATTAACAAAAACGAGTTCTAAATTCAGATGTCCTGAGTTCGAATCTTGACAATTTTTTGAGGTCAGGTCATGAGGGATATCGTGAATACTCTAATCCCGACATAAATAACTTGTATTCTAACAGACTGCAAAGAAAATTAGTCGAGGTACGCATAAGTTGACTCGAATATTTATAACCAATAAACCCAAAAAAAAAAAAAGATGATATACTATATGTCAATAATGATACTACTCGTGGTTAAGACTCAAAAAGTTCAATTAAGGGAAATAGAAAAAATTCTTTAAAAATATTAGATTAAATGGTGGCTTTTTAAGTCGACATTACATTGCTATACTTTTGTTCTTGATGTTGATGTTGCTGGTGTTTTTTATTTTTGTTTTTTCTTTTAAAAAGTTTTACTTCTAGGCAGGCCTACTTATTATTTTCTAGAAAACATGTTGGAATCTAAAAGGGACAAACAAAAAATTGCTATCGCATGATATGACCCAAGCCTCTAAGTGTAACTTTGCGACTATACAACCTTTTTTTTTTCAACAGTTAGTAATATTCAAGTCAGTTTATGCACATTTCGATTAATTTTTTCTTCAATCTAATTAAAATAGATTATCCACTAGGAGATTAAAGTATTCAAGAGGTATAAATTTCTCATCACCTAACCCTAAAAAATTATCAAAATTCAAATTCAGGACATCTAAATATATAACTAATTAAAAAAACAAGATACAATTGGTGAATAACGGTATGCATATACATATACTAGGGAAAAATTTCAGTCTCTCTCATGTAATTAAAGATGAAAATGAAAAATAGAACCCCAATTCTATTATAATCAAAAAATGGCCCTCTTGTTGTGTATTACAAATAAAAATACACAAAATTGGACGATAAGTTTATTTTTCTTGTTTCAAACACAAATAACAATGAAGTAGGTCCTCACATTATGCGATCACTGAATTGATGACAGACTTCATTTAACGTTGGAATCTACTATTAATCTAAAGGTTAAAATAAATTTGGTTCTCACATTATGTGCCAAATCACGGTTTCAAACCATTTTAAACCAAGCTTGGAACCTANCATAGATTTAAAAAATAAACTTAATAATTATAACCATTAATTTCACTATGAGTTCTAGTATTTATTGAGATCCACTACTTATTGAATTGTTGTAATTATTAAGTCTATTTTTTAAGTTCATACAACATTACTATTTACTCTTAAAGTCTGGTCCAAGAGACATGCTTCTATTGTGAAAGTGACCTTTTCACTAATAGTGAGGGACCACCCAACTATTTTGTCTACATACAAGGCAATTGCCTGCATTAGATGCTATCCATTCATTCTACATTAATCGCTAATTAAAACATGGTCCGAGAGACTTGTTTCTAGTATAATATTAATTTAAAATTATACTTGATCGGGTCGTTTATAGTTGGGGTAATGTAAGACAAAAAAGTCATAAGCGAAGGATCATAGTATAATTTTTTTTCTAAAATATTTGTAGTTCAAATAGAAATATTAAAGAATTTTTTTTTTTTTTGTCATGTAGACAAGGTTCTTAACAAGAAGAATTTTTGTTTGTGGAGGAAGGTATGGGCCGTTAAGACAACATTAAGACATATTCTGTACAATCACTAGAAACAAAAGGTAGTTAGGTGGCCTGGATTATAATATATACAAATACAATGTATAGTGCATGGATTTATGGACGGCCTGTCTAACTTCCAATAGAAATTGAGATTCTCAAGTGTTTGGTTAGGTAGAAAGTATTCAATGCCACGGTGACACAATATTATCGTATCACGTGATATTATCAACTGGTTATAAAATATAGCACGTGGGTTTAAGAGGTCCTATTATTTTAAAAATTATCCATAACTATCAAGTTGAAATAATAGGACCCATCAATCTTATTTAATTTTTTGTTAGTGGTTGATGATACCATATAATCCCAAAGAGTAGTTAGTTAGGCATGTAGCTAAGAAAAAGAGAGACGAATATAAGAGGGATTGTGTCCTCGTTAAAGCCAACCTAGTTTCTCCTATCTAAGAGTCTAATTTTACTTATTGAATTTCATCCATATCTATATTATGGCACTCTGGGCCTTCTCTTTGGGATCGAACATCAATTGAAATGATTCAATAGAAGGCTTATTCGGATAGATGTAGATGAACAAGACTATCATGTGGTAATTAACAAAAACGAGTTCTAAATTCAGATGTCCTGAGTTCGAATCTTGACAATTTTTTGAGGTCAGGTCATGAGGGATATCGTGAATACTCTAATCCCGACATAAATAACTTGTATTCTAACAGACTGCAAAGAAAATTAGTCGAGGTACGCATAAGTTGACTCGAATATTTATAACCAATAAACCCAAAAAAAAAAAAAGATGATATACTATATGTCAATAATGATACTACTCGTGGTTAAGACTCAAAAAGTTCAATTAAGGGAAATAGAAAAAATTCTTTAAAAATATTAGATTAAATGGTGGCTTTTTAAGTCGACATTACATTGCTATACTTTTGTTCTTGATGTTGATGTTGCTGGTGTTTTTTATTTTTGTTTTTTCTTTTAAAAAGTTTTACTTCTAGGCAGGCCTACTTATTATTTTCTAGAAAACATGTTGGAATCTAAAAGGGACAAACAAAAAATTGCTATCGCATGATATGACCCAAGCCTCTAAGTGTAACTTTGCGACTATACAACCTTTGTTTTTTTCAACAGTTAGTAATATTTAAGTCAGTTTATGCACATCTCGATTAATCTTCTCTTCAATCTAATTAAAATAGATTATCCACTAAGAGATTAAGGTATTCAAGAGGGATAAATTTCTCATCACCTAACCCTAAAAAATTATCAAAATTCAAATTCAGGATATCTAAATATATAACTAATTAAAAAAACAAGATACAATTGGTGAATAACGGTATGCATATACATATACTAGGGAAAAATTTCAGTCTCTCTCATGTAATTAAAGATGAAAATGAAAAATAGAACCCCAATTCTATTATAATCAAAAAATGGCCCTCTTGTTGTGTATTACAAATAAAAATACACAAAATTGGACGATAAGTTTATTTTTCTTGTTTCAAACACAAATAACAATGAAGTAGGTCCTCACATTATGCGATCACTGAATTGATGACAGACTTCATTTAACGTTGGAATCTACTATTAATCTAAAGGTTAAAATAAATTTGGTTCTCACATTATGTGCCAAATCACGGTTTCAAACCATTTTAAACCAAGCTTGGAACCTATTATTTGAGTGATGACTAATGCTAGTTGTATTTAATTTATAATTCAGGAGTTTAATGCATTGTGAACATTAGGGTGATGATAAATTTCATTTAATACTATAATCCACCGCTAATTTAAATGATACAACGCATTAGGTTGTCACATTATCTCCTAAAATTATATTCAAATAACATTA
>CAUOFW020000725.1:1267204-1445204 GCA_963454935.2 Ilex paraguariensis | reverse complement strand
CTGCAAACTGTACAAAATTACGGTATTGTTTGTTTAATATTCTCAGGGGGACTTTAACTTCAAATCATTTATTTTGGGGGGGACTAAGCCCCCGTAAGCCCCCCCCCCCCCACCTCCTCCTCCTCCTCCTCCTCCTCCTCCTCCTCCTCCTCAAATCTTAAGACACTTGGGCTCTTGCGATTACAATTAAAGCTGATAATTGAAAGTCGAATTTTACAAGTTTGAGTTGAGTTTTTCGAACTTGTTTTTCTAAACGAACTTTAAATTGATCTAGTTCAATTCATTTAAAAAATCAACCGAGCACAAAACAAGATGAACCCTAACCAAGTTCAAGTAGTCGAACTCGAATCGAGCCCGAATAATTCGGCTTGATTATCAACTTTAACTGCAATATGATATCAGATAAAATATATTTAAAATATGTATGTTTTGACCTTTAATTTGGAAGATGTCTTTCTTCTCAATCAGACATTCAGATAAGGANCCCGAATAATTCGGCTCGATTATCAACTTTAACTGCAATATGATGTCAGATAAAATATATTTAAAATATGTATATTTTGACCTTTAATTTGGAAGATGTCTTTCTTCTCAATCAGACATTCAGATAAGGATTGAACAACTGGCCAAAATCTAGAGTAAAACAAAAAAACTTAAAAATGCTAGATTGGAGACATAGTTGGAGCATAAAAGACCCTTTTTTTCTTTCTTGAAATGCATTACATGTAGGAACGGAATAANGATTGAACAACTGGCCAAAATCTAGAGTAAAACAAAAAAACTTAAAAATGCTAGATTGGAGACATAGTTGGAGCATAAAAGACCCTTTTTTTCTTTCTTGAAATGCATTACATGTAGGAACGGAATAACAACCATGCACTCTCCATCCCACATTTTAATATCTCCCCCAAAAGATAACTTTTCGATCCCACAAGGATACCCCACGAAGTGAGGAAAGAAACCAAAAGACTGCCATGTATTTGTGGTGCTGAAGGATTGAAGTAGTCAAGTAACATAATTATAGACATTGGTGGACGATGATGGGGATATTGGCACAAGGTAAAAGAAACTATTTAGTCCAAGTTCAATTCAAGTTGGAGGAGCTCTACCCCAAGTTAAAGAAGATGGTAAAATACACCACGGTGGGATAAAGTTAATCATTTACATAGGGATAAAGTGATTACCGAAGATAAGACCTATTCAAATGATTAACAATTTAATCGTAATTGAATTGAGGATTAACATACGGAGTCCAATTCTAGTGCAACTNTTCAAATGATTAACAATTTAATCGTAATTGAATTGAGGATTAACATACGGAGTCCAATTCTAGTGCAACTCTGTCACTGAACGGACCTATAAATATAGTTTTCATCAACATCTCAGGTTTACCACTCCTAGATCCGAAAGTATTTAATTCCTTTGAGTCATTTATTGAGTTAAAGTCGACCCCGAAGTTTCTCTCTAGTCTTCTATTTCTTTTTCAGATGATTGAATTCGGACAAATCCTTGCTATCTGTCCTTTACTTTTATTTTCCTTCTTAGCGTGTAGTGGGAATAGATGATGTTATCGTGNAGTTTCTCTCTAGTCTTCTATTTCTTTTTCAGATGATTGAATTCGGACAAATCCTTGCTATCTGTCCTTTACTTTTATTTTCCTTCTTAGCGTGTAGTGGGAATAGATGATGTTATCGTGTAGTTCTTTTTCTCTCTAATTCCCTCTAACTATCCGTTTTATAATCGAAGACAGATAGTAGCGTAAGAGATAGGGCCTGATTGAGTACTTTACAATCACCGAACTGCTATCACGAATCTTAAAGTTTGAAGGCGTAAAGGAAAACATACAATCTTCTTAGTCTTTTTGCACCATAGAATTCGCTCTTACAGAATCTAAAATAACCATTGCAAGGAGGAATAGACGTTTATCCCTTCCCACTGTAAGAAAAGATTGGATTCATAGATGCGCACTGATAACAATGATGTCAACTATTTTTTAATATAAAATAACTCGCTCTTTAGATGCAGAGAATACAAGCTCCTATTGAATAGACAAAAAGGAAGGGAAAGCAATGTCAAATTTTGATATCAACACTAGATACGTAGTTTCTTGGAGTCCATAAAGTCTAATATTAGTATGATACGTGAATGAAAAATATTGCAATACTCTACATAGGACAACTGAGATATTAAAAATATATATATACATTGGAATGCAATCAAAAGAAGACAATGTTTGCTGTGGGATTAAAGTAGTCAAGTAGCACAATTATAGTTGAAAGACAGTGGTGGATAAGTGATAATGTGGTGACACCATTTGTCCTGATGCAGTGTCAAACTCTATGACAAGACACTTGGTAGTCCCATACAGTTTTGAATGCTTGCATCTCTACTCTCTAGCCAATAAAACCAATTTTTGAAGTTCAATGGCTAAAATTTAAATTCATGACACATGTAAACATCCCCATCTCTTCATTATTGCATATTTGAACACATAAAAAACCTATTTGGGTATGCTACGGAAATACATATTTTTTCCGTTCAACAATTAATAGTGTTCAAGTTATTTTATGTGTATTTTAATTAATTTTTTTTTTTGGGTTCAATTAAAAATAAACTATTCACGTTGGGGTTAAATTATTAATAAAAATTGAATTCTGAACGTTTAAATTTATAATTTAACGCAGACTAACAATGAGCTTCTCATAGAGGTCCACACAATAATGTTTCAGTTGACATATATTCCAACAACATTTTTGCACCTTTCATTGTGAGAGCTTTTTATCTCGATCATGCTACTTTGGGACGATCCTAATTACTCTAAATAGCATTGTACACATTCTTATTTTGGGAACCGCAAGGGTATTTTAAGTGATAATAGACACGAATTGTAAACTTAAATGTCTTGAATTTGATTTTTTATGATCTTTTAAAATTAGACTGTGAGATATTTATCTCTCATGAATACCCTATCTCAAACATAAATGACCTGCTTTTGACCAAATCGAAAAGAGAACTAATCNCTCTCATGAATACCCTATCTCAAACATAAATGACCTGCTTTTGACCAAATCGAAAAGAGAACTAATCTAAATGCGTGTAACTTGACTCAAACACCTGTGACCATCGAATCAAAAAAAGAAAAAATTTATTTTGGGATCCAAAAATTAAGTCTAATAACAGTGTACACAATTTTATTTAGGGATCCCAAAATTTTCCTCCCATTTAGGGGGCTTAGGCNCCAAAAATTAAGTCTAATAACAGTATACACAATTTTATTTAGGGATCCCAAAATTTTCCTCCCATTTAGGGGGCTTAGGCAATGGCCTAAGGGCTAAGCTAGCACTTATTTTTCATCAATATGATATAAATTTGACATGACAAGAATATAAAAATGATACGTAAATTAATATTAATAATAAATTAATCGGGTTCTTATTAAACNTCAATATGATATAAATTTGACATGACAAGAATATAAAAATGATACGTAAATTAATATTAATAATAAATTAATCGGGTTCTTATTAAACACGAATAATCTATTTAGATACTATTGTATAAAGAAATTGAGTATTTTTTTTTTTTATTAATTCGACTTGATCTAAACTGATACGACCCAAAATTTATAAGAATGCAATAAGAGTACAACAAAATACAACACTGAGCCATCATGTTTGAACTCTTAATCCGACACCCATTTTCCAGCATTTAAGTCTCATCAAACTTGTAAATAAGTCTCGTTTAACAAATCTTTCACGTGAGGGCATTTAATTTTGCCATTCTTAGTGGACAAGGCATATCATTCACTAGTGGTAATGCATCTAATCATGCATTGGACACAATAATAAACTAAATATTTTGAGTTAGTGTTAAACACGATACTTAACCATATTTGATACTTAACCAGCCACAAAATTACAATAAAACCCTATGGGCTATGTGAAACACAATATTTTAAAAAAAATGATGTTTTTTTTTTCAAAAATAAAGGACTTACAAGTAGAGAGTCGCAATAGTCCAACAGTTGAAAGATGCAATGAGGAGAGAAAATGAAATACTTCCTTCTTATCCTACTTAATCTCTAAGTCTCGAACGTGATATTGGGNATTCTTAGTGGACAAGGCATATCATTCACTAGTGGTAATGCATCTAATCATGCATTGAACACAATAATAAACTAAGAATAACACCAAGAATTGACACAAATAATAAATATATTAGGCTAGTGTTAAACACGAATAATCTCTTTAGTGTCATTATAAGAAGAAAATGAGTATTTGATAGTTTTTACTCAAACAAAAATTGATACGTCGTAAAATGATACGATTCAAGTATGACATAATTCAAAATAATATAACAGCGGATATGAAACAACACAACACGACTTGATTAGCAATCTTATTCTAATTGAAACGCCTTACTTTTCAACAGTGGCGGAGGCAGGAATATAATTTAGGGTGGATACAATTTAATAATAAGTATTATTTTATCCTCTAATAAATAAAAATAATATGATATATTTAAATTTTTTTACATCGTATTTGATACTTAACCAGCCACAAAATTACAATAAAACCCTATGGGCTATGTGAAACACATTATTTTAAAAAAAATGATGTTTTTTTTTTCAAAAATAAAGGACTTACAAGTAGAGAGTCGCAATAGTCCAACCGTTGAAAGATGCAATGAGGAGAGAAAATGAAATACTTCCTTCTTATCCTACTTAATCTCTAAGTCTCGAACGTGATATTGGTGCAGTAGTGCAAGAGCCATCGTTCCTTTCTTTTTCAATTTCTTGTATGTGGGAAGAAGATGCAACGGATTACAAAATAATTGGGTCAAGGACTTTTGTGACTCAACATTTTTTTAAGTTTACTAACTTTAATAAAAGATCAGTTACCGGATTGGGCCTTGTTTTTTATTTTTTTTATTCCAATATCTTATACATAACTTCTTTGACCCAATTAATTTTATTTTATGTAACTCATTAGGGTGAATTTAATTAAAATTATTCAAAATATATATATATATATAATTATAATTTTTTCCAGGGTGGGCTTAGCCCCCTGCTCCCTGCCCCATGGCCCCTACCTCCCTCTGCCACTGCTTTCCAGAGCTAAACATGACCCCTTTCTGAGGAGAAATATGCATTAGATATCATCATTTCTTCATCCACAAACTCATCTATTTTTTTTTTTTTTTTTTTTTGGGGGGGGGGGGGAAAGAAAATAAAAAACAATGCAAAAAACTGAGACACAGAGACTGTCTACATCATGAAACCACAAATATAAAGAAAGACTTTAAATTCCCTTCAATGAGGTTGGGCTCCATTTGTGTTTCTGATAATGATATTTAATTTACAACATGTTGCAATTAGTAAACAAAATATCATTACTCTTTCGAAAAAAGATCGAGGGCAATTGTCCAAATACTGCTAACTTATGGTGCATATCTCTATCGTTGGATATATATTACCAGCAAAAACACTGTGCCTAAAGACACTTTGTAATATTAAAATCGAACATGATCATACAACACTTAAAAGACCAGTAAGAGAGATATAGGTATGAATTGGTGGAAGTCTAGCATTGGAGGTTGTGCAATGAAAATGATATTTTTGAGTGGAAAATGATTTTTTGGGATGAATTTTATTCCATTGGATTAAGGTAAATGAAAACTAGATCAATCTTGTCCGTTGTTATGCTTTCATAAGTTCATAACTCAACTTATTAGCTATAATATTAGATAGATAGTACGGTTAAATTGTGTTAAATATAATTTTAACATGGTATCAGAGAAGAAAAGTCATGTGTTCGAATTTCGCCGTCACCTTAATTATTAAATCAATATCTACTCCAAAATCTTAATCTGTTAGAGATGGTGTAACTTAGATATTTATATTTCAACATGTCTCTTCACGTGCAAGCTAGATTTTAGGCTTTGCACATGAAAATTTTTTAAAAATTAGGGTATCGGCGAGATTCGAATACAACATCTCCTGTTTTAATACCATATTTTCTTAAACTGGTAGGGTTTAGTAAAACGTTCAAAATAAGTGAAAAGTTACAACACGATATGATGAGATTACGACAAAATGAGGTTAATTGAAAGTGGTGATAACTTTTTTTATAATAACTTAACCTCGTTTATTTGGTTTATTTATTAAAAAAAAATTATAATTTTCCTTACGAAATCTCCTTCCACACTAGTCTTATCCATATTAGTTTAGTTGATAACGTGATTTCCTTAGCTAGTAATACACCCAAATTCCCTTCGGTTGTTTTGTAAGGACTTCCCAAAATAATAATAATTATTATAATTTATGCATGAGACTTTTGTCATAGGTTTGAATTTATGCAATGCTATCATACATGTAAATAGATTCTTTTTATTAGTTAAACCCATAACGTCGAGCTGATAATAAAATAGTTTTAGCTATGCTGTATTAAACTTTATAGACTTCATAGGCATATGAAAATTGTTTTTGCTACCTGNTTGAATTTATGCAATGCTATCATACATGTAAATAGATTCTTTTTATTAGTTAAACCGATAACGTTGAGCTGATAATAAAATAGTTTTAGCTATGCTCTATTAAACTTTATAGACTTCATAGGCATATGAAAATTTGTTTTTGCTACCTGTATAGGCCAAGAAACATTGGATGTGAAGATGACAAGGCTGGATAAGAGCTTTGCACCTAATAAGCTACTACCATGAACAGATTCAATGCATGCAACGGATCAAAAGTAGGGTTTATGGCATGCACAAAACATAGTGGAGTTTGTGGAAGAGCTAGAATGCGAGAAAATATTCAATGTGACGGTGATACTATGTCATCGGTAACACGTGTCAATTTTGCTATTTTTTTTTTCTTTCAAAGTCACCCAGTGTGGATGAGGAATTTGACAGGACCCCTATCAGTATATATAACTAAAAGGAAAAGTGAATAAGGGAGGAGGACATAGAGCCAAGCCTCTAGAAGTGGAAGAAAGTCAAAGCAAANGGGAGAAAATATTCAATGTGACGGTGATACTATGTCATCGGTAACACGTGTCAATTTCACTATTTTTTTTTTCTTTCAAAGCCACTCAATGTGGGTGAGGAATTTGACAGGACCCCTATCAGTATATATAACTAAAAGGAAAAGTGTATAAGGGAGGAGGACATAGAGCCAAGCCTCTAGAAGTGGAAGAAAGTCAAAGCAAAAGTAAGGTGATGACTCACCACCAAAAGCATGAAAAATAAATAAATAGAAAAACAAAGTTGGAAATCCCCACAAAACAAAATAACATAAAACATCAATTAAAATAAAAACTCAACGACGAACGTGAGGAGTCTATCGAGCGTCCAATGCGAAGATGTCAGCAATCCCAGAAGAAAGGGATGAAGAATCAGGGAATCGTTGATTGAGCTGTTGAAAGCAAGCCTAATTAGCCATGAAGTCTATAGCATGATTTGCCTCCTGCAGAAAGTGGCAGATGCAAGTCGAGAGAGAAGCACACAGAAATCGAATCCGAACAAGCAGGTAAGAATAAACCCAGTACCCTGAGAAGAAACCACTGTAGCTAAATCTGACTCCACTACCAATTCTGAAGCTCCAAAATCTGCGGCCAACTCCAACCCAGTACAAACAGCATGCAACTCAGCATACAGAATAGGCTGATGCCCCAGAAACAAGCCAAAAGCCCTAAGTACTCGACCCTGGTGGTCCTAAATAATACCCCCTGCCGCAGACAGCCCCTGATTGCCTTTAGAACAACCGTCAGCGCTGATCTTCAAGCAACCCGCTGCAGGACGAGTGCAAGAAACCAAGCAAAGAGTTCGAGGCCGAGGAACCAAGACCCTAAGAAAACCTACAAACTCAACTGACTCATCCTGATGCAACTGTCTTGGAGCAAACCCAAAAGCAAGCCCAACCAACTGCATATCGGTCATAACCCTCTGAATCACAATGTGCACCTGAAAGGCCTGACCATTGAATCTATAAGCATTACGCGCGTCCCATAAGTGCCACAGAATGAAGCACGATAGCAGTACTCGCACGTGACCTGCGAAAGGAGCACATCGCCGCCAATGAAGCATCAAAGCATAAGGAGACTGAAACGGCCAACATCCGATAAAAATGACCCCACACCTAAACTACAAGTGAACAATCCAAAAAAAAAACCTAAGAGTCTCAACAGCCCCACCACACACACACCGAGATACTACATAGAAACCCCTTCTCTCTAAGTCATCATCTGTGGCCAGGAAACCATGAAACAACCTCCACATAAATAAGGAGATCTAAGTCAGAATATGCCTCTGCCAGACACAAAAAAACCCAGCCCAAACAGGAGCCACACCCCGAATATTAGCCCAAGCGATCCTCAATAAAAAATCCCCATCCAAAGACAACCTCCACCTCATCTGATCAACCCCCTGCTCTGGAACCGGAATCTGCACAATCTGCTCAACAACTGAATAAGGTAAAACCCCCAACAATCGACCTCTGTCCTATTGTCGACTGGCCCAGTAAGCAGAAACAGGAACCCCAGAAGCTGCCCCTGAATACACTAAAGCCAATGGGTAATTCTCCAACCAACAATCATACCAGGAGCTGATCTCACCAGACCGTACTAACCATCTAATCCTCGGCTCAACCACAGATTGAATCCCACACAAACGCCTCCAAAGAGGTGAAGTTGGGTAACGAAACTCAATGAGCCCAAAATGGATGGACCTGTAGTACTTGGCCCTCATAAAAGTGGACCAAAAGGACTGTTGAGCACGAAAACTCCACCAGAGCTTCACCTCACAAGCCTCAGCTAAGTCAGAAAAAGAACGCACCCTAAGTTGTCCTCCTCTATAGGGAAAAATACCTCAGCCCAGTGACACTAGTGAATCCTTCGATGAGTAACTGTATCACCCCCATAAGAAATTAGTGAACAACCTCTCTAACTAGTGAAAAACATCTGCAGGAGGCCTCAGCACGTGAAACAAGTGAATAGGCATCGACACAAGTACATGACGAATCAGAGTGAGCTTAGCTCCAAAGGAGAGCAAGCGATTCGCCCATCCAGAAATCCGCTCGCGCACCTTCCGAACCATCTCATCAAAGTACGAGATNACTGTCGACTGGCCCAGTAAGCAGAAACAGGAACCCCAGAAGCTGCCCCTGGATACACTAAAGCCAATGGGTAATTCTCCAACCAACAATCATATCAGGAGCTGATCTCACCAGACCGTACTAACCATCTGATCCTCGGCTCAACCACAGATTGAATCCCACACAAACGCCTCCAAAGAGGTGAAGTTGGGTAACGAAACTCAATGAGCCCAGAATGGATGGACCTACAGTACTTGGCCCTCATAAAAGTGGACCAAAGTGACTGTTGAGGACGAAAACTCCACCAGAGCTTCACCTCACAAGCCTCAACTAAGTCAGAAAAAAGAACGCACCCTAAGTTGTCCTCCTCTACAGGGAAAAATACCTCAGCCCAGTGACACCAGTGAATCCTTCGATGAGTAACTGTATCACCCCCACAAGAAATTAGTGAACAACCTCTCTAACTAGTGAAAAACATCTACAAGAGGCCTCAGCACGTGAAACAAGTGAATAGGCATCGACGCAAGTACATGATGAATTAGAGTGAGCTTAGCTCCAAAGGAGAGCAAGCGATTTGCCCATCCAGAAATCCGCTCGCGCACCTTCCGAACCATCTCATCAAAGTACGAGATCCAGAGATGACCCAAGTAGATAGGGCACCCTAGATAAATAAACGGTAGACCACACCTCTGAAAACCAGTGGTCTGTTGTGCAATCAACTCTTTAGAATACGAGGACGCAAAGTGATATAGAAACTGCTCTTGGCCTGACTAATTAACTGACTAGAGATAGCCTTATAGTGATAAAGAAAATCTATAACACGCTGCAAGCTCGAGCGGCACCCATTAGCAAAAATAATAATGTCATCAACAAAAGCCAAATGAGAAACCGAAACCCCAACTCCAGTACTATGAGCCACCCCTGGANTCTAGAATACGAGGACGCGAACTGATATAGAAACTGCTCTTGGCCTGACTAATTAACTGACTAGAGATAGCCTTATAGTGATAAAGAAAATCTATAACTCGCTGCAAGCTCGAGCGGCACCCATTAGCAAAAATAATAATGTCATCAGCAAAAGCCAAATGAGAAACCGAAACCCCAACTCCAGTACTATGAGCCACCCCTGGAAACCAAGCATACAAAGAGTCCAAGCCTTGAGACAGATACTCTACAGCAATAATGAACAAACAAAGAGAAAGGGGGTCACCCTGCCGCAGCCCCCCATGCGACTAAAAAAACCCTGATTGACCACATTCACCATCACAGAAAACCACAGCCCCCAGATAGCCTGCCAAACCAAAGAAATTCAATCCTCAAAGAACCCAAAAGTCCGCAACATCTAGAGAATGAATGTNAACCCCCCATGCGACTAAAAAAAACCCTGATTGACCACATTCACCATCACAGAAAACCACAGCCCCCAGATAGCCTGCCAAACCAAAGAAATTCAGTCCTCAAAGAACCCAAAAGTCCGCAACATCTAGAGAATGAATGTCCAAGACATCCTNAGCCCCCCATGCGACTAAAAAAACCCTGATTGACCACATTCACCATCACAGAAAACCACAGCCCCCAGATAGCCTGCCAAACCAAAGAAATTCAATCCTCAAAGAACCCAAAAGTCCGCAACATCTAGAGAATGAATGTCCAAGACATCCTGTCATATGCCTTAGCCATATCTAGCTTCAGTACGACGTTCCCAACCCGAGAACCTCTCCCCAAATCATGAATCAACTCCTGAGCCAAAAGAACACTGTCCTGTAACACTCAGCCCGGCACAAACCCACTCTGCGTCGATGATATGATACACGACAACAAGGATGACAGACGAGAAACAAGAATCTTCATCAGCACCTTGTCGCTCATGTTACATAAACTGATCGGTTGATAATCTGCCCAAGTAAAAGGTGANAACTCCTTGTTGCTCACGTTACATAAACTGATCGGTTGATAATCTGCCCAAGTAAAAGGTGACTCCTTCTTGGNAGCACCTTGTCGCTCATGTTACATAAACTGATCGGTTGATAATCTGCCCAAGTAAAAGGTGACTCCTTCTTGGGAAAAAGCACCACTAACATACTCATGAAACCTCGAGGCATAGTAGAACCCCGAAAGTAATCCTAAACTGCAGCCAGCAAATTTACTCCCACAATGTCCCAGCAAAATTGATAAAAACGACTGCAAAACTCATCCGACCCCGACACACTATCTGAATCAATAGAGAATACGACCTGTCTCACTTCCTCTAAAATCGGCATAGCACATAACCCAACATCATTTGCATTAGTCACAATAGCTGGAATAGCCAAANAAAGAATACGGCCTGTCTCACATCCTCTAAAATCGGCATAACACATAACCCAACATCATTTGCATCAGTCACAATAGCTGGAATAGCCAAAAAATCTGCAACCTCAACCTGACCAGCCCCCACAGAGAACAATCCCTGAAAAAAGGAAACTGTCGAAGCACCAATAGNAGAGAATACGACCTGTCTCACTTCCTCTAAAATCGGCATAGCACATAACCCAACATCATTTGCATTAGTCACAATAGCTGGAATAGCCAAAAAATTTGCAACCTCAACCTAACCAGCCCCCACAGAGAACAATCCCTGAAAAAAGGAAACTGTCGAAGCACCAATAGCCCTAGGCTCAATAATCCACTCTTCGTCATCACCCCAGATCCGATGGATTGAAAGAACATGCCGCTTCTTCCTCACTGAAGTATGAAAGAAGCGGGTGTTCGAATTCCCTTCTCAAAGCCAGCAAACACGAGACTGTTGTCTTATAAAGGACTCCTCACTCTGTAAAGTTTGCTGCAACTCAGCCCTGGCCTGATGAAGAGCAGCCCAATATGAAGGAGATCCTGACTGATCATGTGCCATCTCTCTCCTACAAACGCAGCCTCAGGCTGAAACACATTGCCCAACACTTCCTTGTTCCAGACCTTCAAGGTTTGTTTCAACCGAATAGGCTTCAATTGAAACGCAGACAACCCCGAAGCAAATACAAGAAGAGTCTATCTCTGTCGTACAACCTCCAAAAAATCACCGTGCCTAGTCCAAGTGTGAAGAANCGAAGCAAATACAAGAAGAGTCTATCTCTGTCGTACAACCTCCAAAAAATCACCGTGCCTAGTCCAAGTGTGAAGAAACTTGAACCGGCTGGCCCTCTACTCTAACGCTGATCTCCAGAAATCAACAATGGTGAATGATATGAACAAGTCCGGTTCAGGTGAGCCACCTGAAACATGGAAAAATAAGAACTCTATTGAGCATTTACCACAACTCTATTCAATCTCCTCCAAGTACGTCCATTCGTCCATGTGAATGGAATACCCTCAAACCCAGTATCCTCCAAACTACTGGACAACAAAGCTAGGGAAAATGCATCAATAGCAGACTAAGACTGAGTATGACCCCCCCGAATCTCAGAATGGGACTCAACAACGTTGAAATCCCCACCTACCATCCACGGACCATCATGAATGCTCCCAAACTGTGTCAAGGAATCCCACAAACNACAACGTTGAAATCCCCACCTACCATCCACGGACCATCATGAATGCTCCCAAACTGTGTCAAGGAATCCCACAAACCCTGTCGAACCAAAGCTACGCAACTGGCATACACTAAAGAAACAAAAATTGGATCCGATAAGGAAGAATGTCACACATGGCAATGAACCGCATGACCATCGTCCTAAATAACCTCCAACCGAAAAGGGGAAGACCAAAAGATCCAAATCTTCCCCGAAACAAAGCAAAAAATTGTATTCCATGTGCAAACAAATCCAAAAAGACTCCAACCGATCCTGGTCAACAAAAGGCTCCAAAATACAGAACATCGATACGTGGTGTGAACGGATCAGCTTTCTGAGCCTTCTAATCGAAGAGGTCTGGCTGATCCCTCTAATATTCCATATGAGTGTACTAATCATTGGAAAGGGGTGGAAGAACCACACTAAGCGTCCCTCAGCCAGGCTTACCACCTCTACCTTCTTTGCTTGCTCGACCTCCCCAACCAATACGCTGAGATATACATAACGGGACCTGCCAATCAGACTGTGAAGCATCATAAGGAACTAAAGCTCCTCTAAACTGAGAAAGTCCCTCCTATGGGTCAGAAAAGGATCCAACATCACCACCCAATGACTCATCAGATGATATATCTCTAGTAGAGTGGCTCTCAACCCCAACAGACAATCTAGGGTTGAGAGGAATATCAATTAAGGTGGTACAATTCGTGGGCCGAGTAGAATTCACAACACCTTTATCTCTACGCCTCAAACTAGTATCCTTAGAAACTGATACAANAGACCTTCAAGGTTTGTTTCAACCGAATAGGCTTCAATTGAAACGCAGACAACCCCCAAGCAAATACAGGAAGAGTCTATCTCTGCCGTACAACCTCCAAAAAATCACCGTGCCTAGTCCAAGTGTGAAGAAACTTGAACCGGCTAGCCCTCTACTCTAACGCTGATCTCCAGAAATCAACAATGGTGAATGATATGAACAAGTCCAGTTCAGGTGAGCCACCTGAAACATGGAAAAATAAGAACTCTATTGAGCATTTACCACTACTCTATTCAATCTCCTCCAAGTACGTCCATTCGTCCATGTGAATGGAATACCCTCAAACCCAATATCCTCCAAACTACTGGACAACAAAGTTAGGGAAAATGCATCAATAGCAGACTAAGACTGAGTATGACCCCCCCCCCGAATCTCAGAATGGGACTCAACAACGTTGAAATCCCCACCAACCATCCACGGACCATCATGAATGCTCCCAAACTGTGTCAAGGAATCCCACAAACCCTGTCGAACCAAAGCTACGCAACTGGCATACACAAAAGAAACAAAAATTGGATCCGATAAGGAAGAATGTCACACAAGGCAATGAACCGCATGACCATCGTCCTAAATAACCTCCAACCGAAAAGGGGAAGACCAAAAGATCCAAATCTTCCCCGAAACAAAGCAAAAAATTGTATTCCATGTGCAAACAAATCCAAAAAGACTCCAACCGATCCTGGTCAACAAAAGGCTCCAAAATACAGAACATCGATACGTGGTGTGAACGGATCAGCTTTCTGAGCCTTCTAATCGAAGAGGTCTGGCTGATCCCTCTAATATTCCATATGAGTGTACTAATCATTGGAAAGGGGTGGAAGAACCACACTAAGCGTCCCTCAGCCAGGCTTACCACCTCTACCTTCTTTGCTTGCTCGACCTCCCCAACCAATACGCTGAGATATACATAACGGGACCTGCCAATCAGACTGTGAAGCATCATAAGGAACTAAAGCTCCTCTAAACTGAGAAAGTCCCTCCTATGGGTCAGAAAAGGATCCAACATCACCACCCAATGACTCATCAGATGATATATCTCTAGTAGAGTGGCTCTCAACCCCAACAGACAATCTAGGGTTGAGAGGAATATCAATTAAGGTGGTACAATTCGTGGGCCGAGTAGAATTCACAACACCTTTATCTCTACGCCTCAAACTAGTATCCTTAGAAACTGATACAATCGGGATACTCTGAACCCCTCGAAGCTCACAAATAGATGGGCGAACGGCCGAGGTGATCACAGGTCCATCACAGACTAGCTCAAGAACTGTGTCAACTGAAGGATCGGGGCACAAACTCTTCTCCTCCTCCACATCACTAGTAGGAATAGTATCCAAACTGACCACAACCACAGGCTCACCCATAGTACACGGCTCAACAAGCTGAACAGGAGCATCTGAAGCAGACTCCACAGCGGTACCAACTATGGCCCTAGGGGGAGGCACAATGGTAACATCATCTGTCACTCCCCCAAAGATACTGCTAAGGGGGCAATAAGGACTCAGACTGCACTCTCTTGTGATCTATTCCTCTGTTGGCCATAACCTCGTCCCTGTTGTGGCTGGTCTCTACTAACCCCCTCCCAGGGCTGGGAGTGGATGATGTAGGTCTCCACTGAATGACCTAAATGCTGACACCCAGTACAATATTGTGGTACATCCTCATAAAGTACATCCTGTCAAAATCCAGTCACATGTCTGTCGATCCTAATCCTAGGCACCCGCCGCCATGTGACATCATACTGAACCAGCACCCTGGCAATTGAAGGCTGACTTAAACTCGTTGTGGCCTGATCCACCCGTAAAGGTGTCCCAATCGCCAATGCTATCGAGAATAGTGCATCAGGTGAGAGCACCAAGTGGACTAGTAAATATGGGAATGAAATCTAGATAGGCAATATGAGTGATTCCTCAGTACAACGAAATTGTGAAGTCCACTTAACATGCGCATCTCTGTGCCATAAACCGACCAAGCCTGCTTCACCCAGAGTCGGGTGTAATCCTCCTCAAGATCACACATCAGGAGCACATGTCGGCTATCTAACAAAGAGGCACTGACCTGCCCCCTTAATCCAATCACCTGTAAGAATCTCCTGATCATTTCCATTGGAGGTTGGCCTCGGGTAAACTTGCCCACCAGGGCCAACCTGAAAGGAGCTGCGAGACTCTCAATCTCCTCGTTAGAAAATTCAACCGTCGTTCCCTCTATTTTTGGTTCAACGACATAGTTTCCATGATTTTTTCGATTTTCAATTTCGCTAGTTTAATAACTACCATATTGATGAATAATTAACACCTTAAAATAGTGAGATTCTTTTATTGTATATGGTGTATTATTATTGGTTGGTAATAATATCATATATCACCGATAATATAATATTGTCGTTATACTGAACGTTTACTTTTAGAATTCACCGCTAATAAAACAGGTTTGACTCAAGGGGCCTATACATGGCCTATAGTAAAAGTTAATATATATTCATCAATGATAAATCTGGATGACCTGAATTCGAGTTTTTCTAATTATACAAAACTCATTTTAACTGATGCATATGGTTAATCACCTAGTTGGGATGATTCTCCGACAATAACAAAAAAAAAAATCATATGCATCAATAGTAAAAATTATAAATTAAATCTCAGAATTAAGGTTTAAAAAAACTAGTAGTTTGATGTGTCATCAAGAGATTTATTTCCAAAAAAAATAAAAATACTGTGAGATATATCATGTTTCTAGCTTGGGAAATCACTCACCCACCCTGCGTTGAGGAAAGAGAAAGTGAATCGATTTCTCACACAAAAGTACTAAGAAGAAAAATTTATCATCCGTTGTACAAACCTGAATTGATCCATAGAAATTGAAAAAAAATCATTGATTGGCTGTCGAGAATTCTATATTTTGAGTTGTTTCACTCAATGTTTCACAACGAAATTCGTTATTTTTTTTTTATTTCCACTCTATTTCTAAAAAGTTTCTGAAACATTTTTATTTTTAGGTTGGCAACCATGCACCAAAAAAAAATCATCCTTGAATGCGAATGTTACTCATGCAGCTTTTTTTGTTCGTTCTGTTATTACTTTTGGGCTTTAGCCCTCTACACATGAACCATGTCTCTTCAATAACCATATCTCAGGATGCAACCTTATGGATACGAGTTTTAAAGGGCCAAGATTCACATGGTCCAACAAGAGACCTGGGGCAGCCAATGTGCAAGAATAATTAGATCGAGTCTTAGTCAACACAGATTGGTTAACCCTGTTTCCAGCTACACAAGTGATCTATGAAGCTAGAATGGGATCGGATCACTACCCAATCATCATTGATTTTGGTTTGGTGAAAAGAAAGGTCTCTCATTACTTCAAGTTTGGGTACATGTGGCTGGAAGACTTACCTTGTGAGGAGGTTGTACAGGAAGTTTGGAATAAAAGGGTCACAGCTTCCACTATACTTGATACTGTCAATAGATTGAGAAGATGCAATCTAGCAGCTCGGAGTAAACAGAAGTTTGGCAATAATAAGAGATTGCTACAAGATCTAGAGAAAGAGCGAATCAAGGGCCAAATGCAGGTTCCATCATATGAAAATCTGTTAAAGGAAGCTGAGCTATGCTCTCAACTGGATGGCACTAGAAGCAGAGTGGAAAAGTTCTGGATGCAAAGATCCAGGATCAACTGGCTGAAAGAAGGAGATTATAACACTAGATTCTTTCATCTCTCTACCATTGAAATGCGACAAAGAAATCAGATCCTCAAACTCAAGAATGAAGAATGAGAATGGATTGAAGGGGAGGAAGACATTAACATTCTCATTAAGAATTATTTTCAAAATTTGTTCACAACAGCAAGGGAAAGAAACTTCAATGAGACTTTGAGTGTTGTGCAATGCAAGGTTACGGAAGAGATGAACCAGAACCTATTGAAACCTATCATTGAGGAGGAAGTGCATGATGCATCTTGCCAACTGGGAAGCCTTAAAGTCCTTGGTCCAGATGGTTTTTCTGGGATTTTTTATCAGAAATTTTGCCATATTGTGGGACAAAATGTGTCCAAGTGGTGAAACATTTCTTTAAAGATGGTTTGCTGCTGGAATAGCTCAACTCCACAACGATTGTCCTTATACTTAAGGAAAATGCCCCTGAAACAGTAGCACAGTTCAGGCCTATAGCCCTATGCAACTTCCTATACAAAGTGATCTCAAAGGTTTTGGCGAATAGAATAAAGGGGATCATGTGTCTTATCATCTCTCCAAACTAGGATGTTTTCATTCCTAATGGATAGATCCAGGATAACATCATTATTGCAAATGAAGTTTTTCATCATTTGAAAGGCAAGAAGAGAGGAAGGATTCCTAAAATTGCGATAAAAATGGATATCGGTAAAGCATATGACCGAATTGAATGAGACTTTTTGGAAGCAATTGTGCTTAAAATGGGGTTCAGTTGTCGATGGGTGAATTATTGTCATGCAATATGTCAACACTGTATCTTTCAAATTGATTCTTAATGGGGAAAGAAAATGTGAGATCAAGCCTCAAAGGGGGATTAGACAAGGAGATCCCATCTCTCTGTATCATAATTCTAGTATTTGTTGTTTTGATCAAAAATTCCGTAGCCGTTTTTCCTAATTCCAACCATAAATCTATAAATAAAATCTATAATTATTTTTTTACATAATATACCATGAATATGTATAATATACATATGATAAGAAATATAGATATTAAATTGATCTAAATAGGTTTGGGCGCAATATTTTATCCCTATAACTAGGGGTATGTATGATGTAATCATTTTTTTTTCCATAGATGTACGTACGGTGTATCAATATGATATACCATGAATATTGTTACAGGATAACTTTCGTTTTTCTTTCGAGGCTACTTGTGAAGGCGTTGCTATTGCAACCAGCCACACACAAACTCAAGACTAAGGGACAGAAACTCACACAGAAGGCACACACGAATTTACTGGGACAAAACTCTCAAACCTTATATATTGAACTCAACAATTTACAAGAAACTCTCAAAGTCAGAACACTCTCTGCTTATCAGAATGTTCAAGCACCCCTATTTATACAGGAGTAAGGCAGATGACACCCCCATCTGCCAAGGGGTAGTTACACACATTTTTGTTATTCCATAGCATACTTGGCTAGCAGGCTTAGTCTCTGTGCGATAACTGGCAAGCAGTTCCACCCCTTTTAGTAACTGATGTGGAACTGTCCTTCATCAGCATGCATCTGGACTGGATTCAGACTAGAGACGACCAGAACTGCCTCAGCAACTGCCTTGACTGTGTCTCAGCATCTGTAACTGCCCACATCCTCCTGGTCACATGCATTGAGCAGCCATGTGTCAGTCATGTGCTCACATTCAACAGTCAGTCTTGCTTCACGAACCAATATGCATGTTGGGTTCAACCCATGCCATGCACTTCGAAGCTATGCACCCACATTGCTTCAATTGAACCCACCACGTGCTGTCATGCTCAACCGGGTGTTCTCATGCTGCCTTAGTTCACCCCAATCTATCGAACCACTTAGCCGCGTCACCTTGATTCCAACTTATGGCAGACCTTGGTGCAAGGTGCCACCAAGACCGGTCATTTGCACCCAAGTCAGTTAGGGTGTGACAAATCACCCCCACCTAAAGTATCCAACGACCTCATTGGAATGGAGGCATGGTATTACTTGATGAGATCCTCGAACTGCCACAATGTCGTCTCTTTCTCCCAAGTGGCTTCCTCTGGCCCTTTCCCTTTCCACTTGACTAGGTAATGAGTTCTTCTATTTTTCTTACTCATTCCCTCAATCTTATGGTCAAGGATAGCTTCAGCTATTTCTGTGAATTGCTTCCTGATTGTTGGAGGAGCCCGACGCCGAACGTATCTATTAGGGTCCTCCGGGTCCTCAATCTAAGGCTTCAAGAAGGCAACATGAAAAATTGGATGAAGCTTGAGACGACTTGGAAGATCCAGGCTATAGGTCAACCTGTCAATCCTCATTGTTATAAGGAAAGGGCCATCATAGCGCTAGATTAGTCCCTTGTGTGCAGACTTTTGAGAGATCTTGTTCCAGATTGGTGAGGTCAATTTTAGCATCACTTTGTCACCCTACTGCCCTCTTCTTCTCGTCTGTCCACTTTTTTATCCTCTTCACCGCCTTAGTTAAACAGTCTTNTCAGCATCACTTTGTCACCCACTTCGAACTCTACTGCCCTCTTCTTCTCGTCTGTCCACTTTTTTATCCTCTTCACCGCCTTAGTTAAACAGTCTTTTGCCTCGTCGGTCTGCTCTTGATTGGCCCAAGCAGAGCGGTATGCCGCAGGACAGCTCCCTTGAGACTTTTGTTTGACAACTTCATGCGGGGTAAAAGGTTGTTGGCCAATCGCTAACTCAAATGGGTTCATTCCAGTGGAAGAGCTCTGTTGGAGGTTATAACTAAATTGGGCTACATCAGGTAAATCCACCCAATTGTCCTGGTTCGCTGTGACATAGTGTCTGAGATATTCCTCCAGCATTGCATTAACCCACTCAGTCTGCTCATCTGTCTGAAGGATGATTGCTGGTGGAAAGGTTGAGCTGTGTGCCTAACAGTTCAAATAAAGCCGTCCAGAACTGGCCAGTAAATCGAGTGTCCCTGTCGCTGACTATGTCCAACGGAAGACCCCAAAGCTTCACAATATGCTTGAGGAACAACTGAGCAGTAACTTCCGTCGTACATACTTTTGGGGCAGCAATGAAAGTGGCATACTTCGAAAATCTGTCTACAAGCACAAATATCGAAGTAAAATCATTCACCTGAGGCAAGCCATTAATGAAGTCAATGGAAACACTCTCCCAAGGTCTGCTTGGAATAATGAAGGGTTCCAGCGTACCCGCCACCTTCTTCCTTCATATCTTGTCTTGCTGGCACACCAAACAAGTGCGCACATACAACTCCACATCTGCTTCTATGCGGGCCAATAATAGCTTTCTGCTAGCAAGGCAAGAGTTCGTTGCTGCCCTGGATGTCTTGACTATAGAGCATCATGAGTTTCTTTCAGCAACATCTGTTGAAGTCCGCCTGACTTCGGCACATAGGGTCTCCTTCCTTTGGCGTAGAGAACACCATCATCTACCCAAAACCGTCGAGTCACCCCTTCATGGACTTGCTTCAACAATAAGCTGGTCACTGGATCATCTTTGTCTGATCCTGAATTCTCTGCAGTATGTCTCCTGCAATCTGGCTAAGTGCAGCGACCGTCCCATCAGCAACTGGGATTTGACTAAGAGCATTGCAACCTAATTTGCACTGTCAGGCTTGTACTGTAACGTGAAATGAAACTGGACAAGAAAGTCCTGCCATCTTGCTTGTTTTGGTGTCAGCTTCTTCATGGAATTGAAGCAGCTAGTAGCCACATTATTTGTCAGTACAAGGAATGCTTCCCCAATAAGTAATGCCTCCATGCATTAATGCAGTGAATGACTGATGTCATCTCCTTCTCATGTACTGAATACCGCTTCTTGGTATCATTCAACTTCTTACTTTCAAATGCCACCGGATACCCATTCTACACAAGCACCCCTCCAAGAGCAAAGTCTGATGCATCTGTATGGACTTCAAAAGGCAAATCAAAGTCAGGTAACCGTAAAATTGGGCTAGACGTCACCACCACCTTCAATCGATCGAATGCCTCCTGGCATTCGTAGGACCAGTTTCATGTCCTATCCTTCCTTAGAAGATCAGTCAGCACCGCGACCTTCTTTGAATAATTCTTCACAAATTTTTGATAATAGTTTGTCAAACCAAGGAAAAAACGCAGTTCAGTAACCTTAGTAGGGACAGGCCAATCTGCAATGGCCTCAACTTTCTTCAGGTCCATCTTCACAACGCCCGCAGAAATAATATGCCCAAGGAATGAAATTTTCTTCTGGACAAACTAACATTTTCTGGTTTCAGATACAACTGGGCTTTCCTTAACTTTGTTAAGGCCAGCCTAAGATGCTCAACATGATCCTCAAGAGTCTGGTTGTAAACAACTATGTCGTCCAAACAAATCACCATGAAACGGTCCAAGTATTCTCGAAATACGTTGGTCATCAAGTTACAGAATGTAGCAGGGGCGTTGGTTAAGCCGAAAGGCATAACTAAAAACTCATATGATCCATACCTTGTCACACAAGCAGTCTTCGCCTCATCTCCCTCTGCAATTCTGACTTGATGATATCCCAGCCGCAAATCCATCTTGGTGAAGAAAATCGTCTTTTCCAATCTATCAAATAATTCATCAACAAGCAGCACTGGATAGTTGTTCTTAACAATGACTTTTTTGAGGGCTCTGTAGTCTACACAAAGCCGTAAGGATCCGTCCTTCTTTTTCTGAAACAGAACAGGGGCTCCATAGGGTGCTTCGGAAGGTTGAATGAACCCAATGTCCAATAAACCCCCAAGCTGTCTCCTTAGCTCCGCCAACTCTGATAGAGACATTCGATAAGGAGCCTGGGTAGGGATTTTTACCCTGGAATCAACTCGATGGCATGGTCAATCTCCCGTCTTGGCGATAACCTTGCTGGAAATTTTTAGTTGCCACGTCCTTGAACTCAACCAGCAACTGTTGCACTGGTTTAGGGACTTGCAATGCTTTGGACTCCTCTTCCTCTAATAAAACAGCCAAGTATGTTGATTCCCCCTTCCGCAAACTATCTTTTACTTACAAGGCAGATAGCATTTTCCCCAAAGACTTGGCCTTAGTGAGGGGAACAAAGCAGTGATTGGGCATGTCCATCATGAACATCTCCTGTAAATGCGGCATAACAGACACATTTGCCTTTGTAAGGAATTGCAGTCCAAGGATTACCTGAAAATCATCAATAAGGACTGCCATAAAATCACATGATCTTTGTCAATCATCAAGTTTTAAAGGGACTACTCTTGCGACGCCGCCTACTGATTTTGCCTCTGAATTAACAGTCTTAATCTGGCTAGAATCTTTCACCAAAGCCAGATTAAGCCACTGTACTTCCCGGTCAGAAACAAAATTATGGGTTGCACATGTATCAACCATTGCCTGGACAGCCACATTATTCAGGCGAATCTGCACATACATCAACCCCCTCTTTGACATTGTCTCCTCTTTACGAATTGTATTAAGGAGTTGTAATGGATTGACTCGTGTTGGTTTGTCCAAAAAATCAGTGACCTCAGCCATGAGGGCACTGAGCTTTTTCTTCTTGGGACAATTTCTGGCACGATGAGGGTCATTACAGATAAAACAGCCTGAGTTAGCACCTCCCTTAGATGAAGAGGCTTTGTCAGTCAATTTTTCTGATTTACCAAACTTCTCAGCCTTTTTCTTCTACTTGTCCTTCTTAGGGAACTTGGCTTTCCCTTTTGAATCCTTTTCTGGAGGGTTAGCCTGCGTTTTGTAGTCAACCAGCGCGTCTACTGCGGACATAGCAGCGGCTAAGTCCATCACCCCTTGCCGACGAAGTTCTGTCTGTGCCCAAGTTTGGAGGCCAAACATAAAGTTGAACAGTTTGTCTTTCTCTGACTTATTTTTGATGTCAAGCATCAGAGACGAGAATTGCTTCACGTACTCCCTCACGGTACTTGTATGTCGAAGTTTCCTCAATGCATCACGGGCTTGCCAAGCCGTGTTGCTGGAAAGGAATTGCTCATTCATTTCAGCGGATAGAGACTCCCAAGTAGTAATTGGAGGACGAGATTTGTCCTCAAAACGTGTTCGCTACCATAATTTAGCATCACCAGATAGGTACATGCTAATGAGATCTACCTTCTCAACATTCGGAGTGCGGACTGCTTTAAAGTAGTGCCTCATATTCCACAAAAAGTTCTCAAGTTCTTTAGCATTACGACTGCCTGTGAAAGGCTTAGGGTCAGGCACTTTGGCTTTCTGAGTGCTTTCACTGCCAGAAGCCAAAGAAGCATTCTGCAGTGCCTTCTTAAGCACTGAAACGTCTGTCTTGAGGGAACTCAATTTTTTCCTCATATCATCGGTCCATGTGGAGATCGTAGCCAGCACGTCAACGACTTCATTTTTCACTTACTGAAGTGATCAGATTCAGTCTTTTGAAGTTGTTCATGTGCAACCCATATCTCTTCAAACTGCTGATACAGCAACTCAAGTTGCACAGAGAGAGCCACAACATCACCGGACTGTGGAGGACCAACCAACTCCTCCAAACGTGCCACCCTTTCCCTCAGATCAGTATTCGTTTTGCCAGCCATAGTTGATCTGTTGCCAAAACCACGCTCTGATACCAAACTGTCATAAGGTAACTTTCGTTTTTCTTTCGAGACTACCTGTGAAGGCGTTGCTATTGCAACCAACCACACACAAACTCAAGACTAAGGGACAAAAACTCACACAGAAGGCACACACAAATTTACTAGGACAAAACTCTCAAACCTTATATATTGAATTCAACAATTTACAAGGAACTCTCAAAGCCAAAACACTCTCTGCTTATCAGAATGCTCAAGCACCCCTATTTATACAGGAGTAAGGCAGATGACACCCCCATCTGCCAAGGAGTAGTTACACACGTTTTTGCTATTCCATAACATACTTAGCTAGCAGGCTTGGTCTCTGTGCGACACCTGGCAGGCAGTTCCACCCCTTTCAGTAACTGATATGGAACTGTCCTTCATCAGCATGCATCTGGACTGGATTCAGACTAGGGACGGTCAAAACTACCTCAACAACTGCCTTGATTGTGTCTCAGTATCTGTAACTGTCCACATCCTCCTGATCACATGCATTTAACAGTCATGTGCCCATATTTAGTAATCAGTCTTGCTTCACGAACCAATATGCATACTGGGTTCAACCCATGCCATACACTCCGAAGCTATGCACCCACATTGCTTCAATTGAGCCCACCACGTGCTGCTATGCTCAATCGGGTGTTCTCATGCTTCCTTGGTTCACTCCAATCTGTCAAATCACTTAGTCGCATCATCTTGATTCCAACTTATAGCATGCCTTGGTGCAAGGTGCCACCAAGACCGGCCATTTACACCCAAGTTAGTTAGGATGTGAAAAATATGTATAATAGATATATGATAAGAAATATAGATATTAAATTGATCTAAATAGGTTTGGGTGCAGTATTTTATCCCTATAAATAGGGGTATGTATGATGTAATTATTTTTTTTGTCCATAGATGTACGTACAGTGTATCAATATGAGTATAATGTATCGAATCATGTTATATCTTTATATCATGTTTTCATTGTTTCTCCTATCTTGATTCCTATCTTCCATTTTATTGTATTAGTATTAATTATCCGTTGTGCAAAACTAACAGTTTTAAAAGTTAAACGAACTTCAAATTTTGATTATATTCCATTTACACAATTAAACGACCAAAACCGAATATATAAACCAATTTTTTACTAACAGTTCTAGGTTAATGTTCAAATTCTATTTAGCAAACCAAATGCAGCATTAATTGATTCTTTGATAATTTCATGAGCACAACCCGAGTTGGTAATCTAATAGTAAATTACACCCGTTTAGAATTATCCTTAATTCTCATGTTGTTATCAAGTAAGGTTCAATGCATAGGAGCAACGCGGTTTACTACTTGATTTTGGTGAAACTATGGTGATGGACTGTCCTTCCGGGTTTGTAACTGTAGTTCAAACAGGACATTCTATAGTATGGGGATCCTCATAATCACGTCCAAGGGAATTACTAGTTGCCCCTTCCCTTTTTCTTGACCCAAAAAAAAAAAAAAAAAAGATAATTTCATAAGCATTCCAACCACCTTTCAATCAACAATAGCACATTCATGGTACCTATAAAACGTATACTTAAACCCATGGCCTACTTCATTCCCAAAGAACATGTATTTAATAGCAATAGTTCCATGTATGTACCTTTAGTTTACTTACACTCTGCATAGATTTCTCCGAACCAGGCCATGGCCGACCATGCGGCAGATGAAAGGTTCGACCCAACCAACCGTTCCCAGAATCTACCGATGATTAGAAGGATAATCCTTGTTAATATTGCAATTTTAGTCCTCGTCCGGCATCAAGTCTTGTTATTTTATATAACTGTTAGTTATACTGTGTGTTAGTTATAGCCGTTCTAACGTATAAAATATATATAGATCAATTTTTTTTTTTGTTAGTAAAAAAAAGAATAAGAGGCAAAAGAGAGCGTCCAAAAACCCTCTCAATAAGTCCTCAATGGTGAAATTGTGAAGCCTTTAACCCTCCTATTGAGCATTGTGCATTACTCTTTTAATTATTTGAATTACTTAATTAAAGTATGAGCACTGCTACATAGATTTAAAAAATAAACTTAATAATTATAACCATTAATTTCACTATGAGTTCTAGTATTTATTGAGATCCACTACTTATTGAATTGTTGTAATTATTAAGTCTATTTTTTAAGTTCATACAACATTACTATTTACTCTTAAAGTCTGGTCCAAGAGACATGCTTCTATTGTGAAAGTGACCTTTTCACTAATAGTGAGGGACCACCCAACTATTTTGTCTACATACAAGGCAATTGCCTGCATTAGATGCTATCCATTCATTCTACATTAATCGCTAATTAAAACATGGTCCGAGAGACTTGTTTCTAGTATAATATTAATTTAAAATTATACTTGATCGGGTCGTTTATAGTTGGGGTAATGTAAGACAAAAAAGTCATAAGCGAAGGATCATAGTATAATTTTTTTTCTAAAATATTTGTAGTTCAAATAGAAATATTAAAGAATTTTTTTTTTTTTTTGTCATGTAGACAAGGTTCTTAACAAGAAGAATTTTTGTTTGTGGAGGAAGGTATGGGCCGTTAAGACAACATTAAGACATATTCTGTACAATCACTAGAAACAAAAGGTAGTTAGGTGGCCTGGATTATAATATATACAAATACAATGTATAGTGCATGGATTTATGGACGGCCTGTCTAACTTCCAATAGAAATTGAGATTCTCAAGTGTTTGGTTAGGTAGAAAGTATTCAATGCCACGGTGACACAATATTATCGTATCACGTGATATTATCAACTGGTTATAAAATATAGCACGTGGGTTTAAGAGGTCCTATTATTTTAAAAATTATCCATAACTATCAAGTTGAAATAATAGGACCCATCAATCTTATTTAATTTTTTGTTAGTGGTTGATGATACCATATAATCCCAAAGAGTAGTTAGTTAGGCATGTAGCTAAGAAAAAGAGAGACGAATATAAGAGGGATTGTGTCCTCGTTAAAGCCAACCTAGTTTCTCCTATCTGAGAGTCTAATTTTACTTATTGAATTTCATCCATATCTATATTATGGCACTCTGGGCCTTCTCTTTGGGATCGAACATCAATTGAAATGATTCAATAGAAGGCTTATTCGGATAGATGTAGATGAACAAGACTATCATGTGGTAATTAACAAAAACGAGTTCTAAATTCAGATGTCCTGTGTTCGAATTTTGACAATTTTTTGAGGTCAGGTCATGAGGGATATCGTGAATACTCTAATCCCGACATAAATAACTTGTATTCTAACAGACTGCAAAGAAAATTAGTCGAGGTACGCATAAGTTGACTCGAATATTTATAACCAATAAACCAAAAAAAAAAAAAAGATGATATACTATATGTTAATAATGATACTACTCGTGGTTAAGACTCAAAAAGTTCAATTAAGGGAAATAGAAAAAATTCTTTAAAAATATTAGATTAAATGGTGGCTTTTTAAGTCGACATTACATTGCTATACTTTTGTTCTTGATGTTGATGTTGCTGGTGTTTTTTATTTTTGTTTTTTCTTTTAAAAAGTTTTACTTCTAGGCAGGCCTACTTATTATTTTCTAGAAAACATGTTGGAATCTAAAAGGGACAAACAAAAAATTGCTATCGCATGATATGACCCAAGCCTCTAAGTGTAACTTTGCGACTATACAACCTTTTTTTTTTCAACAGTTAGTAATATTCAAGTCAGTTTATGCACATTTCGATTAATTTTTTCTTCAATCTAATTAAAATAGATTATCCACTAGGAGATTAAAGTATTCAAGAGGTATAAATTTCTCATCACCTAACCCTAAAAAATTATCAAAATTCAAATTCAGGACATCTAAATATATAACTAATTAAAAAAACAAGATACAATTGGTGAATAACGGTATGCATATACATATACTAGGGAAAAATTTCAGTCTCTCTCATGTAATTAAAGATGAAAATGAAAAATAGAACCCCAATTCTATTATAATCGAAAAATGGCCCTCTTGTTGTGTATTACAAATAAAAATACACAAAATTGGACGATAAGTTTATTTTTCTTGTTTCAAACACAAATAACAATGAATTAGGTCCTCACATTATGTGATCACTGAATTGATGACAGACTTCATTTAACGTTGGAATCTACTATTAATCTAAAGGTTAAAATAAATTTGGTTCTCACATTATGTGCCAAATCACGGTTTCAAACCATTTTAAACCAAGCTTGGAACCTATTATTTGAGTGATGACTAATGCTAGTTGTATTTAATTTATAATTCAGGAGTTTAATGCATTGTGAACATTAGGGTGATGATAAATTTCATTTAATACTATAATCCACCGCTAATTTAAATGACACAACGCATTAGGTTGTCACATTATCTCCTAAAATTATATTCAAATAACATTACTTGTTGATTTATCAATTCAAAATGTAAATTCTCGGTGATAATTAAGCATCTCACAACACACAGTCACATACTAGCTTCCCCAAAAAAGAAACTTACTACATTCCCCCCCCCCCCCCCCCCCCCACCTCCTCCTCAAATCTTAAGACACTTGGGCTCTTGCGATTTCAATTAAAGCTGATAATTGAAAGTCGAATTTTATGAGTTCGAGTTGAAATTGATCTTTAAATTGATCTAGTTCGATGCATTTAAAAAATCAACCGAGCACAAAACAAGATGAACCCTAACCAAGTTCAAGTAGTCGAACTCGAATCGAGCTCGAATAATTCGGCTTGATTATCAACTTTAACTGCAATATGATATCAGATAAAATATATTTAAAATATGTATGTTTTGACCTTTAATTTGGAAGATGTCTTTCTTCTCAATCAGACATTCAGATAAGGATTGAACAACTGGCCAAAATCTAGAGTAAAACAAAAAAACTTAAAAATGCTAGATTGGAGACATAGTTGGAGCATAAAAGACCCTTTTTTTCTTTCTTGAAATGCATTACATGTAGGAACGGAATAACAACCATGCACTCTCCATCCCACATTTTAATATCTCCCCCAAAAGATAACTTTTCGATCCCACAAGGATACCCCACGAAGTGAGGAAAGAAACCAAAAGACTGCCATGTATTTGTGGTGCTGAAGGATTGAAGTAGTCAAGTAACATAATTATAGACATTGGTGGACGATGATGGGGATATTGGCACAAGGTAAAAGAAACTATTTAGTCCAAGTTCAATTCAAGTTGGAGGAGCTCTACCCCAAGTTAAAGAAGATGGTAAAATACACCACGGTGGGATAAAGTTAATCATTTACATAGGGATAAAGTGATTACCGAAGATAAGACCTATTCAAATGATTAACAATTTAATCGTAATTGAATTGAGGATTAACATACGGAGTCCAATTCTAGTGCAACTATGTCACTGAACGGACCTATAAATACAGTTTTCATCAACATCTCAGGTTTGCCACTCTTAGATCCGAAAGTATTTAATTCCTTTGAGTCATTTATTGAGTAAAAGTCGACCCCGAAGTTTCTCTCCAGTCTTCTATTTCTTTTTCAGATGATCGAAGTCGGACAAATCCTTGCTATCTGTCCTTTACTTTTATTTTCCTTCTTAGCGTGTAGTGGGAATAGATGGTGTTATCGTTTAGTTCTTTTTCTCTCTAATTCCCTCTAACTATCCGTTTTATAATCGAAGACAGATAGTAGCGTAAGAGATAGGGCCTGATTGAGTACTTTGCAATCACCGAACTGCTGTCACGAACCTTCAAGTTTGAAGGCGTAAAGGAAAACATACAATCTTCTTAGTCTTTTTGCACCATAGAATTCACTCTTACAGAATCTAAAATAACCATTGCAAGGAGGAATAGACGTTTATCCCTTCCCACTGTAAGGAAAGATTGGATTCATAGATGCGCACTGATAACAATGATGTCAACTATTTTTTAATATAAAATAACTCGCTCTTTAGATGCAGAGAATACAAGCTCCTATTGAATAGACAAAAAGGAAGGAAAAGCAATGTCAAATTTTGATATCAACACTAGATACGTAGTTTCTTGGAGTCCATAAAGTCTAATATTAGTATGATACGTGAATGAAAAATATTGCAATACTCTACATAGGACAACTGAGATATTAAAAATATATATATACTTTGGAATGCAATCAAAAGAAGACAATGTTTGCTGTGGGATTAAAGTAGTCAAGTAGCACAATTATAGTTGAAAGACAGTGGTGGATAAGTGATAATGTGGTGACACCATTTGTCCTGATGCAGTGTCAAACTCTATGACAAGACACTTGGTAGTCCCATACAGTTTTGAATGCTTGCATCTCTACTCTCTAGCCAATAAAACCAATTTTTGAAGTTCAATGGCTAAAATTTAAATTCATGACACATGTAAACATCCCCATCTCTTCATTATTGCATATTTGAACACATAAAAAACCTATTTGGGTATGCTACGGAAATACATATTTTTTCCGTTCAACAATTAATAGTGTTCAAGTTATTTTATGTGTATTTTAATTAATTTTTTTTTTTGGGTTCAATTAAAAATAAACTATTCACGTTGGGGTTAAATTATTAATAAAAATTGAATTCTGAACGTTTAAATTTATAATTTAACGCAGACTAACAATGAGCTTCTCATAGAGGTCCACACAATAATGTTTCAGTTGACATATATTCCAACAACATTTTTGCACCTTTCATTGTGAGAGCTTTTTATCTCGATCATGCTACTTTGGGACGATCCTAATTACTCTAAATAGCATTGTACACATTCTTATTTTGGGAACCGCAAGGGTATTTTAAGTGATAATAGACACGAATTGTAAACTTAAATGTCTTGAATTTGATTTTTTATGATCTTTTAAAATTAGACTGTGAGATATTTATCTCTCATGAATACCCTATCTCAAACATAAATGACCTGCTTTTGACCAAATCGAAAAGAGAACTAATCTAAATGCGTGTAACTTGACTCAAACACCTGTGACCATCGAATCAAAAAAAGAAAAAATTTATTTTGGGATCCAAAAATTAAGTCTAATAACAGTGTACACAATTTTATTTAGGGATCCCAAAATTTTCCTCCCATTTAGGGGGCTTAGGCAATGGCCTAAGGGCTAAGCTAGCACTTATTTTTCATCAATATGATATAAATTTGACATGATAAGAATATAAAAATGATACGTAAATTAATATTAATAATAAATTAATCGGGTTCTTATTAAACACGAATAATCTATTTAGATACTATTGTATAAAGAAATTGAGTATTTTTTTTTTTATTAATTCGACTTGATCTAAACTGATACGACCCAAAATTTATAAGAATGCAATAAGAGTACAACAAAATACAACACTGAGCCATCATGTTTGAACTCTTAATCCGACACCCATTTTCCAGCATTTAAGTCTCATCAAACTTGTAAATAAGTCTCGTTTAACAAATCTTTCACGTGAGGGCATTTAATTTTGCCATTCTTAGTGGACAAGGCATATCATTCACTAGTGGTAATGCATCTAATCATGCATTGAACACAATAATAAACTAAGAATAACACCAAGAATTGACACAAATAATAAATATATTAGGCTAGTGTTAAACACGAATAATCTCTTTAGTGTCATTATAAGAAGAAAATGAGTATTTGATAGTTTTTACTCAAACAAAAATTGATACGTCGTAAAATGATACGATTCAAGTATGACATAATTCAAAATAATATAACAGCGGATATGAAACAACACAACACGACTTGATTAGCAATCTTATTCTAATTGAAACGCCTTACTTTTCAACAGTGGCGGAGGCAGGAATATAATTTAGGGTGGATACAATTTAATAATAAGTATTATTTTATCCTCTAATAAATAAAAATAATATGATATATTTAAATTTTTTTACATCGTATTTGATACTTAACCAGCCACAAAATTACAATAAAACCCTATGGGCTATGTGAAACACATTATTTTAAAAAAAATGATGTTTTTTTTTTCAAAAATAAAGGACTTACAAGTAGAGAGTCGCAATAGTCCAACCGTTGAAAGATGCAATGAGGAGAGAAAATGAAATACTTCCTTCTTATCCTACTTAATCTCTAAGTCTCGAACGTGATATTGGTGCAGTAGTGCAAGAGCCATCGTTCCTTTCTTTTTCAATTTCTTGTATGTGGGAAGAAGATGCAACGGATTACAAAATAATTGGGTCAAGGACTTTTGTGACTCAACATTTTTTTAAGTTTACTAACTTTAATAAAAGATCAGTTACCGGATTGGGCCTTGTTTTTTATTTTTTTTATTCCAATATCTTATACATAACTTCTTTGACCCAATTAATTTTATTTTATGTAACTCATTAGGGTGAATTTAATTAAAATTATTCAAAATATATATATATATATAATTATAATTTTTTCCAGGGTGGGCTTAGCCCCCTGCTCCCTGCCCCATGGCCCCTACCTCCCTCTGCCACTGCTTTCCAGAGCTAAACATGACCCCTTTATGAGGAGAAATATGCATTAGATATCATCATTTCTTCATCCACAAACTCATCTTTTTTTTTGGGGGGGGGGGGAAAGAAAATAAAAAACAATGCAAAAAACTGAGACACAGAGACTGTCTACATCATGAAACCACAAATATAAAGAAAGACTTTAAATTCCCTTCAATGAGGTTGGGCTCCATTTGTGTTTCTGATAATGATATTTAATTTACAACATGTTGCAATTAGTAAACAAAATATCATTACTCTTTCGAAAAAAGATCGAGGGCAATTGTCCAAATACTGCTAACTTATGGTGCATATCTCTATCGTTGGATATATATTACCAGCAAAAACATTGTGCCTAAAGACACTTTGTAATATTAAAATCGAACATGATCATACAACACTTAAAAGACCAGTAAGAGAGATATAGGTATGAATTGGTGGAAGTCTAGCATTGGAGGTTGTGCAATGAAAATGATATTTTTGAGTGGAAAATGATTTTTTGGGATGAATTTTATTCCATTGGATTAAGGTAAATGAAAACTAGATCAATCTTGTCCGTTGTTATGCTTTCATAAGTTCATAACTCAACTTATTAGCTATAATATTAGATAGATAGTACGGTTAAATTGTGTTAAATATAATTTTAACATGGTATCAGAGAAGAAAAGTCATGTGTTCGAATTTCGCCGTCACCTTAATTATTAAATCAATATCTACTCCAAAATCTTAATCTGTTAGAGATGGTGTAACTTAGATATTTATATTTCAACATGTCTCTTCACGTGCAAGCTAGATTTTAGGCTTTGCACATGAAAATTTTTTAAAAATTAGGGTATCGGCGAGATTCGAATACAACATCTCCTGTTTTAATACCATATTTTCTTAAACTGGTAGGGTTTAGTAAAACGTTCAAAATAAGTGAAAAGTTACAACACGATATGATGAGATTACGACAAAATGAGGTTAATTGAAAGTGGTGATAACTTTTTTTATAATAACTTAACCTCGTTTATTTGGTTTATTTATTAAAAAAAAATTATAATTTTCCTTACGAAATCTCCTTCCACACTAGTCTTATCCATATTAGTTTAGTTGATAACGTGATTTCCTTAGCTAGTAATACACCCAAATTCCCTTCGGTTGTTTTGTAAGGACTTCCCAAAATAATAATAATTATTATAATTTATGCATGAGACTTTTGTCATAGGTTTGAATTTATGCAATGCTATCATACATGTAAATAGATTCTTTTTATTAGTTAAACCCATAACGTCGAGCTGATAATAAAATAGTTTTAGCTATGCTGTATTAAACTTTATAGACTTCATAGGCATATGAAAATTGTTTTTGCTACCTGTATAGGCCAAGAAACATTGGATGTGAAGATGACAAGGCTGGATAAGAGCTTTGCACCTAATAAGCTACTACCATGAACAGATTCATTGCATGCAAAGGATCAAAAGTAGGGTTTATGGCATGCGCAAAACATAGTGGAGTTTGTGGAAGAGCTAGAATGCGAGAAAATATTCAATGTAACAATAATACTACGTTATCGGTGACATGTGTCAATTTCGCTATTTTAATAACTACCATATTGATGAATAATTAACACCTTAAAATAGTGAGATTCTTTTATCATATATGGTGTATTATTATTGGTTGGTAATAATATCATATATCACCGATAACATAATATTACCGTTATACTGAACGTTTACTTTTAGAATTCACGGCTAATAAAACAGGTTTGACTCAAGGGGCCTATACATGGCCTATAGTAAAAGTTAATATATATTCATCAATGATAAATCTGGACGACCTAAATTTGAGTTTTTCTAATTATACGAAACTCATTTTAACCGATGCATATGGTTTAGAGGTGATGCTGTGTGTATTCTAAGTTTATTTTATAATAATAAGTCAAATAATCACCCAGTTGGGATGATTCTCCGGCAATTACAAATATATATATATATATGCATCAACAGTAAAAATTATAAATTAAATCTCAGAATTAAGGTTCAAAAAAAAACTAGTAGTTTGATGTGTCATCGAGAGATTTATTTCCAAAAAAAAATAAAAATACTGTGAGATACATCATGTTTCTAGCTTCATGGGAAATCACTCACCTACCCTGTGTTGAGGAAAGAGAAAGTGAATCGATTTCTCACACAAAAGTACTAAGAAAAAAAGGTTATCATCCGTTGTACAAACCTGAATTGATCCATAAAAATTGAAAAAAAAAGCATTGATTGGCTATCGAGAATTCTATATTTCGAGTTGTTTCAATCAATGTTTCACAACGAAATTTGTAATTTTTTTTTTTTATTTCCACTCTATTTCTAAAAGGTTTTTGAAACATTTTTATTTTTAGGTTAGCAACCATGCACCAAAAAAAATCATCCTTGAACGCAAATGTTACTCAGGCAGCTCTTTTTTGTTCCTTCCGTTATTACTTTTGGGCTTTAGCCTTCTACACATGAACCATATCTCTTCAATAACCATATCTCAAGATACAACCTTATGGATACAAATTTTAAAGGGCCAAGATTCACATGGTCCAACAACAGACCTTGGGCAGCCAATGTACAAGAACAATTGGATAAGAGTCCTAGTCAACACAGATTGGTTAACCATGTTTCCAGCTATACAAGTGATCCATGAAGCTAGAATGGGATCGGATCACTGCCCAATCATCATTGATTTTGGTTTGGTGAATAGAAAGGTCTCTCGTTACTTCAAGTTTGAGTACATGAGGCTGGAGCGGCGCAACCTAATTTGGGGCCCTAGGCGAAAATGTTATACAAGACCATATATATATTTATTCAATAATAATAATAATAAGCACCCATTAAAATATGTTTATTTACAAATTATTTGTTTTATCTTTTGAGATATAACATACTAATTCAAATTTTACAAATAAAAATTGTGTTAATCAAAGTCAAATACAATTATACATACTATTTATTTAAGATAAAAGAGAAACATAATTGAAAAATAGGTTGACTAGTAAAATAAATGTTTTTCTAAATTTATATAAAAATAGGAATTTATACAAGTTGAGTAGTCCTAAAATAAATGAGATATTGTTAGATATCATAGAGAAAAAAGTTATTTTTAAATAAAAAAATTTAGTAAATCAACAATGGTTAATTAATTTGAGATAGCTAGTGCATTACTCTACTAACTCTATTCTATATTCATCTTGTGCATTGTAAACAAAGTTATTAAAAAATGACCTCAAGTTTAAATTATACAAATGTAAAATTATGATTCGTACCTATTATACGATAGACAATTAATTTTAATAATAAAACTGTAAAATGATAGTACATATAATATAAATATTGGGTGAGATAAAAAAATAAATTAAACTTTTTTGCCCTAAATTTTTTTGAAAGAAGTTCTAAAAATTTTACAATAATACTAATTGCACTTAATTTGAGGACCAAGTACATTAGATAAATGGTAAATTTTGTTTAAATTTAGCACTCACTATTAATTCAATAATTAAAATTTATTGAGTATTTAAATTATATTCTAAAATTTTAATTATATTTTATTATTTATTTTATTTTGGGGCCCCAAATTTCTCTTTCAATTTGGGCCCTATGCAAAGGCCTAAGTGGCCTAAAAGGTTGGGTCGGCACTGGCTGGAAAACTCATCTTGTGAGGAGGTGGTAAAGGAAGTTTGTAATAAAAGGGTCACAGCTTTCACCATGCTTGATATTGTCAATAGATTGAGAAGTTGTTGTTCCAGTCTCGCAGCTCGGAGTAAACAGAAGTTTGGCAATAATAGGAGATTGCTACAAGATCTAGAGAAAGAGCTAATTAAGGTCCAAATGCAGGTTCCATTGGAGGAAAATCTGATGAAGGAAGCTGAGCTATGCTCTCAACTGGATGGCATTAGAAGCAGAGAGAAAAAGTTCTGGATGCAAAGTTCCAAGATCAACTGGCTGAAAGAAGGAGATCAGAACACCAGATTCTTTCATCTCTCTACCATTCAAAGGCGGCAAAGAAATCAGATCCTCAAACTCAAGAATGAAGAATCAGAATGGGTTGAAGGGGAGGAAGACATTAACATTCTCATTAAGAATTATTTCCCAAATTTGTTCACAACAGCAGGGGAAAGAAACTTCAATGAGAATTTGAGTGTTGTGCCATGCAAGGTTACGGAAGAGATGAACCAGAACCTATTGAAACCTATCACTGAGGAGGAAGTGCATGATGCAGCTTGCCAACTGGGAGCCCTTAAAGTCCCTGGTCCAAATGGCTTCCTTGGGATTTTTTATCAGAAATTTTGGCATATTGTGGGACAAGATGTGTTCCAAGTGGTGAAACATTTCTTTGAAGATGGTTTGCTGCTAGAATAGCTCAACTCCACAAATATTGTCCTTATATCGAAGAAAAATGCCCCTGAAATAGTAGCACAGTTCAGGCCTATAGCCCTATGCAACTTCTTGAACAAAGAGATCTCAAAGGTTTTGGCGAATAGAATGAAGGGGATCATGTGTCTTATCATCTCTCCAAACCAGGTTGTTTTCGTTCCTAACAGACAGATCTTGGATAGCATCATTATTACAAATGAAGTTTTCCATCATTTAAAAGGCAAGAGAGGAAAGATTCCTAAAATTGCGATAGAAATGGATATCAGTAAAGCGTATGACCGTGTTGAATGGGAAATTTTGGAAGCAGCCATGGTAAAAATGGGGTTCAATTGTCGATGGCTGAATTCTTGTCATGCAATGTGTCAACATTGTATCTTTCAAAGTGATTATTAATGGGGAAAGAAAATGTGAGATCAAGCCTCAAAGGGGGATCTCATCTCCCCATATCTTTTCATTATAGTTGCTGATGTCCTCTCATCCATGCTGAACAAAGGAGCTGTAGACAGGAAGTTTATGGGAATTAAGGTAAAGAGAAGAAGCTCTACTATTTCCCATCTATTCTTTGCTGACGACTCACTATTTTTCATCAAGGCAAAGGAAGAGGGAGTGATGAAATTACTCAGGATTCTTCAAAATTATTGTGTTGTGTCAAGACAGTGTACTAACCACCAAAAGTCAGGCATTATCATTTCTTCCAATTCTTCTTTGGATCAAAAAAATTTCGTATCTAACCTGTTGGGAATGAAGAGCCATCCACATAATGCAAAGTACCGGGGGATCCCTACAATGTGAGAAAGTTCCAGGAAGGAAGTCTTTGGCTACATCCTTGAAAGAGTCTTGAAAAAGTTACAGGTATGGAAAAGCACTCTCCTATCACAAGCAAGCAAGGAGGTACTAATAAAGGCAGTAATTCAAGCTATTTCAAATTATATTATGTCAATGGTGGAGTTTCCAAAAAAAATTTGCCAGCAACTAAACTGTTATGTAAGGAATTTCTAGTGGAAAGGTGGGGAGGAAAATAGTGGCATTTGCTGGAAGAAATGGGAAAGGATGACTGATCCAAAAGAAATGAGAGGAATGAGATTTAAAGATTTCAAAGTGTTCAACTAGGCTCCATTGGCGAAAACACTGCTGGAGATTCATCAATTATCCATATTCTTCTGGGCAAAGTTCCTTAAAAGCAGTTTATTTCCCAAATGAGGATTTTATGAAGGCCAAACGTGGGGCTTGACCTTTATGGATCTGGAGCAGTTTACTCCATGGAAGAGAGCTCCTTAAGAAAGGAATGATGTGGCAAATCAGAGAAGGAAAAGAAGTCAAATTTTGGGAAGATAAATGGATTCCTCAAATGCCTAGTTTGGGGATGCAGTCTATAAGGCCACAGAACTGCTCCATCAACCAGGTTGTTGATACTATTAAGGAGAGACCAAAAGAATGGAATGCCCAAATACTCCAAGATAATGTCACTAAGGAGGAAATGACAGCTATCCAGGCTATTCCAATCACAGTTAAAAGAGGAAAGGATAAGAGAATTTGGTAGCCCAACAAAAAAGGAGACTTCTCGGTGAAATCATGATATAAGTTGGGGATTTCTAAGGGTACTTGTTTAAGTGAATCAAGCTCCTCTTTTTTCCCTCACCCTAAGATGTGGCAGGTGATATGGAATATGAAGGCAATGCCTAAGGTGAAACACTTTTGGTGGAAAGCTTGCCATAATATCATAGCTTCTCGAGAGAATTTGTACAAGAGTAAGTGCGCTACATCGCTTGTGTGCAAAATCTATCTATTAACCCCAGAATCTATTGAACATATATTATTTGAATGTGAATGGACCAGCATAGTGTGGTTTGGAATGGAAATGGTTTTTACTGTTGAGCAGGCAGATTTTATTTCTATGGCCCAAAGAACTTCCCAAATTTTGGAAGCAATGAAGGAACCCCAAATGAGATATGAGGTATTGGGAAAGATGGCCACAGTGGGTTGGATTATATGGAAAATAAGGAACCAGAAAATTTTCAATGATGAAACTCCAAATGCCCTTATAACTATCATGAGAGCGAAAGGTATGTGGAATGAGCTCTTCAATATGGAAGATAGGTGTTGTCCAAGGAAACAACAGAAACCAATGGAGGAAGAGGAGAGAATGCAACAGTCAGGCCCCGAGACACTATTCTGCTGCGATGGAGATTTCAAACCTAAAAGTGACAAGGCTGCATGTGTTGTTCTACTCTATAATTCAAAGGGAGGACAAATGGATGTAATATCAAAATCTTTCTCAGCTACCTCTAGTCTGGTCGCGAAAGCAAAGGCGATTCGACAAGCCTGTCTTCTTGTTGAGGACAGTTTACTGAAGAATGCTACAATTGCAAGTGATTGTCTTAAAATCATCAAGTTAAGTGCTACTGAGGATGCTCCCCCATGAGAAATTAATATCCTTATGGAAGACATCATATGTTTGGCTAGATTAGCCTAGAGCCAATATAAAGGCTACTCATCGGGTGACAGCCGCTACTATGAACAACTCGCTTCCGTTAGGATGGGTTGGATCTCCGCCTCCAAGGTTTAAGTCTTTAATCTTGATTGATTGTAATTTAAATTTCCCTACTTAATGAAATATTATCTATTGTTTGTTTGGATTAAAAAAAACAACCCCCCCTCCAAAACCCCAAAAAATAAAAAATAAAAAATAAAAAGTAAAAAGGAAAGAAAAGGCAGAGAAGCATTCCATTCTTGTGTTATGACTCATAATTTCAGGGCCTTCTTTGAATGTTGCTTCCCCCACCCATCTACCTACTATCCTACCCTACGATAGAGGTGTATGGGGCTTAGCCAAACCCCCATCTTTAGCCATTGAAAAAGTTATTCACTAAAGGCTTGTACCGCCCAAATTTATTTATCAAAATGAGTCACTTCCAAACTTATTTTTAAATCCACTCACTTGTAAAAAGCTTTATTTAAAATGCCGTCTTTATAACTCAAAACGTTAATTAAAATGATGTCTTTAAATACATTATTTGGCATGACTCCTTTAATGTACTTCATATCAAATTTCTTTGAATTATATGTAGTGCTTTGAAGGCAACATTTGAAACAATGTCTTCTTAAAATGACTAGATTTAAAAAATAAGTTTGAAAGAGTCTGATTTTAAGAAATAAGTTTTTGAGGTACATGAGTTTGATGAATTCCTCCCCATTCCCCCATTGAAAGCTTCTAATTAGTAGGAGTGTTTACCCAAGGATGGGGGAATCAGTTCTTCCGGAACCAATAACCTATATTCACAAGTAAATATTTAATATAATGGCGATACCATCGTATTCTTGACCCATGTAGTTTTAAATAAAACGTGCAAGTAAGAAAGCTTAATAATGGGCAACACCATCACATGTGACTTGGGGAAGACCTTTGGACCCAAACCAGCATTTTACAAGACCAAAAAACACAAGGCTAAGAAAAGCCTGAACTCAGCTTTGGTTGGCCCAACATATTCACTTGGCCGACAACTCGATCTCAGGTCCTAAACCACAACTTAAAAAACTCCTCAAGAACATAAAAATATTGAGTGTAATCATTACACTACGTCAACAATATCATATGGTATAACCGTATCATATGGTATAACCGTCCGCTAATTAATAAATAAATTTGCAAGTAAGTCCTATAAATATTCATAATTCATAAACACTCAACCATATAATACATAATCACTTCATGATAAGAAATAGATTCCATTTTGTAATATTTTTATCGAATAATTACACTACATCAACATTGTTGTGACATTGTATAATCGTTACATCCAACATTGAGAATTACTTCAATAACAACCCATAAAGGGACAATTAAATGGTAGAATAGGAGGTCAATTTCTTGGTGATCCATCTATCCGACTAAAAATCGAAAGCAAGTTAACGAGGTATTGATCTAGTCTAAAGTAAATGTATACACATTATAAGCGAATTGCGATCATACATGAACTATTCACATATAATTATCCACAACTTTTGACAAAGCACAAACCCAACATAATACGATTTGTTGCCAACCCTATAAATAATTGAACTAAACTGCTGTAGACCTGTAGCTGCACCAATGAAAGATGAGGACCACCTGAGTAATCAAGCTACGCCATTGATTGTAGTAATTACCATCCATCAAGGAGCAAACAATAATCTCAGCAACTAAAGCATTGAAGGAGTCTCTCACAAAAGCATCAACAAAGCTTCAAACCCAAACTGTCTAGGACCTGAAGTGGCTAACTACAGAAATCCCAATGCAGAAACCCAGACATGAATATAAGGCCGAAAGGAATTTTCAACCCCTCTACTTTTTTTTTTTTACCTCTCTTCTTTTGGGTTTCTATAAAAGAATTAACAATCATGCGTTCCAATTAACAAACATATGTATGCACCTCTAAGATAGAAAACAATAAATTTCACAACTGCGGTGTTCATCAAGTCATACAAATTTTGTAGGTTCAGCAAACTCTGAGCCACCAAGAATTGCAATTTCAAGAGTTCAACCAGTAAGACACAAGACATCAAATAAGACTCTTATATTTTAGACTTTGAAACCAAACGAGTTAACGTAGAATAATAGGCCTTGCTAGCTGCCTTTGAAAACCCAAAAGAAGTTTCTGCAAGTAGCCCCCACTAAGAAAGATTTTTCTCAAATCAGGATAATATCAGACAAGAATAAGAACTTGGTATGAAAATCATATGGTATGCCTACCTACCATGAAGAAAGACAATAATAAATTCATATTCCACCCTCCACAGTAAGCAAGAATCACTTAAGATTAATCTGAATCAAAATATAGGTGCTTCAGCTTGGCCATCAGCAAAGAGAGTTCCCAAACACCCTTGGAATCAGAGGGAACATGAGGCTATCCAGGTAGACTTGCCAAAATGAACATAAAATTATATATCTTCAGAAGGAAACCATGAAAATCCTAACTGTGTCACAATAACCAAAGTAGACTGTAGACTAAAGAATTTTCAAATGGAATAGCCACAAGTAAACATCAAGAAGTTGAATGCAAGAAATGTTGTCACGGTTCTTCAAAGGGCAACTAACAGGTTCAATTATTCATATAACCACCAAACAAAGGAGTCAATGTTTGGTATTCTTGAAAAATTAACATATCTTTTTTAAAATCTGACGATGTTTTGGCATGTCCACCCTTCCTATATTATAAGAAGGAAAAGTGAAAAGAGAATGGAAGAAAAGAAAGACATCAAAGAGTCACATATGCCTTTCAAAGTTCAAACTGCATGCAAAGAAGACAGTCTCATGCAGGCCTTTGCACTTATTGACATACAACTGAAAGCATGTCGCAGGCTTCCTTCACAATGCAAACAGTGTTGAGATACTTCATAGCACAGATTAGCCGAGCAGAGCATTAGTGCAGTAATGATGAGCATAGGCACCAGTGCCTAATAATGAAGGTACTAAAAGAGCATGAACACAGTAGAACAAAATATCAGGGCATAATTGTGGGGACGTATCTAGATTTTTAAGTCAGCCAAGCAACCCACACCCACCATCAACCAAGAGAATAGAAGTTTATAATTCATCCCAATCAATCACTGATAATAAGGCTTTCCGCAGATATAACTTCAGAGATGTAAGACTACATAAGACCTTCAAAGCTATACACTACATTAAGCGAAATTCCATAATGAACCAAAAGTTCACGACAGGTTATATACATACTTGGGTTACCGAAGACTTGCATATTAGTGTTCTCACACAGGCAACATATTCCACCTTCTTTAGTACATAAATCGGCAGACTTGACAACTAAGCAGATTTTTGCATTTTGAGAAAGAATAAAAACTTTTATGTACAAATATATGTTGGATCAAAGAGCTTACCATTGCACCAAAACCCACAAGTATTAGTAAAAGCACAACATTTTTCTTTTAACTAGCTCAACAACAAGCGCCCACAGGTCGGGTTGGTTAAACCCTCCACCAAGGGTCTAAAGAAGAATTGCCACACCTCTACCCTAGCTAACAATCTCCTCCCCAACAACTACCCCGAGACTCGAACCCGTGACCTTGCTCTAATGCCAATATTTAGATCAAAACACTTACATTTGTTAGATTGAAACGCTTATAATTGTACCAAAACCCACAGATATTAGCCACAAGTTGGGTTGGTTAAACCCTCCACTGAGGGTCAGGAAGACTTGTTGTACCTCTACTCAGGGTAACAATAGTCCACACTCACATGAAAGAGTTGCGCCTTTAATTCAACCATGCCGGATTGTCAATGTTTAAAGAACAGTTCACTGAGCCACAACCAAGTAAGCATTAATTACAATGGTTCTGCTGCTGCTGCATTGCCAGCAACTCCATTGATGGTAAGCAAGTACTCTCACTGCTTGACCATTTAAATTTCCACATTCTTTTAGTCAGTGGCGGCTTAAATTTCTCTTAATTATCCTCCCATTAAAACTGACCTCAATCAGCTGGAATTTTTATCAAAACCATGTGCAAAGAAAATTTTGTATTTTCTTTGTTCTCCATTTTTCACTTTTTCTATTGCTCTTGAAATATCAACAAAACGAATAACCAAGGAAACTATTTGGAGAAATTCAATCTAACACCCTTAAGGACCAAGTAAAACATTCACACATTAACCATTTAATTCACATCTAAAACCCTAAGAAATCAAAAGCATCGACATAAAAAGGCAACTTTTATTTCTTAGCATAATTCATACAAACGGCAATAATCATCCAATAAGCTCTTACTTGTTTCATCATACCACCATTCAAACACAGAAAATCACAATAGAATATATACAAATCCACCCATATAAAAAGTACAAGCCCTTAACATTTTTAACCTTAACTCATGGTAAAACATCAAACCCTAGAACTCAATGGCATAAATAGTCAACACGATACTCACTGTAATCATCCCTCACGGACAAATCACTCTCGACTTTGTCGGCAATTCTCTCCTCCTCGTACTTCAATCCTCCCTCCAATGCTAATCCTCCTAAAGCCCCCGCCACCGCTCCCACCGCCAATCCAGTGCCCAGTCCCATCTTGCCACTCTTCGCCTTCTGATCGTACGGCGATGCATAATCCACTGGCGCACTAGGCCCGGCACCACCGTAGCTCGTCTGTCGATCAATAAACGGTGGTGGTGGTGGTGGAGGTGGCCGAGAATAATAAGCCGAGTAGTAACCAGTGTACGGATCAGAATACGACCCGTATGTGTACGAAAGAGGCTGTGGCGGTGGCGGTGGCGACAAAGACGGAGATGGAGTCACCGTCGCAGCCGGTGGAATTGTCGGTGGAAGTGAAGCATACGGAGAAGGTGTGTATCCTCTGTAGTCGCGTGTAGAAGGTGGAGCAGGAGGGGCAGTGTGGTAATAAAAACTAGGTTGAGGAGGGGCAGAATGGTAATCCGGCAAGAATCGTTCCCGGACGGCGAGTTTCAGGCGGATCTTTCCTTGCGGACGACCCGATGGGCGACGGACCTCGAAGGTTCTGAGTTTGGTGAAATCGTCCGAGTCGCCCAGGTCCTTGAGTGGGAATCGAAGAGTACCCACAAGGGGTTTGGGTGTCTCGGAGGGTTTGGAATGGAAGATCTCAAGGGTGAGGAAGGAGTCCTGAGGAGAGAGAGTGAGAGGAAGTACGAACCGCTCGTTCCAGACCGGTCGAGTAGAGCCAGAGTCGTCAGACTTGGTGGCTAGCCGGCGGTCCGGGTCGACCCAGAAGATGACATAGGGCTTGAGATCGCCGTGACGCCAGTTAACGTTCTTGAGATGTTTAGCGGAGACGATACTTATGTCGACGTCGTAGGGTTTCAACTGCGGTCGTGAGGTTGTCGCCATGGTAGCGGTCGTTTATAACGTGCGCCGGGGGAGAAGGGGTTGCGGATGATGATAGAGTCGACAAGGGGGGAAGGGAAGGTTTTATGCGTAGAAGTGGATAGGTACTTTACCTTTTATACAAAACCACCCTACTAAAAGGGTGAATTATACTTTGAGTCACCTTACTTGACTAATAGACCCTCGCTTGTTTGGTAAAATGATCCTATGGCCCCGATCAATTGTGTTTTGAAAAATGGAAGTAGTGATAGCGATAAAAGAGATCAAATTATACCTCGTTTTTTAAATATATACAAATAAAGAGCTAAACCACTTACTGGACTTGGCCAGAAATATTGCTAAAAATCCCCCTTTTCCAAGATTGTTGTCAAATATTTTTCATATTTATACTTTGTCGTATGTGTCATTATATCATATAGAAGCACATATGTTGTCTCTTTCCTTGTGTTCTCCTTATTGGCAATAGAATTCCACCTTCACCATCCACCGACCTTTAATTGCACCACTATCATTACACACAAATACACTTATACACACATTCACGTATTTCTTGTCACCACCTCTCCCGTCCATTAGGTATCATCGTGGCACCATTATCACAAACGTAACAAACCCACGTTAATTTTCATCACAAATATTATCTATGTGAGTCACGAATCACATTGCAATAATCACATATATGTACTCATGCACAAACCCAAGCACACACAGATGCATAGCTACCACATATAATAGTTAATATAAAATAAATCAACCAATAATAATACATTGGTCATCAATGGAGTACATAAATTTCACTTGATGATTGATTGGGTGGAATCATTAGTATAGTTTTAATAGGGTTTCGATTCTTGTTCACCTAAATTAGTTGGTCAACGTGGTAAAGGAGAGTATTGATTTCCTTTTAAGGATTAGGTTTAGATAAATTGAGTGGCGAAATAAATTAATCTTTACTTGACAAAATGGAGCTTGACTCATGAATAAATGGAGGTCAGTGAATTAGGTATTGTGAATCTTTGAGTGATGTTTGGGGTGGCTTAGGAGGATCCCGTGGTGGGCCATAATGGTAGTGAAGGACCTAGGTACAATATGTTCGAGTGGATTTTTGGGGGCTCTGCTTTGATGAAGGCTTTGGTAGAAATAATGTTGGACAATAATGGTGATGGAGGACTTGAATGTGGCGATGCCAAGAGGCTATTTGGGTTTGATAGTGGATGTTTTGGGATAGTTCATGGTGGCCCTAGGATGTTGCGATGTAATTGGCTTTCAGTGCTACAATTTGGTATCTTTGGTAGATTGGTATGAATGGATTTAGGATTGGATCACGATAATGTACTAAATTTGTTTTGGGGAGAATACACTATTTCTATTTCCAAAATAAACTTCAGAATCCAAGTACCAAACCTTATGGATCTCAATGTGATTTTTAAAACAAGAAGGATTAATGTGAATAGCTGATAAATCATAGGGGTGTAGATATAATTAACCCCTATAGAAAAACTGTTCGTAGGAAAAAGGTGGGTCCAGTGTTGGAGAAGCTTTGGGACAAGACGATAATCGTGACTTTCCTTTTGAGGATTAAAGAAAGATTTAACTCCTTACCCACTCCACCTGTTTCTGAATGGCCTCTCCCTCTTCCCTGATCTGAATAGAAGAAGAGCCCATGTTACTCCACAAGTGAATGTAATAATATTGACATTTATTCCGAAGAGTAATTCAAGTAGTTGAATTTTAATAATTTTTAAGAGTTAAGTCATAAAAAATTATAAATATTCTAATTTCGACATAAATAACTTATCTTTAACCGGATTAAATAACAGCAACGTGTGGGTTGTCTAATAAGCTCATAGCCCAATGGGTTATGGGTCCAGTTAATCTATCATGAGACAGCCTCTTAGTCATCGAGCAGATCATGATCACAATATCTTGGCCCAACTTGGGCCGGCAGACTGGTCTATTTAAGGGGAAATGCAGGTGGCCCATTGGGCAAGTTCAGGACCCAAACTATTATTGTCCAATAAGATTTTTAAAAACTAATAATTGCTTAAATTTGAAAATTAGAAAAAATATATATTTAGACCCATTAAGACTGATTCGATGAATAACTCTTACGGATTCATTAGAATTGTTCATAAAAAAAAAACCCAACAGGCATGCATAGGCCATAATATTTTGGGTAAATTATAATTTATAATATTCAAGTTTCAATTATAACAATTAAGTTCATATATCAAAATTCAATAATTTATTATGATAGAATGATTTTTTTGTAATCAACATACAACTTGAGTAAAAAAGTATATTTGTATGATTTTTTGGTCCGTAATGAAACAAAGATACAGCAACCAACACAAAAACTGCAAGAAGCAACCAAAAAACAAAACAAAAGAATCAACCAATACCTTATCTTGCTTCCTTTTGTACAAGTCTTCGTAACTGCTCCAGAGGATTAACCACCCATTGTGGGGACAAGTTGCACTTTCTAGCCTGAGCGGTAACCAGGTGAGCTAATTGATTAGCTTGTCGGTGCACAAAATGAAATATGCTCGAAGGAATTTTACTGGCATAAAACTAAATATCTCTTTGAAAAGGCTCAATCTCTCGTATAAAAGAAGTTGGGCCTCGTTGGAGAGCTTCAATCTGCACCTTAGAGTAAGATTCAAAAATAACTTCTTCAAAATTCTCAACAACTGCCATGGGCAGGTACACCGAACAGCCCAAGCTTCTGCAGATAAAGCTGAGGAGGCATGCATTGTTCCAGCGGCTCCAGTGAGCAAAGTTCCCATCTCGTCACGCACCATAACTCCAAACGCAGCTTGTCTACTGTTTTCCAAAAAAGCCCCATCACAATTAAACTTGAGCCAACTTGGTGGAGGCAGATTCCATACCCGCTGAGCACTTTGTCCAAGCTCAAATGACTTCTGCATACCCCTGCTCGGAAAACTGCAGTTGCAGCAACAATTGCTCTCTCTACAACACCAGTAGAATTCAAAATATGATGGTTAAAAACCCACTCATTCCTGGCTTTCCAAATAAACCATAGCAAGAACGCAAGCAGTGTCTGTCGATTTGGATCCTCCACTCTCCAATTTCCATTTATATCAAACTGCTCCATTAACCAAGTCTCCATTCTCGAGACTTTGTGTCTATCCACCCTCAGGTTTAAGGGAGACTTTAACCATACTTCTTCCACCCACGGACACAACAAAAACAAATGTTCAACAGTCTCCTCCTCTTCCCCACATATAGGACAAACTGGACTGTGAGACACTATTCTTTTCCATAAACTTTCCTTTGTAGGCAAAGCCCCCACTGCCACTTTCCAAAGAAAAGATTTAATTTTTTGCGTAGCAGTAACACCCCATATCAGCTTCCATAAGCCTCCTAGAGGGATAAAAGAAGAAGAGGCCTTTGATGTAGGACTACATCTTCTCTGTTGATGCACTTGAAAATGATACCCACTTTTTACAGAATACATCCCATCCCTAGTATGAGCCCATCTTATCCTATCTTCTTGCTCTGTTTCACACAGTGGAATGGAAAGAATCAGTGGTAATAAAATGGGGGGGAAACGTCTGTTGAATAACCTTTTGATTCCACCTTTTCGTAGGAACATGGATTAACTCTTGGACCCTCAAAAGATTTGTGTTGTTACTATTTACAATATTTCGATATCCTGGAACCCACGGATCCTCCCAAATATTTATAAGCTTTTCATCCCCTACTTGCCAAAACATCCCTGCCTTCAAGGAGGCTCCACCAAATCCAAGAACAATTGGACTTGGATTTTGCCTGCCATAATGAACAATGTGGAAAGTATTTTACTTTGACCACTCTTCCCCAAAGAGAGTCTGGATCTTGAGCAAGCCGCCACGCTTGTTTGGCCAGAAGTGCTCTATTAAATTTTCTCCAAATCTCTAAAGCCCATGCCCCTTTCATGCTTTTTTTGTGTCATAAACTCCCAACTTTTCCAAAAGAGACCCTTCTCACCTGAACTCTTACTCCACCAAAATCTAGAAATACAGGCTGTAAACTCTTGACACAGAGACTTAGGCAGCTTAAAAATGATCATTGCGTACGACGGGATAGCTTGGACCACAACCTTGATTAAAATCTCCTTTCCCGCGTGATTAAGAAACCTTTCCTTCCACCCTGCAATCTTCCCAATAATCCTTCCCTTTAACCAAGCCAAAGTTTGTCTTTTGGATCTCCCCCATTCTGTTGGAAGTCCCAAGTATTTCCCTGTTTGTTGGAGAAGAGGAACTCGCATAATAGCTGCAAGACGATGTTGCACTGCATGGGGAGTGTTTTTGCTAAAGAGGACACCAGACTTGTTCAGATTAATAAGCTGCCCCCTATAGCATAACAATACCTACCCAAAACATCCATAAGTACCTGACACTTTGCCGTGTAGCATAAGTATATTTGTATGATAAAAAAATATATTACGTGTAAGCTAGAAAATCTTATTTTATATTATCTGATTTTGAGAAAAAAAGAATTTGAGAGAGACTTAAAAGACAAAGAGAGACATACTGATATATTTTTTTGTTGGACATCTTTCTGTGGGAACAAATTAATAGATATAGATTTTTTTTTTTGAACACAATAGATATAGATGAAAAGACCGAAATAAAACTTGATTAAATTTTAAGATTGTAATTGTATCAACTGAAATTTCAAAGACCAAAATAAAAATTACGTGCATAGTTTTAAAAGTATAAATTATAAATCCACAATTTAACAGTGAGTTACGGTTGTCATTAGATCAATCACTAATCCTCAATAAATATTATTGCTGTTTTATTTATTTATTTATTTGTATTTATGATTATTAGGTGATTTTAGTTATCCAAAATTTACTTTGTAAGGTGTAGTTATAATGTGATCCTTCGTTTAAAAATTTGAATAAAGTTATACAGTAAGAATTAAAAAGACCTACCAGTGTAACTATATAAGAATAATTTAAGATACAAAAATCGATGAGCAATGTTACTTAGAACTAATTTATTAACTACTATTGGATTGATATTCAACCCTAATATATGTCGGGATCTACAATTAATTCAACGATTTTGATAAATTAAAACAACAAATAATATTATTAATTTTTGATAAATAATACTAAAATCATGGGTGAATTCTACTTGGGCTTACATAGAAGAGGAGTAAGAAGTTATTTCCTTACATGATAGATTAATTATTAATTTTTGTGGGATCTATTTGTTTTAATATTATTAGTTGATGATACCACATCTTCTTGTCATGTGGTATCATCGTTGTAATGAATATTTTCTCGTGTAATACATAATCTCTTGTCGTTGACATCTGTTAATATAACCGTTACAAAAATAATTTTATCATAATAAAAAATTATAATTTTCATACTATCTTTTATTTTGTGAGCTCGTTATATTCTAAAATTTAAAATCAAACTTACAATTTAAATATCCAATATGATGCAGATATTTATATAATATTTTTTATATTCAATGGAATACATCAATTGAACAAAATTATTTGAATGCGCAATCAAGAAAACATTTTTAGTTATATTTGAATTCTCAACGGATGTAGATGTAATATGTTAAACGTGAAGGATCTAATTGATTAAATGACAAACATGAAGAAATTTAAGTATGATTTATTCATTTAATTTTAAACGTCATAACGATTGTTAACTTTAGGTGCATGTTGATATAAATTTATGTTTTTAAGAGAACAAATTAAGATTTTTAATTTTTAAAAATATAAATTAAAATTTGAAAGATTTTTCTGCGTTAAATTTGCAATAAACCCTTTTAAAATTTGAACAACTTAGGCCCTGTTTGGTAACGTTTTCGTTTTTCATTTTTCAAAAACAAAAAAGGAAAATCAAAAATGTCTTTTTTTGGTTTTTTAAAGTCGGCCCTCATTACAAAACGATGGCAAAAACGAAAAATAAAATTGATTACCAAACGAATTTTTTTTTTTGTTTTCTTTAAATATTAAAATAAAAACAAAAAAAAAACGAAAAACAAAAACGTTAAAAATTTGCAATAAACCTTTTAAAAAACTATAACCTTTTAAAAAACTATAACTTTCAACGATTATATTCTTTACAAATTATAACCCAGGCATCAAAAGTTATAATTTTCGACTGTACCCTAACTTATCCCGTTATTTGGTGTCTTCAAAAGGCCAAAAACGTCAATCAACATCTGAAAAAAAGAGCCAGCCTCGAACCAACGTCATTTGTTTTCTTGAACGCAACACCAAAAGTACCAAAACCAAACAGAAGTAAATGGGGAGACTCTGATTGATAGCGATCGGCGAAACGCCATCCCCGTGTTTCTATAAGTACTTCGCTGCTACAGCCAAAGTCAGAGATGGTTTCCTCTCTCTTTCCTCTCTTTTTCTAGGCTTCGATCTCATTTTCTCTCTCATTGGAACATTTTCCGCAGAAAGGTGAAGCCTCTTTACTTACCGAGAAAAAAAAAAAAAGGTGAAGCCTCATTCTCGGAAAATATGTCAGACGCTTTGATCAACGGACTCGCCGGAGCCGGTGGTGGAATCATCGCTCAGCTCATCACTTATCCTCTTCAAACTGTACCTTTTTTTTTTCTCCATTACCTTTTTTTAAGATTTATTTGTCAAAATAGTTGTTTATTTTACTCGGAATTTTGGTTAGGTAATTGTATTATTGGCTGATCTTAGGTAAATACCCGTCAACAAACGAATAGAGATCCGAAGAAGGAGAAGAGGAAGCTTGGGACTGTAGAACAGATGTGCCAGGTCTTTGTTTTCTTTATTATTTTTTTTATAATGTTTGTGAAGAATTGATGGAAAAAATGATGATGATCTGCAGGTTGTAAGTCAAGAGGGATGGGATCGGCTCTACGGTGGCTTAGCACCGTCACTGGTCGGTACGGCTGCGTCTCAGGTGAGCTAATTTTAGATCAATTTCTTCTTGTTGTTTCTAACGTGCGCCGTATGCAATGCTTGCCTCTTTGACCATCTTGTGTCTGTTCTAGTTAGCTAAATCACCATCAGAAATTTCCAACTCATTCCTTGTTTATGTGTATGTATAAATATTTTAGTTGAATAGTATTGCTTTGTTTGTTTGCACGGAGGAGAAACTTGGGAAGGCAAAACGAGTTGAAATGTTCCTATCTAATATAATCGAGCTGAGCCTCAAAACTTGTTGAAGCGAGCCGTGCCCAAACTAGTTCAAAATGAGCCAAGTAACTTGTTTAATAATTTCTATTTTATATATAAATGAATCGAGTCTTAAGAACATAAAAAATTATTTAAGAGTCGAGCCTTATACGAATCCAAGTTTAGGCTGAGTAATTTGACTTGATTATCAGCCTTACTAGTAACAGGTCGACATTGAGGAAGAGGAAATTATTGTTATTTTTAGTATTTTAGTTTTTATGTTTCACCAAAACTTGTATTAAAATTTGCAAGCATCCAATGATGCTTTTAATTTTGCCTTCTTGTCATATGTCCTCAGTTGCAAAAGTTGGTGAACCTGTACTGGGTCTGGGGTCATAGTCATGTGGTCCCGTGATTATGGAAAATGTGCCATTATCTGCACCTCGTTATTGAGGGTTGTTGTCTTTTCAATAATTCCCGTAAATAATATTATAATACTTGGCACCGTGAGACTTGTCCTCAGTAAGGTTCATTGCTTGAGCTGAAGTTTGTAGTTTTTCACAAAGTACCAAAGTTTTTCCTAGCTTAAGTTTAAAGTTGCAATTAAAGTACTTTTTTTTTTTTTTTTGGTCAGGATATTTAAAATTTTATAAATAAAAAACATAGACCCTTTTACAATTTGATTCATTCATCCTATTCCTCTTCTACCTTCCAGCCTAAAAGTAACTTCAAAGGGGAGTGGTATCAGGGGTGGCAACCCCATGAGTGCTTGTGACTATCAAAATGTCACTCCAAATTCAAACTTTTTCACTCCAGTGGGAGTGACATTAAGGGTTGAAAAATGACAACAATGCTCTTGGGGTGACAATTTTTCAAAGTCTGGAGAGAGAAAGGGAGAGGTTGCATAAAAAATTTATGTGTTTGTTTAGCAAGGTTACAACAGAAAGGGAGGAAGGTTGCAACCAAAGTTAAGTTTAATTATATTTTTTAATAAAAAATATTAAAATATTAAAATGACACCCCATTTTGATATTTATCATTGGAGTAGATTTATAATGCAGGGATGTCAAAATACTATTTAAAGTTGCAAATGAGTGATTTGACATCCTAAAATAGTAACTCTTTTTGGAGTTGCTCTAACAATATGCATAACAAATTGAGGGACGCACTCCTTCCCTTGTACATTAAGTTTCTCACTTCTAGTATAGATTGCAAGTAGGGATGACAGTGGACTGTAGAAAATCGGGTATTCTTTCAAATCCGTCTCATTTGAATCGGGGATGGACTATAAATATTGGACGGAGGATGTATACGGGGATATTCGTATAAACCCGTGCGGGGATGAAGGCAGGGATGGACTTACCCTTACCCCCGCCTTATCCTGTCCTCATTATATATATATATATATAATAAAACAGAAGTGTTTTTGAATTTTATCCCAGTCATATTTTTTTCTTCAAAATCATCATCAATCACTTACCTCACCCTTCATCCCTTTGTCAAACTCAAACGTCAAATCACATCACTCATTTCAATCACATATTTAATTATTTATATATTTTTTTCCTAAAAATATTACACCATTCATATATATCATATGTTTAATCATTTGATATTTAATTAATTTGTAGTTAATATATTTTAAAAATTTAATATAGTGGGATCGATTTTTTGAACATTTGAATTTTATATTTTATCGTGCTTGGCACGGGTGGTTATGACTAGTATATATATATCCATTGCTCTTCCACTATGAATTCTGACTGTTCCTCAATGAGTCACAAGTCAGTCACCGACTGCTATTCTTCTTCTATCTAAGGCTTAACGCCGACTGCTACTCCTCTGTTGTGTCGGTGCCCAACTGACTCAGTCATCTCTCTCTCTCTCTCTGAAAGGCTTAACACCGACTGTTTCTCTTCCTCTATAAAAGACTCATCAGTATGTTTTTTATATGATTGGTGTTTTGTTCTCGCCAGAACTATTTAAAATTGGTCTCTTGAAAGGGTTTTCAGTTACTGTAATGATATAACATTTTCTGTTTTGATCTGTGCCGGTATTTAAAGTTCAGAACCTTGATTTATGTGAAATGTTATCCATGGTGACATATTTATCGGTTGAAATTTTATTCTGGCATAATATCTGCGGCTTCTTAAGAAAATTTTATGTTTATTTTACGAAATTACTGTAATATTCACAACTAAATTTGGGAATGGTCCTCCCGTTTCCTCCCTCCCTCTCCCCATCTTTCTGTGCCCCAATTTTGGGTGATTAATTTGGCACAAGGTATGATTTGCTATACTTTCAATTCATTTTTGGAAAATTTGGCTTGTGGTGTCATACATAAGTAATTAGAAAATTATGTCAAAGTTTAGTAGTCAGAGATAAATAGGTTTATGTTGTGAATCTATTCTCCCGTTCTTGTGATGGAAGCTGCAACTATGCGTTGTGAAAACAAATGGAAAGTTGTTATGCTATCATTATAAATTGCTCTTGCAGTTTCAGTTGCAATCACATTAATACTTTTTCTAAATTAACTAATAATTGATAATCCCAGTTTGGACACGGTTTAGTTTCACAGTTACTCGATTAAAAAAGACCAAGCACCATCCCAAAGTTTCAGCTTTTGTGTCTAAATTAATTCTTCTGTAAGAGAATGCTCAAGCTCATAATAAGACACTTGGTTTATTAAGTTTGACTTTGTCTCACCACAATTGCGATCTTCTTTGTCCTCTTCAAAGACCTGCATGAATTACCAATTTCATGTTCTATTGCATAAAGTCATTTAAATTTCTTTTAACTATATACAAATTGCTGGCTTAGGCTCGGGCTTAGGCTCGGGCTTAGGCTTGGGCTTGGGCTTGGGCTTGGGCTTGGGCGGGTAAGGGGGAAGCGGGGACGGGGACGGGGGCGGGAATTAGAAATTTACCCGCGGACGGATATGAGGACAAAAACTATACTCGTTAACGGGGGTAGACAGGGGATAGACGGAGTTTTTTTAAGCTGGTACGGGGATGAAGACTATATCCCTTGCCTCCGCTTCGGTCCACTGACAACCCTAACTGCAAGCATATGGGCAGCTTTGTTCTAGGTCATTCGTGTTGCCTAAAACTTCACCCTTGAGAGAAATTGAGCATAGCTCTATATGTCCTTTTGTAATGCTGCAATCCCCTTCAATGTATCTCCATTGTTCCCATTGAGAGAATCTATGAGCTGCTTTGAGTCAGATTCAGCAATGACTGCAGCATAGCTCTGTTCCATAGCAGCCTTGCACAATCGTCTGACTGCATAAGCCTCTGTCATTAAGGCAGAAGCTGCAACCACAATTTTAGCCTCTGCCATGAGCACTCTACCTTCAAAATCTCGAACTATGATGGCATAAGCTCACTCTTTTGCCCTTTCCATCCAAGCTCTATCGCAATTAATCTTCAACACCCCCTGAGGTTGCCAGGCCATTTCAAGTTCACCAGAGAAGTTCCCACCCTTTATAGGTACAACCTTGCAATTTTTCAAATTTTCTACTTCTGTTACAGCATTTGTGATAATAGATTTACTGCATGGCTGTTTATGATTGAAAACCCAATCATTCCTGGACTTCCATGTGAACCAACATAAGTATATTACTAGAGTTTGGCCCTCCTGTTCTCCTTCACCACACCACTTGCTGGTTTGTAGCTGCCTAATATACCAATTTTCAATTCTACTTATGCCATACCTCTCTACCTTAATGCTTAAAGGGCAATTCCTCCACATCCTTTGCACCCATGGACAAAGTAATAGCAAGTGTTCGGTGGTCACTTCTTCCTCTCCACATATGGGGCAAGTTGGTGAATTTGACAGCTTTCTCCTCCATAGCTCCCATTTAGTTGCCAATGCTCCATTTGCAACTTTCCACATAAATGCTTGTATTTTGGGGTGAACCTTACTTTTCCAAATACTCCTCCATATCCCTTCCGGAGCTTGATAAGATGAGGAGGCAGTGTCTGAGATTGCATATGAAAGCTCTTTGTGCTTGGACTGGTAATAGTCTGAGATCTCCATTTAATATCTGTTGGACTGGTGATAGTCTGAGATCAACCTCCAGCACAAAATAACCGATTGCGACTTTGCTAATAGTTTTCCATTACTGGCCAGTTCAATGTATGAATATGTTCGAACAATTTTTAACCTGTTTGAAATATTTTGTGATCATTCGAAGTAACTAGCTAAGCCATATTGATACCGCTACAATAGGGTAACTATGTCTCAAAACACGGCTCTAAGAACAGGTCGTATTTGTGTTTGCTGCTTGGTGGTTACTTAACATGTGTCTTGGACTCTAGGCCCCTTTTCTTTTTTGAACTTTGGGCTGTATTTTATTAACTAAATTAACTTTCAAATGACACTCATGAGCTAATTGCTCAGATCTGTAGATTTACTGTCTGGTGTCTATGGCCATGCTATTTCGGGAAATTAATGTATTGCCAGACGAATTAGTGATGTGAGCTGTTATAATTTCTAGTTGGAAAATTCAAAATTCAACAGCGCCAACATATTCTAGACTATTATGTTATAATGGTCTTTTCACTGTTATTTTTGCTGCAAAACTAAACTTTATCTGAACTGGCGTATGCATGATATTTTCAGCTAGAAGAAGTTTTCAATCAAATAAAAGCACATCACTACGTTTTTTCTAATTTTTTGATTTCTTATGCAATCACAGTTTTTATGGTACAGGGTGTTTACTATTATTTCTATCAAATCTTTAGGGACAAGGCTGAAGCTATAGCAATTGAACGTAAGAGGAAAGGGATTGGTGATGGATCGGTCGGGATGTTCTCATCACTTGTGGTGGCTGCTTTATCTGGGTAATTTGATTTCTCTTTAGAGTTATTTCATTTCATTGTCCATGACCATGAGTGAGAGTGAGCCCAATACAACACTGCAAATTACCTTCATGGGCTTGGTTTTCAGTTGTGCTTCTCATATTTGTATACACGCAATGCTCAACTCAGTATTCCTTGGTTGTACAGTCAATAATCAATAGGTCCTTCAGAAGTATTTATTCCCTAAATCAAATGTTATTTTTGTATTTAAAAAATTGGTCAGTGCCATCTTCTCTGTGCATTATTCTGCTTTTTCACAATCACAAAGTGGGGTTCTACCTTTCTAGATGCCTATTATTTTGCACAGTATTCTTCCTTAATGATCCTTTGTGGTTTGTTAACTTTATCACAAACAATAATTCAGTTCATGAGCTGGTGATTCTTGATCGGTTTCATAAACAGGCATTTGTAGATCTATGTTCTTTTAGACACCAACATTGATTTTTTATTAGGCAGTGTTCAATTTTCTTGAGTAAACACCGTAATAAGAATGTTTTCACTGTTCTTGGATTCATATATGTCCACTTGGCATTAGGTAGATAAATATGTATGCAGAAACAAAAAAAAAAAAAAAAAAGGACTACACACGTTTCAACTCAAGTTTTTGACATTAAAAAAATCCAGCACCTCATATTTTGGTTAGGTTTTGACACTCTTGTCTGCGACCTTGCCAGCATGGATATGGAAATTCTATTTTGCCTCAAATGATAATATCATCTTATAGTTGCTGCTACGGTTGCTACAGAAGCCCTACTAATGAAATTACAATCACTTGTGGACTGCATAATGCTTTTGTAACACTATCTTCATCCCTTCTTGTTTTGTTGATGCTTTATTTGTAAATTTATTGTAATGTCAAGTTGTCAACAACATTCAAACCATGTTTATTTTCAATGCATTTGAACCACTGTTAAAAATTATTTGATGTTTCCCATTTCTCTAGGTGTGTGAATGTCTTGCTGACTAATCCTATATGGGTAGTTGTTACCCGCATGCAGGTGAGAACCTGGTTGCCTTTCTCTCAGTCTTCGCCAATCTAAAAAATGAATGTGGTGCTATCATTTACTGGCGTATTTTATTGGTGTTTCAATATCATCATACACTAACATAATTATACTCCCTATTTTTTCTCTACTGATTAGTAAGAGTGAATGATGCTATTTATTAGTATTATTATTATCATTTTATTTGTACTATTTTCCCCCCTCTCCCTCCGTTTCCCCTTAAATGGGAAGAAGAGAGTGCAGTACTAGATAGAGAGAGAGCAAAGGGTTCTATTTAATTGTTCTTGGATTATCATGACATTGTAACATGAGTAGTATGAGCTACTAATTTCACTTATAAAAAGAGAAATTTATGCTCTCTCTACCTCTCTCTAGTTGTTTCTGCATTTTTTAGTTGGATGCATTCTTGATAACTATGTTCATTTTGCAGACTCACTCAAAAAAATCCCAACCTAGCCAGACTGAATCTATCACTTCAGATGATTCAATTCTGGCTGCTGTAGAACCTCCTCCCTATGGAACAGGCCACGCGGTATGTACAATCAGGGATGAACTAGCCAATAGTATTTTGCCATAAAGTTATTCAATAACTTGTCATTAATACCAAAATTTTAATTGGGTATAACCTATCAAAATAATTTTCCACGTAATATATTAGAATAGTATCTAATTCAAATAAAATAAAGAATATTAATTCAAACTTGTGCAATTACATATAAAATATTTATGATTATTTCATCTAATGATTTACAATTCCATTTTAATTTCATCCCATACTCACTCGAGTATAACTAACTTTCAATTCATTTCCATGTAGTTCTGCCCATGTGTACAGCTCAGGTGTTTCTTGAAGCTTAGTCAGCATAGCCTGCAGTAGCACTTCTGGGAATTTCAGTTTCTGTCAAACATTTATTTCAAAAAACTGAGATTCATCGTCTATGTATTTGGGAATTACTTGAGTAATTGTACTATGCCCAACATACTCTGTATGCCTAATAAAAAAATTCAGTGAAACCCAATTGAGAAAAAAAATAGCAAGATGGATTAAGTGGATGAATGCTGAATGCAGTTGTAACATCCTGTCCAGGAGTACTTGTATTATTGTTGTTATTTCTTGTTAGCTACTTATGCCTATGAAGTTGTTAGGGAATATTTTCAAAATTTGCTAGAAGAGTTACCATCTTTATGGGGCCATGGAATAGCACGTTTATAAAGAAATTGCGGCTGAAACAGGGATAATAACCTGGATGGGGAAGAGCATTATTAAAAATTAACACATGAGATTGTAGAAGTAGCAATAGTTCAAAACGAACAGGAGACTATATCATACAAAGTCATTTTGGATTGGTCTTGCCATGTTTAAATGGAGACCAATAACCAGATATCCTGGGGGAAAGTTTCTGTTTTGGAGATTGCGGAGAGGGGCAAAGAAATTTGCTAAAAAGTTTATTTCCTGATGTATATTTGAATGTATCTTACATTAATGGCATACTTGTTATCCTGCTGTTGACTTTCTAGTCAAACTTAGTCACTTAGCCTTCTGATTTATAAGATGCGGAGTATTGTGTCCCATAACTTTTAAGTTTTAATTAATTGCCATATATTATGTGCAGATTAATGAAGTTTATGATGAAGCTGGCATTTGGGGATTCTGGAGAGGTGTTTTGCCAACATTGATCATGGTATGTGTGAAGTGACTGTAATACATGCTTCATGGTGGTCATTTATTGTTCTCGCGGTTGTCTGCAGGTGAGCAATCCTTCCATACAGTTCATGCTGTATGAAACGCTGTTGAAGAAGCTAAGAAAACGGCGTGGCTTGAGTAAGAAGGGTAGCAATGATGTAACTGCTTTGGAGGTAATTCTTTCCCCTGTTTCCTATGTTTCAGTATCAGCTCCTTTCCCTTGATATTCTAATTTTGACCTCACTGTTCCATGATAGCATACTGATTCCTTTCCCCATTTCCCATTTTATCTGGTAAATGCTGAACCCATTGTATGATATATGGCTAGATATTTCTACTTGGAGCTTTGGCGAAACTTGGAGCTACAGTTGTAACATATCCTCTTCTGGTTGTGAAAGTAAGTGATATAAGTTAATAGTGACGAGCACTTTTTGAAAGCTTATGAGTCTGTTGAGTTGAAATCATCATTTCCAACGATTAGCACAAGAACCTGGAGAGTTGATTTTAGGTCTAGCTTTTCATGTTGACACACTTTAATCAAGGAAAAGGTCACGAGGTTTTGTAGATGTATTTTTAAATGCGAGGGTTGTACATTCTGTCCATCTTTATGTCTGTTGCTTAAAATCTCTTGTTTCGTTTTTCAAGAACTGATTGGGCACTGCAAGGTCCAAGTTCCATCCAGATAGACCAGTGCCTTTTAAACCAGCTACACTAAAGGTTTCCTGCAATGAGCCACTAGAAAAGCCTAGATCCTGGTCTTAACGAATGTTAAGTTTCAATTGCAGTTTGTATAGTTATTTAGTATAGAATCAGATTTTTTTCTTCTGAGTTTCCCAGCACTGGTTCTCCTTTTGCCCAGTATGGCTATGTGTATTGTAGGGGAAATAATTGGTTGTGAGGTTCAGGATTGAACATGTCTATAGTGTTTCTACCGGATATGAGCCAATGGGTGGAGGAAAGAAAAAGAATGGAGCTAAATAAAGTAAGATTGGATTTTAAAATCATGAAATTAAAGGAATGACTCTGCTGCTATCCTAAAACATATAAGCATTCAACCCTTAGAGAGACTAGCCTAACAACTCTAATCTAAATCACCAGGAAGATGATATTAAAATATATTTTGACTCTTTAGTTCTTAGATTTGTTTTTAAGTTCCTCAATTATTTGGTTGCCTTTGCAGTCAAGGCTTCAAGCAAAGCAAGTTGCTGGTGGGGACAAGAGGCATCACTATAGAGGTTTGTGTCGTCGCACTTTTTTAATAACAAAATCAGAAGATATACAGTAGGTCACAAAAATGGTATGTGGCAGAGCATTTAAAGTGATAAAGAGAACTTAATTAGCATTGGGTATGAATTTCTATACGTAAAATTTGACGAATATTTAGGTAGCGTTTGGGATTACTTAAAAAAATGCTTTTAATATTTATGACTTATTAGAAGTACTTCAAATAGAAGAGTGGTTTTTCGACAACTTATTTAAATCACTTTTGAATAAGTCAAAAGTGGTTTGGCCACTTAATTAAATCCATAACTAGAAGCAAAAAAAAAAAAAAAAACAAAACTCTGCTTCCTTTAGAACACCTTTTACACAAAACACTTTTTATTTTCACCGTTATTACCACCCATCACCCACTGCTACCTCCATGACCACTACCATCCTCTTGCATCGCCACCCACCATCATTACCCCTACCACCACGGCCATGGCTGGCCCACCACCCTATAGCCACAACCACCATGACAATGATTGCTCTGGTCACCACCACCATCACCAATATACATTGGCATTTGATGATGTATTAGTAATTCTGACAGGTAAGGGTTTTTTTTGTTCATCATCCAAGCAATCCTTGAAATGGTTTTTATTTAATTGTATTCTTTTTTTAGGACATTCAGAACACTTGTGTAAGAATTACATTTTAAATTGCGTAAGTTATGCCAAACATCACTTTAATCATGGGTTTGACATACAAAAATGATCAGGTGGTGAGACTTATTAAGTTTTCACATTAATAACTACAATGAATGTCACTGCTAGCTTGTGAATTTATCCAAGTTTCTTTGAGTATAATTTGCATGAGCTAAAAAATTGATTGATCCGAATCTTGATTTACTCAGGATGATTTCCATGTCTTTTCTCCACCCACCACCAAAAATCCATGACCTTGTATAAGGTTGCTTTTACTGTGATGCATTGCAGGTACCTCGGATGCTATCACGAAGATGATGCGCCATGAGGGTTTTTCTGGCTTTTACCAAGGAATGAACACAAAAATCGTGCAAAGTGTTCTTGCAGCTGCTGTTTTATTCATGGTTAAGGAAGAACTCGTCCGGGGGGTTCGATGGTTGTTGACGAAGGATGCTGTTAGGGCAGTGAGTTCATAGCTCCCCATGACTCGAGTTCTTTCTGTAGCTATATCTTAGCAGAGACTGCTGTGTGGTCAGTTGTTACCATGAAGGAGCACGTAAGCAGGATTTGTAGCTTGTATTAATTGAAATGAAATTGAAATTTGTGAGAGAATATGATTTCTACACCTGCTATATTGTTGAACTATATTACATTGGGATCTAATGATGCAACTATATGAAGCAATAGTGAATTTTTTTTTTTAGTTTAACGGTCATGAACTAGTTTACATGCACTAAACTAATTTCTTTCCTGGTTAAAGGCAAATCATATACTCTTGGGTTAGGATAATGTGGGATTTTATTTTTTGATCATGGATCATTGATCATGCAACAGGAATTTTGTGGTCTGCCTGGTTTGGTTGGGCTAATAAAATGAAGTATCTAGACTCCGTTTAGAAAAAGGAAAAATTATAAGGTACACTAAATTAGATTTAATTGTAAAAAAGTACATAAAAAAAAATATTGTGTAATTAAGTCCTTAATTTTGATATTTATTTGTATTTAAGTACATTATTTAAATTTTATTGATTTTTTTGTGATATTTTTATTCTCTATTAATTTATGTGTATTTAATGCACTATTTTTCGTTGAAAAATGATGTATTAAACATCTCCTAGTTTTATGAGAGAACATTAATGCATAGATATATACTTGTGTGAATTTTAAAATTTGTATTCATTTATATATAAAAACGTATATATATATATATATAAATTATATTTTAATGCACATTGATTCATACGTTATATATATATATACACTTATATAAATATTTATGTATGTATGTATGTATATTAAATTAATTTAAAAATAAAATAATTTTTCCAAAAAAAAAACGCTTGAATTAAGGTGCATTAAATATAATTTGAAAACAAAATCACTTTTAAAAAAAATACGTATAAATCAAGGTGCATCAAAGATAATTCAAAATTTAAATAAAAAATTTAACAACAATATATATATATATATATATAAACATGAATTAAGGTGCATTAATTATGTATTTATATGTATTAACAAACACACATGAATCAATGTGCATTAAATATAAGAGATTTTGAATTAAATGACCCTAAAATGGACATTTATGTCTTTGTAATTTAGCTATGTACTTTTTTTCAAAATATTTTGTTCTATGTACTTTTTACCAAATAAGTTTCAAGAGGTGTATCGACTTCCAAAGAACCCTTAAAAAAATCTAATAAGCCATGGGAGAAAATAAATGGACTTTTTCTAAGGCTGAATTGGGTAAAACAATAATTATTATTGAATTAATTAACAATATTGTCAGATCTCTACGAACGTGTGTGTATAAGTCAGAGTGGATGAGCGTATTCGTGAAGAAAATGGCGCTTGGAAGCACGGAATTAAGGTCTTGAAAATCGAATTCCTTATAACCTATTTGGTTTGGTGGAAAAGTGGGTGGATAGAAAATAGGATTGAAAATGACATTTTCTTTTGTTTGGTGTGTTGTATGAAAAGAAAATTGAGGGGAAAGAAAAATTAGTGAAAAATGGCCCACCATTTTTAATCACTCCATAAATAGGAGGAAAGAGCAAAGAAAGAAGTGTGTGACTCACCTATTTTGTCATTTTTGATGTACAAGTGTTCCTAATTAGTGGGTCCCACATAGGGGTGTCAATTTTTCACTCGAACACGAATTTGATACAAATCCAAAAATAACACAATTAGTTGACATGAATAATAAATGAGTCAAATTAAGGTTCGACAAGAATAACACGATTAATGAGTACAGTAGATAGAAAAATATTATTTAATGAATATTATAGATAGAAAATAAGAATTTTATAATTTTTTAAATAGTATTATATTAGTTGCTGTCAAATTAGATAATTTTTTATTAATACGAATATTGATATGTACTGAAAGTGAAACGACACGAAAATAACATGACCGAAAGTGACACGAAACTGATACGACACGACACGATTGACACCATTAGTCCCACATCATATTATTAACTTCTTGACTTTTTTATTCATTTTTTTGAACAAATGGACATTTTTGCCCTTAAGATATATTTATATACAAGGGTATAATGATAAATTAAATACATGTATCTTTTCTTTCCTTCCACTTTTCCTCTAATACCAAACAATAAAAAATTAATTTTTCAAACTTTTCATCTATCCTAATTCATACTAAACACAAATGAGGGATATTGTTTTTCTTTCCTCCAAAGATGAAATATTTATTCTTCGCACTTTTTTATCTTTCTAAATTTTCATCTCTCCTATCAAACGGAGCATTAGAGTTGGTGTAAATTTAGAACAACAATTCCAAGGCAATCAATTTCTTGCTGAAAAAAAAAATTGTGGAATTGGAAATAAATTGAGTCAAAATTTAGTGAATTTTTTTATTTTCAAATTCTAATATTTTTTTTTTGAACAGTTTCAAATTCTAATTCAAGGCCCCCAGTTGTAAGCGGCCAAGCCTGGCCTAAAATGAATTTTAAGTTGGTTTCAAAGTCAGATTATTGACTCGAGATTTCATGATTGAATTTAGAGAATTCTAGCTTACACAACAATCATGATTGCGTGAATTTAGAAAAAAAAAATTGGGTGCTCCAAATGGATATTCAGAAAAATTATTTCACCTATTATTTATTGACATTTTCCTTCAACGTTACACAGTTGGAAGGAAATTTTATCACACAGACGTCGAGGTTGAAGGTAAAGTCTAACCGCGTGTTATAAGCGCTGAAGAAGAGATTTAAATCTACGAATTATCGTAAATATAGAGATTCGAACTCAGACATTGAACAAAAAACTCAATTCAAAATTTGAGTTGTAGCTACAAACTCAAAATATTGGGTTGTTATGACAGTTTTTCGTTAAAAGAACAAAAAAAGGTTTGTGACAAGAACAAAATGGGAAAAAAGCAGGGCTAGGATGGAAAACTATAATTTTTTTTTGTTTAATGGTCAAGAATGTTTCAGTCAGTTTTTACGTACTTTGACTAATTTCTCTCGGTTCTAGTAAAAAGAAAATCATGTCTACTAAGACTATGGTATTTATGGTATTTATAATTTGACCTGTTCCGAAAAAATTATTAAAATTTGTACTCAAGGTATTTATTACTTGACTCACCTTTTAGGTTAAGACTATAATTTGCTATGGCAGCTCGGTCTCACCGAAGCCATAGCGAAGGCTCACGTTCAGGTCCAAACCCGGACGGATGGCCCGTTGAAAAGCCTAGCCCACCAACTCGCCGCTTATTTTAGCACGCTCGAGGCTCGACTCACAAAACTCGTTAAGTGCTTCAATTTCAATTTCATTTTCAGACAAACCCTAGTTAGCAGAAGTAGAAGGTCTGAAATGCCGGAGAAGAAAGGGGAGATGTCTACCAATAATAGCAAAAACCAGAAGAAAACAAATCTTTTGGATCATCACTCCATTAAACACATCCTCGATGAATCTGTCACTGAGGTAATACATATATATATGTGTTTTTTTAACTCTATGAACAGTTTAATTCTTCTATCTTTAATTTCTCATTTGTGTTTTTCGGGAGAGGTTTTTATGATTGATCTGTGGATTTTGGCTTATAGATCGTTAAGAGCCGTGGATATCCTGAAGATGTGAGGATGAGTAATGTTAGATTGTTAATTGGAACTATCATCATCGTCATCGCTCTTTTTGCTCAGTTCTACAACAAGAAGTTTCCGGAAAACATGAATTTTCTGATCGGATGCATCGTATTATATCCTTTTTTTTTTCGTGGCTAATTTCGTTATTTTTTGATTTATTTTTCTGTAATCCTATTTTTTTGTTGCTGTGAACTGGTAGATAAGATTGAAAAGTTCACACAAAATGAAATGTGATTTGTTCTTATGTTTTGCAATCGGAGGTGGATTTTGTTTATTTTTTGCCTTTTTAAGCCTAACTTCACTTGAATTGCAATTTATACTATTGTTTTTTTGTCTATGGTTGTGAAGAGAAATAAGGGAAATAGAAACAAATAGAGTTATGTTTATGTAATAGGAAAAAAAGATTTGAAATCATAAATCCGGGAAGCCAGGTGGTTGAATTGGGCTTTATTTGGGGGAGTTTTTTATTTTCTAGATGGTCTAAATTAAAAATTTTAGATTTAAAGTTTCTTTCCTTTTGTTCACGTGTCATTAATCAAGTCTATTTCACTTTTGTACTCGTGTTACTGTTTTTACATGTGCTATATTGTTTATCTTTGACAATGGCAAGTATATTATATTCAACGGAATATTGCAGCTGATCATGTACACAAAGGAAAAGAACGCGATTTTGTTTACCCATCCTCCTGCAGTGAGTTACTCTGTTCTTTCAATAGAGTACTGCATTCACATATTCATCTCTTGGTCTCTAGTTATTTCGATGTTGAACTTCTATGGTCTACTGTTTGTTTGGATGAGGATAATTTTTGAATTATCTGAAAAACGTAAAACACAGGTTAGACATATTCAGGGTTGATTGGGTAAGTAATGTCGTCTTTGTTGGCGCAAGTTTTCAATGACTATTACTATGAAAGCTTTTGAAACTGCAAGCTCTCGATTCAAAAGTAATTTCTTGAATAAGATGACTGTGTAGCTTCTTCTCAAGAAGTAGCACCGGCAACTAAAACAGTCTTCTATCCAACACCGGTTACTTCTTTAAGACAAGAGGTCCTAATGGAACAATTACCTATTCTATCTGATTCACTGTCAATACCCAGAAAATAGGGTATTCAGATTCAATTGCAACAAGAGCACGTTCGAGAGTAGGGGATATTGCAGAAAGACCTTCTACTTCGTGAAATTTTACTAGGTTGTGGTACTCCCACATCACTCTTGTGTTGCTATAGACTTGCACTGAAATGCTAGTGAAATATAAAAATAGCATGTTCCTACAAATTTCCAGCTTGTTGCTTCTCTACGCATGATTAAGAACTGAGGTCCAAAAATGTGATGTCGAATGGGATGTCTAATGGTTACTATGTTCCCTTTTTACATTTGTAGAAACATCAATTGGGACCACCATTTGGTTTCCATAAAGATCTAATACACTGTTATTTTGATGAATTTGGCACACCATCATCTCTTTGACTTGTGACATTAGCAATTTTGTTGCCTTTTTCTACTGTTTAAGTTACCATTTCTTGAAAATCAAGTATTTTTGTGTTTCACCTATGAAATGATGTCATGGCAATGCATTCTTCGTGCATCATGGTTTCCTATGGGTGTTTGGCATCTGGTCCATACATTCTCAGCCAGAATTGTGTTCATCAGTGCATTAATCCTCATTTTCATCTTATTTTTATCAGTTCCTATATATTTTGTTTTAGAAGAGTCTTTTGTGATGCAATCAGTTACAGTGGCCCAATAGGAACTTCTAAAACTACTGTTGGTTCCACGTGAACTCTTTGTTTGAAGCATTGGCCAATATCTATACAACTCGGCCAAGTCGGATTCTAAACATCTGATGTTCTAATATCACTTTTCATGCTGTGTAAACCATGAGTCTCATGCAAATCAACCGAATTGTTTGAAACTTCCCCAAGGCAATCCCAAGTCGGATGAGTCATTGCCACCAAATTGCCTGCTACTGTTCTTTGATGCTGTATATGGCTTAAGTCTCACATCATGTTTTACTTTTTCTTATATCTTGCATGTAACAATGTCCTTCAAATTGATGGTCGATACTGTGGTCATGAACTATGCTTGGGCTGGCTTGTCCAATGTGTGCCACTAGATCAGTTAATTTTTTTTTTGATGTTCCTTTTTGTGTTTTTGGTTATTGGAAGAAGGTACAAGCTGATTTACCAATGTATACAGTGTATGGTAAGACTCGAGATGTCAAGGTCACGTAAAATCTCGTGAAATGGAATATGCAGTAATTGATAGCAAAATCTTGTAACCTGTTAATGTAAAATCCCCAGGGACTTGTTGCCTACACCAACAAGTCTCTTGTCGACATCCGGGATATCACTTGCATGAGTTTTGGGTGAGCTTACATGGTTATTGTTGCCTCAATCATGTCTTTCTAATGGAGGAACACAAGGAAAAGATAGTCTTCGTAATGCATAAGGGTTGGATGCCACAGACTTCGCAATTGATGAACTTGGTCTGAATTGTTTTCTTATCTCTGTTATATATAATTCGTGAATGCTATTTTGTAAATAATAGTTGTAACTTTCATGTATATAGAAATGGCTTGTAGTAACTTATGTGTTTTTTTTGATTGGTTAGTAACTTAAGTTTCAGATTTATTAATTTTGTTTATAAAATTGGTTTTGTTCCCCATTGATCAACCATCGATTGTTTGTGCAGGGATCCTTCAACACCACTGGCTTGATGGTCTCTTCAAAGTTACCAAGATTTTCTGACATGTACACCCTTACCATAGCAAGTGCAGATCCCCAATCAATATCTGCTAAGCCGCCTGTGGAATTTACCAAAAGTGTTACTCAGTGGTCTCTCTCTCTCTCTCTCATGTATAATGCTTGTCCAAGTTTCAAAACGCATTAAATTACTGCTCCTTGTTTCTGATCTCATCTGTGGTGACAGGTTCACGAAAGATGGAGTTTTGGTGGAGGGTCTGTTCTGGAAAGATGTGGAAGGACTAATAAATGACTATGGGAGAGAGACTAAAAAGGGCAAGTGAATTTAAGCATCAGACTGATTTTGATAGGATATAAGTGGAATTTTCAGTAATATCTGACTAAATAGTAGCAGATCTTCATTAAGATTTGGTTCTTGATTCACTGAAATTTGAACAAGAACTATGGAATCCATAATGCAACAAGCTGAGACAAGATTTTTTTCCCCCTTATCTTGTGGTTAAATGTTGGCAGTCAATGTAGTTTCAAAACCATCTTGTTTCTGATATTGATTTTCTATTTTTGGCTGAATGCTCATTGTTGATTATCAGGTTTTTAATACCTTGATACTAGTTAGCAGTTCGGATTTGTAATTTATCCATGGAAGGGACACAGGGACACGTTCCATTCAAAGAACGAAATCTAGTAATGGTCTTAAAGGAACAGAGGATGATCCTTGTAGGTAAAGATCCTTAGCAGGTGGGCTGAGCTTGGGAGGGTGAAGTTCGACTCGATACAATCTCATTATGGGCATTGTGGTGCTAGGGCTTGGCCACATGGTTCGCCGGAATTCTAATGCCTCGGTAAGCATGGAGTGATGTAGGCAAGTTCTCTTACAATTTTTTTCGTTTTTCATCCTCCCTAGTTTGGTCTAACTCTTTGAAATCAAATTAAGAGATCCTAGAATTTCTTTGCACTGGTTCAGGAGATCTGGACTGTATTGCCAAACTATGGTTTGTATCAGACTTGAAGAAAAAGAAAGGGGTGGGGGGTGGGGTTTGGTGTTCCTGATATATTTAGTGAAGAAAGGGTCAGTTGTGTGTATGGAATGGTTATCCACTTCCTCCATTTATTTCTGTCACTCTTTTAATTTTTCTGATCTCTTGCTCAACTATTTGATAATTAGACAATTTGTTGCTAAGATTCTTGTCACCCTGGAGTTAGGTGTACATATTTTTATCTTTGACGTTTTTGTAACTTGAATTTGTGATACATATTACTCAATAAGAATCTTCCTGGTAGATCAGTATACCGTCCTCTCAATTTATGAATAACATATATACAATTCAAAACCTAAGATTATTGAATTGATTCTCAATCTATACTATATACTAAAACAATTAATTTTAGAGTGAGTGTTTGAAAAAAAAACTCTCTTTAAATCCATTGTTTTTCTAATTTTAAATTATTTAATCCTTTAATTGAATATTAACATGTGGTATGTGTAACTAGTTACAATATTTTGGTAACTTCTTCACATTTTTATTAATCATTTTATATTTTATTTTTTATAAAATTTTAATTTAGCACATTGAGAAATAATTTTTTAATAAAAGTAGGGTAGGGTAGGGTAGGGTAAAGGTATGGGTGGCGATTGGGGTGAGAGTGAGGAGGAGAAGACGAAGAGATATTACAAGAATCTGCGTTGACAAAGGAAAGCGACCTGAATCGGCATCAAATTAAGTGTCTTACCTAACCCAAACTTCTACACTTAGCCTCCCCTCCAATAGTAACCATAAGATTGGGCACCTTAAAAGAAAAAATAGTAGATATGACAGTGACATTGCATGATATTAATAATGTGGGGTTTATTAGGCAGTGATAAAATATCAAATGAGCTCTATTGTTTTATTAATTATCTCTGTCATATTGAAATAATGAGGTTCATTAACTTTATTTATTATTTTATATTGATTGATTACACCATGTATCACCGTTACTCCTAATATTTTCTCGCCTAAAACATTCTGCTACTGTATGATGTGGCGTCCCATAAAAATTTAGTTTTTTGTGGTAACAGTGACTAGGTTAAATTAAACGTGTCGGGTTAAATATTTACGTGATGGGTGAAAAACATGTAAACTTATACGTGATACGTTTAATAGACGGATAACACGATCCATTTAATAAACAAGTAATATGACACGACTTGTTTAACTAGTTTAATTTTAAAAAAATTTATATCAACAAATTTTAATATACCACTTTTTTACGGCCAATTGTATTTACCTTAAAAAAAAGAATTTTTACCCAAATTTCACATAAAAATCAGATTTGAAGGGTAAAAAAAAAAAGCAACAGACTACTAGTTTTTATAAGCAAGACAACCTTCTCCATTTCTTCTCATTTTTCAGGTGTGGGACAAAAATAAAAAATGTTGGTTTGTCTTTATCATGAGCTGCCCTCATCTCTCCTTCCTTTGTCAAAAACTACTACTTTATTTATTTATTTATTTTTATATTGATTTTTTTACCTTTTTTTTGGCTAATTTTTTTAAATAATTATTAATTTATTTAAACGGATAAACGTGTGATACACGGTTTGATAGGTCTTATCCGAACACGACTCATTTATTAAACGTGTCTGACGAGTCAACTCGTTTATCAATCAAATCCGTTAAGATTTCATTCAAACTCATTTAATTTGTATCGGTTAATCGTGTCGTGTTAAATTTTGACAGGCCTGACAGAATACAACATTATTACTGTTATATAGTGTTATCATTTAATTATAAAATGAATCACACTATTTTTATAACTATATGTAATCATCATATTCAATCATCAACACATTATATTATTAGAATTTATTTTATCTATTTATTATTTTAATTCGATAACAACATTGCATTGAATATTAGCTTACGTGGGTTATGGACTCGTGCGAAACGCGATACAACAACGCCCGGACCCCAAAAAGGACTCTGAACTCGATTTTATAATCATATTTGAAGTCCACAGGGTACGCCTCTCCCCTATATAAACTCGTTGTCCCCAGTCTTTCTATTTTCAGCGAAGGCTCTGTCTGGGTCTGTTGTCGAGAGGTTATTCTCTCTCTGCATACATTTTATAGCCGAATTCTTTTAATTCGATCTTTGAAGATTCAAGACTGCGCTAGTGTTTTGGCATTGAGATTCCGAGTATTTGATCGCCATTTTCACGGAGAGAAATTTAAAGTTTCCGATTGATTGTCTGTTTTGACCACCACTAAAGAGATGGTTGATTCTAAGAAGCAACAAGCAATTAAAGAACACGAGATCGATAACATGGATAGCGCAGATCGATCAAACGGTGATGGATTCGATGTTTCATCAACTGTTGTAGCCTCTTCTAGTGATATTGAGACATCTGCGAGACAAATTAGGGGCTCTGGTGGTGAGTTTGGGCAAACGGAGAGGTTGACGGACATACTTGTTGATGACGGGGATGGTGATCTGTTTCTTCAACGGAACAATGGAGAGAATAGGGTTATGCAGTGGCTTCAGGCTCCGGATATGCAATTTATGGGTGCTTGTCGTGCAGATGAGAGGTTGAAGCCTTTGCTGAAACTGAATGTTTCAAGCGGTGCCACCGAAGATCGGTTACTAACTCATCTAAGCCAGGTACGTATCCGGATCAATGAGAAAATATGTCTGTCTATATGCGTGTGTGTGTGTGAGCGCGGGCCTAATATCGATGTTATAATATGAATTTGCTTAATTTCGAGTAATATACAACAATTAGTTGCTAATCAAGACATGCTTTAAAATTTGTGTGTTTTAAATTGGTTGTTAGCTCGTTTAACAAGCAAAGAAATGGTTATCATTTCTGTTGTACTCAGAAAGTGCTGACATATTATTATGTTTTTTTTTTTCGTTGTATTTCAACTGATGATAGCCTATCATTTTGTGGTCATTTGAGCAGCATTTTGAGTCATCAGAAGTTGCTGTGCTAGCCAGGTGCTTGTGTATTCCGCTTGTATCTGTTCGCGTTGGAAAGATCGACAAACAAGGGACTCTCCTGTGTCCGACGGCTACAAGGTTATTGCAAATATTTGGATACTAGCTTACACAATAGCGGTTGTATATGTGCAACATAATTTGTATTTCTCTGGTTTTGAAGTGTCTTGGTATTTCTGAGGTTACATAACTCATATAAGGTTGACTTATACGTGCTTTTGGTAATCTAATATGGATGGCTGCTTATATGTGTAAAGTAGAATCAGCCAGGCTACTTTGGCTTTAGTATTTTAATATTAAAGGGATAAACATGGATGAAAAGGCCTAGATGGTCCATCCTTCCCTCCCCTCCCCTCCCCGGCACACACTAAAAAACACTTACCTGCTTATACTGTCCAATGTCAAGGACAAACACTATTTTGACATGTAAAGGCAGGTTGTAGTTTTAATCCTTCTACAGTAAGCCTGATACTCATTTAAACACAAGTGCATCTATTGGTAATGGTACTGTATATGTGTTCACCTATGACGATGCCACACTGGAACCTGGAGGTTGCTGATGTTTTGTTAACTATTCAGATTAATTTTAATGATTTAGTGCTTAATTTAGCCTTTTAAGTTGTAATAGAAATGTTCCTAGCAGAGTGCTAGTGTAACCACTGAATATGTTGTCTTTAGCTACTCAAGTGAACTCTATTAGATAGATTATGTACCATCTTTGTAAATTATAAATTCATAACCTTCTATTTGAATCTTGGGGCTTTAGCATAATCTACTCTTGATGGTGCCTTCCTATTTTCATGCATACTTGCCTCTCTTTGAACCGACTTTGCTATATTAGTTACAAATGTTCCCACAAATGATTTTGGTTCTCTTGATATCTTTCAAGTGTATGTTTGGATTAAATTATCCTTCCAATGACCTGTAATACTAGGGATATATTCAATTTTTCCTGATCCCTGAATTTGTTTAGGGTGCATATTTTGAGTGTCTTGTACATGAATTGCAGACGTATTTGTACGGCCTAACCATCTCATGATCGGTACTGCATGCTGGATTCTATATGGTTGGTTCTTAGACCTCTGCTTCATGATATGAGATTCTTCTAGCTAGGAGGTGCATTTTGACATGGGGAGGGAGACACCACTAAGGTTGGTGTAATGGATATGTTTTTCCGTATTTGTTATGATCAGAAATGGTGTAGTCTTGAGTTCTGTCCAAGAACCTTGAGATTGCTTATTGGGTGACAGAAATCTTCTAACAGTGCAGTATTTTTTAGTGCATGACTTTTGTACTTTGACCTTTATTACCTTGTCCATTTTCAATTCTCTGAATAATATCTTTTATTGTGGATACGATTTATCTACTTTTGTTACTGCTTTAATGGTGTTTTACCTGTATTGCTTTTAATTTCTTTAGAAGATGATTTGATTCATTTAATACCTGTGCTGATTGGTTAAATTCCATTCAATTATAGTTTGGATGGGAATTTATTTGTAGTTGTTGAGGATAAGTTGCAATTATAGGGTTCTATATTTTAGCTTATTGATCATGACCATGTTCATCCTTCCAAATAAATGTCTTTTGGCTTGTAGGTCATGTGGCGTATTCTAATATGATCTCTGAATTAAGACAAAGTAAAAGGTAGTTTTATGCTCCTATATTATATGGCATAGTCTGTTTTGGATCTTAAATTCCTTTTATCATATGGATCTCAATTGTATTTTAATTTGAAGTTTTTGTGTAAGGTCTTAACTCTTCTTCTCTTTTATCTGCCTCAATAATAGTTGGTGTATTGTTCATACCCTTCTGCCATAATCTGGTGAATCATATGCCTACTTCTTCCCGTTCTGTATGATATTTGTTTGCTTCTAATTGGTATTTTAGGTTAACAGTACGTAGCTGAACTGTTATCTAAGTTAAAGGTGGTATAAAATGATTAAAAAGGTGCTCAATACAGTGAAATTGGTTTTTTTTTGGTACACATCTTGAAATCAGATAAATAAGGTGTAGTTGTACTATCATTTTAGAGGTGTGTAATTTGGTATGCAATCATGGATTTATGCTGTGTTATACAGCGATTCTTTCACTTGAAGAACCTAGACTACTATAGAACTCTACTCGGTGCTTACTAATATTTGATGGTAGTATGCACTAGCTGGTTTATAGTTCATTTATGCCTTATTATTATTGAACTAGTGATAAATTCATAGATTTCATATAACCGTTTATTCTTCATTTTTGCGAATTGTTGGGCCAAATGTCTGCACAACTGCAGGGCTGCTGGTAGCAGTCCAGCAAAGAATTGAGGAACTTACTTCTTAAGATAGAATTGAGGAACTTACTTCATAAGTTATTTAAATTGCCAAATAAACGATACACCTTACTTTTTTTAGAAGATAGACTAAGATACCTTTACACTACTTGTTGATTGGTATCACAGCACATATTAACCTAGGGGATGGAGGTTGCCCAATTGTTCTTGTCATATGCGTTATCATGGACGGTGCTAATCTGTGGCATCTTTTCCGTCTTTTTTTTTTGTGAAGGTTTGCTTTGGCATTTGTTTGTTACTTTATTTCGCTCTAACTATTTGTTCTTTTTCCCACATTGTAACAGCGGGAATTTGAATGTCATTCTCTTGCCAACTTCCAATCTGTGCATCTCATTTGTTGGAGATGATGGAAATGCTGAAGGACTAGCAACCTTGAGTACTGATTTGCAGTGTTCTGCTGTAGCAATTGACGCACTTCCAGCAGACAAGTCTGAACGATCTTTCCTGATAAAGGTCCCAGATGGGAAAATTTTTTATTTTTGGTGCTCAGAACAATCAAAGCTGCTTGGGATTGAGTTGCTTGAAAAGGTGCATTTTCTTTCTTAGAGTTAATAATGTATGTGCTCATGATGTGACTTGTGCTAATTAAAACTTCCTTCCTTTTCCACCTATTCTGTAGTTGAGGGATTTACTTAAGAGGAAGCCCTCCCTAGCTGAATTATCAGGAATTAGTGAGTCACGGCTGGACTGTTTTGCAATTCATCTCCAAACTTATCTTGTTGGGTCATCAGTGACTACTACTCAAGCAAGTACAGTTTTCTCAACAATCCCTTTCCCAACTTCCTCATTTGACTCTCCTGAACTTTGTCAGAATGCTCGATCCTTATCGGCATCATTGAAGCCTTCACGTTCTCGACACTACAGCATTCCAGCAACCAAGACAAATTCACTCTATCAGGGTGGTCTCAGCCTTAGGTCTAGTTCCTTTAAGGATGGCCGTGTTGTTAGAGAGGAGTTCAGACGGCATGGGGATGACCATCTTCCTTGTGTAGACAACCTTTCCACTTCTTCACCAAGTACTGCAGAGACATCTGGTTCAAGTCATCCTGAAAAAGACAAGCTTCCAGAAGCTACTGGAACCTGCCTGTTCTCTCCATCGAATTTTCTGGAATCACTTGGAAAATCTGCTGACCCACCTTTTCTGAGTCCTGCATCTCAAGTCGCTTCGATTGGTTCATCTCTTTTCTCTCCTGACTACTGTTGGTGTCCTCCTGTTGCATCACCTTTGCAATATACAGTAGATTGTTTACAACTGCCTATCTTGTCAACTGAAACCTTATCTTTACCACCACTTTCTTCTCTACTGTCGGCCCCTAGGTCCTCTTTTTTGCCAGTGAAGGCACCTGTTAATTTGGCTGAAGTTCCCTGTCTGGATTTCCCACCTTTCCTGCCTGAGCCACTGGTTAGGTTGCCATTGTCTATGACAAACTCTCAACAGATTCCTATCTTCATACCTCATATGTGTGATCCCATCGTTCATATTCCTTTTATTGATGTTTGCTCCTCAGGCCAGGGCTATCTCGTGAGTGCCGGACCTGCTATATCAACCACCATTCCACCATTGCTTCCAAACCTTGTGAATCCCTTGATTCCTGAAACTGATTCTATGATGGAGAAAGGAGCAAGAGAAACTCTGCGACTTCTAATCAGTGGTAGCTCTAGCCAGACCAACCCAGAGTTGATTAATGTTCTGCCTTCTGTCCTAAACAATATTGATGAGCAACGGAGTATGCTTGCTGCTGGCAGTAGGAGTGTGTATGCTGGAGCTGCAGATGATACTGCTATTGCAAATAGCATTGCAGCTATGGGTTGTGTAATGAAGAGATGCTTCAGTAAATGCAATTTGGTTTATGAATTGGAAAAACCTGGAGGCCCTGATGGAGCATGTTTGGACAATGACAAAGTTGAGGAAGGAAAGGATTGAATAGACGATTGTTCCCCTTGTAAGATGTAGTTTTTGTCTGAAAACTGTTGTTACGTGGTGAAATGTAATTAATTTCTTTTCATCCATCCATCCATCCATCGGCACTGTTCTTTGATTCCTTTTGTTCATAATTAGATTGTTGTTTTGGCTGTGTATGTTGCTGTGGTCATGTTTTGCTTTGTGGGTTTTCAAGCTTTGTGCAATGAGATGGTAATATTGGGATTCAGATCCCATCTAATATTAGAAAATCGAATATATATGTATATGAATCAATGTCGTACATCTCAAAAGGAAGATTTAAAGAAATGAAATTCACATGAAAAAAATTAGTTACTTTATTTCAAAAAACAAAAAGATTTTGAAGTATATTCATTATCAAATTAAAAAGATAATTTACTCATAGAAAATACTTTAAATATGAGGAACCCGTATATTTTTTTTGTTTATGGATGACCGTAACTAAATAAGAATCAAAATATTTCTTATAATTAATCACTATCGGTATAAAACTCATGATTGAGTGGTGTACCATTGGCAGACGGCTGAGGTAAAACACTTATCAAATGACTGATTGTGTTACATCAAGTGAAGTAAGAGAAGTGGTGCACAATGTTCCGGAGCTAGATAAAAAGACACAGAGGTAATATATTCATGATCCGTTGCTTTGCCATGGGTTTTCAGATTTTACTCGAAATCGTTCATTGAGGCCTCAATTTTACAATGTTGTATTTGTAGGAAAGTTTTGTATAATCCATCACTTGTAGTTATACTCATCCAAGTCTATTCTACCTTTATTTTATGTTTTTTAGACTTTTTTTTTTTTTTATTTTTGGTAATTTTTCAGTCTTTTATTAAGTTGGTGCTCAGCAACTGTTAGACTTTCTAATAGAGCTGTAAATCGTGAGGCAAAGACATCTTCTGACAGTTAATCTTCGTCTTGTTCTTTTTTTAATTGCTCTTTCTCCACTTTAACAATTTTTTGCTTCAATATCTTACCATGTTTTAAAGTAAAAAAGCAAAAATAGGAAAAAGGATGGAAAAAAATTTGACTTTTCTCTAAGTGACTTGACCACTTTTATTCTTCAAATGAGAAGTTGTGCTTTTGATCTTGTTCTCGTCTCCGGGTGTGGTCCTACTAGACGCAAGTGGCATTTTTCAGAAATGAAAATTTTTAATTTTTATGCCATTATGCTACACAAGCAATGGTATTGGGACAAAATTTGGGAATTAAAGTTGGGATACTTAAATGTACCGCTGATGTTGGATTGATGGCGGATCTGCAATGCATAAAATTCAATCTTTCAAGGTGCAAAGTGAGAAATTTAAAATCTTTTAAAATACAAAGTACGAAAAACTCATAGAAAATATAGTCTTGATAGAGTACAATGACAGATCGGGATGCATATAGTCGATCCTAAATAATTAATGAAAATGTACAAAAGTGGATTTATGTAAGATCAAATCAGTCAAGTGTGTAGTATAAAACAATTAATGAAACAATCAATAATAAAAGACAAAAATTAGATAGTTGGATCTGAGTGACCTAACTATTGAAGGAGGTAATGGTGGCCGAAGAACTCTATTAATAAAAGAGTGTAAGGTAGTAGGAGAGAGAGAGAGAGAAAGAAAGAGTGCAAGAGTATTCTTAAGGTAAGATGTGTGAGATCTCTGTCCTCATGTGTATGGAGATTACAATTTATAGGCATAGAGTTATAGTTGAGGCGGTGACTTGAGAATCAATGTACTAGTTTATCGTGGAGGATATCTATAATTGGGGATAGACACCATCTTGGAGTCATGACTATCCCAATAATTGCTCCCCCATGTGCATTGACTCTTCCTAGACTCTTGAGTTTTGAATTAGATTAAGGATATGAGCTAAATTTGGTCTACCTTTTAATGATTTTGGTTCAACTCATGAGCTGACCTAAATCTAGTCTGAATCTGAACTTGTCAATTAAGAAGATGTTCTGCTAACTTGACTCTGAGTTGAGGTTGAAAAAAGACACTCAAGACTTTTAGATCCTATAAATCCTTGATTTTCTGTGACCATTGGTGGTCAATGAATCAAATAAAATAACCTTTTTGCAATCGTAGTAAAAAAAATATTACCTTAATTGCATTTTTTCCTCAAAACCATCATCATTAAGATGAAAATGAAAACTTGTTAAAACTAGTTGATTGGATCATGCTAATTAATACTCTGATTTGGTCTGCCATTAGTTTCAAACCATTGAACCTAAGTGCTTACACATAAATGCTTTATATAGTGTCTAGTGTAATGTACAGCATTTTCCTCGTACCTTGGATTGTTAGAGGTTGCCGGTGACTTTTCTGCATCTTGAGGTGGGATGCATCATAGTCCTTCAGAGGCAGTAAAGCCAATGATTCCTTTGCAACAACAAAAAAACATGATAAAAAGTGATGGGACTTTTTTGAAATACCCTATGATGAAGACACGTGTTCTCGATTTTTCTAAAACGCTGTTATTAAGATCAAGTATCATCGGCGCACGAATGTCCTCGCCCCCGAGGTACCGTCATATAGGATCATACATTCAGTATATTTTACAACCGACACGTGGCCTCGGTCTGATATGTACCTCGGTCGGCATACCTCCCTCGGTCCTCGAGATGAGCCTTTCCTCGGTGCCGAGAGGTATCCCCGTCTTGGACACTTCCTCTACTCCAGGATAAGCTATTGACGTACAGGTCATTAGCCTAGGCTAGTCATCATGACCTCGTCTTACACAAGTAATGTCAGAACGTACTGGAATACAGAGGTCACAGCCAATAGGGGATGGAAGCGTGGCATATGATATCACATCAAAGACAGACAAACCGCATGCCGTTGCTGACACGCGACTTGGAAAAGCAAACAATTAATTGCACCATTCCCTTGATGAGACCGCATTCAATGCGGTAAGGCTCGGAAATAAAAGACAATAAATGCTCCTATTATAGAGCATTTATTGCATCCTCCCCGAGAGGAGCACATTGTACCGTCGACATCCCGACGACCCAGCATTGATTGCTCGGGACCCCGAGCAGTTAATTAGAGAAGACATTCCTCATCAGAATCAATGCACACGCTACCTGTGCCTAATGATCACCTACTGACCACACTGACAGCAATCATGAGTTTTTAAGGTATAAATACTCCTTGCAAAAGGCAAAGCGGGGATGCAACAAAAAACTCTCTACGACAATACATTCTCAGTGTTTTCTCCTTCCTCTCTCTTTCTCAAAGATTGACTAGATCGTCGGAGGGAATACGCCGGAAAACACTCCGGCGCCCTTCTAACTTGTTCTTTTTTGTTCCAGGAACCTCTTTCAGCCTTACTGGATCGTTCTTCCGTTCCCAGGATCTCCCGTTGCCGTTCCAGGTTACCACCGTACCTTGTAGGCTGCTCCAAGCAACGTGTTTGGTCACTCAACGGGCCCACTCGAAGTTCACCAAGGGAGAGACATGTTCTCGTTTTTTATATTGTGCAGGATCTTGCACGCACAATCTGGCGCTGTATGTGGGAAACGACTAATTTTCCTAGTCTTTTCTCTCTAAAAAACAGTGACCATGGTGAACACTCGACAGAAAGAGAAAGGACCCCACCAAAGGAGTCTCGAGTTACAAGCTCCCTGTCATCACGAAGGGAGGGAAACCGCCAATACGAATAAAAGTGCCTATACTCGGTCAAGAGGGGTTACCCCTCAAACCAGTATGGGAATCAGGTCAGGGGGATCAGCCCCCTTGGCCCGTCAGCTGGCGGAGGTGATTGAAGAAAAATTTGGCGATAGATTACGTCAGCTGGAAAAGGATAATGTAAACGTCCTAAGCCGGCTCGACGAGTTCGCCGCCTCTGGTGGAGGGTCGAGGGATTCATTCCTTTCCCGTGGGCTTTACACCCGGGAGGAGGAAATGAAGGACCTAAGAAACCATCTAAACAACAAAGCAGAGAGCTCTAGGGCCCCAAAGTGACCTAGAGCCGGCGAGCATCATCATGACAACCTTTCAAGGAAAGCAAGGCCATTGGCCCTGGACGACCTCCGACGAGGTTTGTCTAGACGGAGGAAGGGGGATGAATCCGAGGAGGACTCGACCCAATCCACTCGACGCCCGGGATATGAGGGGCTTACCGATGAACCCAAGGACTTCAGAAGGCATCCCGTCAGGGAAGAAGTTGATCTCAGAACCCGATTGGATTCCAAGAGGAAGGGTAAGGCTGTCCAGGATGAGACCGAGGACGAGGCCATACAAACACCCTTTACGAGGGAGATCAGTGAGATGGAGGTCTCAAAAAAGTTTGTCGTGCCGCGGTTCAAAACTTATGACGGGCGGTCCGACCCCGAAGCCCATATCAGGCAGTACAAGCAGATGATGTCCCTCTATCATTCGGACCAACGGTTTCTCTGTCGAGTGTTCCCTATGAGCTTGGGGGACTCTGCGATGAAATGGTTCGAGACGCTTCCCCCAAATAGTATTGAGTCCTAGAAAGAATTGACCAGGCAGTTCCTGGCTCGATTCATTACGGGGAGTAAGCGCCCCAAAGACATTGGATCATTGTTGACCCTCAGACGGAGGGAATCCGAGACTCTTCGCCAGTACGCCATCCGATACTGGGAAGAGGTCAATGAGGTAGAAGGCTGCTCGGAGGTCATGGCAGCGGCATCTTTCCTGCTCGGCCTGGCGAGGGACACGGATCCGTTTCAAAAAAATTTGACTTTTCTATTTTTTTCCTACTAAAAAAAGTTAATTATTTAAAAATTTTCCAAAAATATAAGTCAATCATACAGATGGCAAAAGTTTAGCTGGAATATGTGATTCACATTAGGTAATGTTGTTGTCCTATTTATTATTACTTTTGGAATGATAGTGGATCTCATTCTTTTTCTTTTTTTTTGTTTTGTTACGGGGCAAGTGTAATCAACTGTATCTCTCTTTCGGCTCTAAGTGACTTGACCACTTTTATGCTTCAAATGAGAAGTTGTGCTTTTGATCTTGTTCTCGTCTCCGGGTGTGGTCCTACTAGACGCAAGTGGCATTTTTCAGAAATGAAAATTTTTAATTTTTATGCCATTATGCTACACAAGCAATGGTATTGGGACAAAATTTGGGAATTAAAGTTGGGATACTTAAATGTACCGCTGATGTTGGATTGATGGCAGATCTGCAATGCATAAAATTCAATCTTTCAAGGTGCAAAGTGAGAAATTTAAAATCTTTTAAAATACAAAGTACGAAAAACTCATAGAAAATATAGTCTTGATAGAGTACAATGACAGATCGGGATGCATATAGTCGATCCTAAATAATTAATGAAAATGTACAAAAGTGGATTTATGTAAGATCAAATCAGTCGAGTGTGTAGTATAAAACAATTAATGAAACAATCAATAATAAAAGACAAAAATTGGATGGTTGGATCTGAGTGACCTAACTATTGAAGGAGGTAATGGTGGCCGAAGAACTCTATTAATAAAAGAGTGCAAGGTAGTAGGAGAGAGAGAGAGAGAGAGAAAGAAAGAGCGCAAGAGTATTCTCAAGGTAAGATGTGTGAGATCTCTGTCCTCATGTGTATGGAGATTACAATTTATAAGCATAGAGTTATAGTTGAGGCGGTGACTTGCGAATCAATGTACTAGTTTATCGTGGAGGATATCTATAATTGGGGATAGACACCATCTTGGAGTCATGACTATCCCAATAATTGCTCCCCCATGTGCATTGACTCTTCCTAGACTCTTGAATTTTGAATTAGATTAAGGATATGAGCTAAATTTGGTCTACCTTTTAATGATTTTGGTTCAACTCATGAGCCGACCTAAATCTAGTCTCAATCTGAACTTGTCAATTAAGAAGATGTTCTGCTAACTTGACTCTGAGCTGAGGTTGAAAAAAGATACTCAAGACTTTTAGATCCTATAAATCCTTGATTTTTTGTGACCATTGGTGGTCAATGAATCAAATAAAATAACCTTTTTGCAATCGTAGTAAAAAAAATATTACCTTAGTTGCATTTTTTCCTCAAAACCATCATCATTAAGATGAAAATGAAAACTTGTTAAAACTAGTTGATTGGATCATGCTAATTAATACTCTGATTTGGTCTGCCATTAGTTTCAAACCATTGAACCTAAGTGCTTACACATAAATGCTTTATATAGTGTCTAGTCTAATGTACAGCATTTTCCTCGTACCTTGGATTGTTAGAGGTTGCCGGTGACTTTTCTGCATCTTGAGGTGGGATGCATCATAGTCCTTCAGAGGCAGTAAAGCCAATGATTCCTTTGCAACAACAAAAAAACATGATAAAAAGTAAACCTGCAATGACATCTAATGTTGTTGATTCTTTCAAAACAAAAATTGAATAATTCACCTTGCACGAATTGATTCCATAGTCGAATAACGAATAAAAATATAAACACTCACATCCTAAAGTCGAGTCACTAACTTGATCAAATCCGAATTTAATTGATGCATATGGTACGAGATAGCATAGATCAGACGATAATGTTGTGATCAAAAATTAAAAGACACGTGATTAAGTTGATTTTTGTTACCTAAACAACAAAAACTGAGATCTAATGGTGACAAGATAGGGCAAGAAAAAAAAGATTGCTAGTAGTTGAAACGTCACAGTCTCTTTCAAAGAAGGAGGTATTAATATAGTTAACTTTTAGAGGTGCATAGGGACAATGTTGTTGTCTAAGTGGACCACCATGTCCATGGTAAATTATGTCCCTGGTCTAACATCACTGGTCTCTTTCTCACTGTTTGCCCATTGGCCTCCTAATCGTCCTCAAGGGCTTATAAATCTAAAATAGCAGTCTATCTGACGCATACAATCTTATTTGTCTTTTATTTGGCTACCCTTCCAAGACATTGTCAAATTGCAAGTAGGGCTTGTATTCTTATAATTAGGATTCATATATAATTTTTATTACAGAGTATTCAGATTTGTACCGACTATTCTTTAATATTTAATGATTGACCATCATACCTTGAGTTAGGTAAGACCATGTCCCTAAAAGGACAATGGTGACTAACCCTTAAGAAATACAAGACAAAATTGAACCATGGATGGAATGTAAAAATCTTATGGGATTAAGGATTTTTTTAAAAGGCAAGTGATGGTTTTAAGATTTGGATTTGATGTTTACTTAGTATTAGCTGTTTATAGTCTAGTCTCATAGATCCAATAAGTGATGATTTAGGGTTTACCCAACCCATAATTTGTTGTTTTCTCCCAAAAGATAATCCAACCGAATCATAATGACAGGGAATTCGGTTGTATTTGTTACGTGGAGCATGCTTGTTTCGATAGGCGGGCCCCAACATGGAAGGAATTGGCCGCTACGTGCCATAAAGACAGGGTCGATTTCTTGCTACGTGGGCGAATTTGGTGATCTATATACCCCACCTTAAAAAAGGCTTGGGCATGCCTCAAGTTTTTAAGGGTACTACATAGATCTTATGTTCTTGCTTGATTTGATTTGGAATCTTTCTAATTTTGCTGGTTTTTTTAAGCAGTAACATAGATAAGTTATAAAGTCAGACGTTTTGAATATGTTAGTTTCGACGTGAATGACCAGCCTTTTACTAAACGAGAAGAGAATTAGTCGAGATGTGAATAAGTTGACCCGAACGCTCTTGACTATAGAACAAAAGAAAAAAGGTAGACTAGCAATTGATTAATATTTTCCAATTTGCATTATTGTGATTACCATTATAAAATAAGATCACCAACCAGTATGATTACTTGTCATATATGATTTCATGTTCAAAGCCAAATTAATTCTTTGTAACCTCAACTCAATTCAACTCAACACAACAAAATTTTAGCCCAACATTTTTCGAGTCGGCTATATGAATTCTATTTTGCCAAACGAAGGGTCGTACACTCGGTTAAAGGCATAAAAATCTATCTTACCTATGGAGATTATTTAAAAAAAAAAATCAAAATTGAAGGAATAGGTATGCACTATGTGTTGATTATCAACACACCCTTTTTTTGTTAGGGAGGGGGATTTGAACCATTGATCTCAAGAAGACAAAAATTTTACAAGGTAAGGAGTACCATTAGATCATAGGTCAATTGGTAATTATTAGCAAACTAAACTTTAACTAGCTATGTGATTTTCAGGACTGTAAAGTGTCTAGGATGCTGACTCAATCAAGTGGGCAATTGAATAAAGAGGATTTATGGAAATATATTGTCTGATATACATTCTAGAACTAAGCAAATTAATGAGAGAGAGAGAGAGACAGAGGGAGTTTCTTAAGCCATTGCCACTTCAATTTCAACGGCCTTCCAAAAATGTGATCAGTGTAAAATGATTGCAATATATTTTTCCCAATCTTGAAGTAATATTTCCCCAATTTAATCTCGCTATCATCGGTTTGAGTAACAGAAAGAATCTCTCTACACGTGATAATAATGTTACATCTATCAATTTAACCGTTTCACACTCCACAGTAACAAATATCTTGTACACTAAATCATCCTTTTTAATAAAAAAAACTCTCGTACACCCGTATCCCCTGGTCCAAATGGAAAACCAGGCAAAATTTACCCCAAAATTCAACATATTCTAAGAAGACTTCAAGTATTTTTCCAACGACTTAAAAGCTTCTTAATATGATGAACTTCCCACATGGTCAAGTTGACAATTACTTCAATTGCAATAAGTAGCATGTAGATTGATACCTTCTATATAATTAGAAAGCCTATTAAATATAATTAATTGCTTTGTTTAGTGACTCATGGCCATTGCCAACTAACTACAGTAAATTGAAAGGGCAACAGCAACAGCAACAACAACAGCATGAGAGCTTTAATTAATGTGCATTATTAGTCATAAAGTGGATTTCACTAAAGTCTAAAAGAAGATGTGATTGGAAAACCAGTGCTCCAATTGACATAAAAAATAAGAATAAGTGATGCTAAAGATGAAGATTTGAAGACAAGAAATATGTTCTTTATTTTGTGGATTTAATAGCATTTGATATGACATAGGCTGTTAATATAAAAAAATTGGTCATGGAAGTATCTAATTACAACTAGCCATTGACTATAATATATACAGATTCTTCCTTGAAAAACTGTTTCAATCACAAATGTTTTGAACTGTAACAAGTTATCAATGAGTGTAACTATAAGTAAATGAAATTCTGCTGTAAAAATTCAAAATTGAGATCTCGATGTAGTAGATTAGTAAAACATTTGAGTTGTAAACTCGTAAAATAGATATAACGAAAATATATGGAGACACAATATGAATGAATGATTGAAGAATTTGACCGGGATCTGGAGATGAAAAAACCGAATGCCATTTGAATTTTTTTCCATCTTAATCCTTTGGACAGTGATTGCTACTCAAGTTACAAATAAGCGTATTTACGTATGAACCATGTACATCGAATAAATCAAGACTATCTTTCGAGAGTCCGAAGTTTTTACCACAATAAAAATTCTTTCCATTTGAAATGCACCATGATTTAAAAATGTATAACTTGTATACAAATGCAAGTATGATTAGTTTAACCTCACTCAAAGTGGATGAGTTTGGGGTTAAAAGCCAACATCTCTAGATGCTTTAGGCATTTTTTTTGTTGATCTTGTGACAATGAAGGTGGGAAACCCATCCAGTCTGACTATCGAAATGGTTTCATAAAATACTCAACTTAGCAAAACATTATACTAATTTGAGATGGACCACATTAATCTTGTTTGATGGTTATGCACTATCAAGGGGAGGGGGGGGGGGGGGGGGGGGGTTGTTCTAGTGCTGGTCTAAATCTGCCTATTGTGGCCACAAATTTGCTGTTTAATTGCAAATAGTGGGCTAGTAGCAAAGGTGTTTGATGATTATGCACTATCAAAGGGGTGTGTGTGTGTGTGTATGTTCTAATGCTGGTCTAAATCTGCCTATTGTGGCCACATATTTGCTGTTTTAATTCAAATAGTGGCCTAGTAGGGTCATTATCAATTAGCAGTATATTAATAAAAAGCAGTTTAATGCATGAAAGTCCCACAACAATAAGATTTAGAGAGGGTCAGATATACGCAGTCTTATTAACATATATAAATAGGTTATTTTCGTGACTCGAATCCTTATTACTTAAATCACAGTGAAAGAAACTTACTCTTGCGTGAACGCTCACATTAAATGTCATTCACTTTTTTAGATTTTAATTTTAACATGTAGCCTCCTTTAAGTTGTAATATTTTACAATTAACTCCAACAGTTAATTTTAGACTATAAAAAATATGAAAATTAGACATGAAAAATTAACGTGATCTCTAATTTGTTGAAAAGACATAACCGTTGGTGTTGGACGAAAGTGGAGGTGGAGGTGAAGGTGAATATAGTGTTGTGTAGTGTGTTGGTGTTGAGTTTGAATAAATGAATTTTCGTCTTGGCTTTTCCGTTTTCTTATTTTCAGAGATAAAATTGGTATATCACAAAAAAAATGTAAAAAATAATATTCAAGATGGAGAGTGCAATAGTGTTTTCATTTTTCAACCACCGTTGTCAATCAATTTAATTCACTCAAAACTTAAAGGGGACAAATTGTAGCATTTGAAACAACAAAGAATTTACTGCAACAAGGGCAAATTGTAATTATTTTTCCACATACTTTTCAAGACAAAATGACCATTTCTTATTACATATCATTATATTAGAATAATCTGTGTTTAAAATTACGGTGCAATGTGAATCGTTTTAAAAGAGATGTTAGTAGCCGTTAGATGAGTCTATTTAAAACGGTCAAATAGACTTATTGAAATCTGTTTTATTTTATATTGTAGATATATTCATTGACAAAAATATCAGTAACACATCTTTCGCTGCGTCAAATCGCTTTTTGTGAATTATTTTCCAACCTTTAGCTCTCCAACTGTACTGTTGAATCCCATTTCATTCAGTGTACACAATTTAACTAGTAAACGTAATCAGATAGATAAGAAGTTTTTCATTTGGCAACATTCTTTTATTTTTATTTTTTGTTTATTTACTTTAATTAAGTAAAAAAATTTATTTATTTTGTACCAGATACCTTTTTTTATCACTATTATCAACCAATGTGCGTAAGTTGTAATTACTATATTTATTTTTGCTTATATTCCAAAAATATTAACAACGATAAATCTCTCAATTGTGTCAGATGAAACGGATTTGTGTCGGATCTTAATGAGTTCATATCAAAGAGCATTATACATATACCAATCGCATATAATTAATATATAAATTAGCCGTATCATTTATTTTTTTGGATTGACTTCATACAAACTCAATTTATTTATTAATTTTATTGTGTCGAATCCACTCGTTTGCGAAACGAGTGGTTTAAAAAAAACTCGAACCCTTTAATATCTTATCGTGTTAATAAATCCGTGTCATATTTTAACATCCGTAAATAACGATAAATATTCAAAATGCTGAGAAGTAGTGTTTAGTGGGTTAGATATAAACGCAGTAATTGTCATTTTCAATAAGTCGTGAAGGTCTCACATTCTGGAGAAGCAACATTCATCATACTTGATATTTTGTTCAACTACGCTCCAACTTGATGTTGACATTCTCTATACGTATGTTTAATAATGACAAAGTATCTATGTGTTGATTTCACTGACAGACACCCTTTACATCCGCAAATTTTTTAAATTTATCCGATAATCACATCGGATCGACAAAAATTTAATTGAATTTGAATTCAAATATAAGTCAATTCAGTCTATGCCGTCACCACTCACCACAATCATTATCGTCATTCACCATCACCACTACCAACGTTCATTCCCACTATAATCGGTACTTAAATTCTTTTTTATTTCTTCTATCTTTATAATTTGATTTTGAATGTAAATACAAATATGTTTATTGTTGACATTTTAATTACTCTGTGCCTTTAGAAAAGAGAAATAACTAGTTTGATGTATTTAAGTAAATATAAAATATAATAGATCAACATTGTTACATCATATGGTCAACCAATAATATGCAGATAAATAAGAAAGTAGGCCCCACATAAGTTAATACTATTCATTCACATTTATAATATAAAATAGGACAAGTTTCAATAAATTTATTCGACGGTGTCAAATAAACTAATTCAATAGTTACTAACATTCCTCTCAAAATTATTCATATTATACTGTGACTTCAAGCACGAGTTATCTCTAGTAAATAGATAATTACCTACTCTTTTTTTGTGTAAGCAATTAATTACTCAAATATGTTTTACTTTATCCATGCAGTTTTATTATTGATTAATAATATTATCAAGGCCAGCTTAACAGCTTTAAAAAAAAAACATGGGTTTTAGGCCCCAAATTTTTAGGTACACTATTAGCCCATAAAAAAATTAAATTCTTTAAATTTTAAACCTTAAAAAAAGCCCCAAATATTAAGTACAATCAACATTTTTATTTTAATAATTTGGGTATATGATTCAATTCATAACATTAGAAATATAAAAATCATAAGTTGAAAAAATAAAAAGTACTCAAAAGTTAACTCATATTTACCCCTACTCTCTCTCTATCTCTCTGTGCAAAAATTAGTACAAAACATTAAAAAAAGTTAAAATTAAACTCTCTTTCTGATAAAAAATAAAAATAAAAGTTCAAATATTTTTTCAGTAACACTAGCACGTCCTTCTTCGGTCTTTCTCTCATATAATAAATTGAAAATAAATTAATTTTTTAAAAAAATTAATATTAAAAATAAAAAAGACCTCATTTAGTATTTTCGTTTTAAGCCTCCAATTGCTTTAAGTCACCCCTAAATATTATGTCATCAATGTGATATAGTATTACCGTTGTATTTTTTTCAACGTCAGATATCATGTATCATACGTGATATTAGGCATTACACCGAATATTTATTCTAATAAATAGGTGAGTGTAGACCCCACAAAATTTAGTAACTACAATTGATCATATGAAAAATAATATGAGACCTCCTTCAATTAGAAAAACTGCGACAAACGAATTTTCTTCGTTATATACAAAAAGAGTGCACACACACACAATGTAGTGCACCAGGTGGCATTGTCGTCACCTCTTCGCCACAATCCAATGGCACCACAATTAGCCGTCTTAATAGAGACAAGTAATTCGCACCGAGTATAGATAAAATTCGGTTAAAATTTGAATCATATTTTAAATAGATTGAGTTTAAATAATTTTTAAATTTGTTTAAAAAAACTCGGGTTAAGCTCGTAAAACTCGGCTCATTTATATGTAAAATAATCGATTTAGTCGGACTTAACTCTAATTTTAAACGTGTTAAGTTTAAATAATTTTTTAAATTTATTTAAAAAAATTGATTCGCTAGACTTCAGCTTAAGCTCTGAAAGTTTAGCTTGATTAAGATTCCTAAGCACAGTCTAATAATCACCAGCTTTAATGACATAAATGCCATCCAATTCCTCTTGAATCAGATGATGGTCTGTCGTATTCAATTCATCACAACCTAGTACAATGTGGACAGCCACGGACGTCTTCTCTACCGTTAATTCAAAGAAAAAGGACGACTTCTCTTTCATACAGCTATGTCAATCCTACTCAACCATCGTCGACCCGGGTAAAAATTTAAATTTTCTTGTTCAATTCTTGATTTCGAATCTTTATATTTAGGATAATTCAGTGAGATTAAATTTATTCTTTTATGTACAAATTTATTCTAGTGGGTAATTCTTGATTAAATTTATTCTTTTACTCTCTAACAATGGACAATACTCTTTAACGAATATATCAAGATGGATGAAATTTGGAATTTTTTTGTCTTTTGTGACAATGGATCTAAACTATTTGTAAGGAGGTGGAGAAAAAATAATTATATTATTAATGAAACTCTTATTCCATATTCTATATCATACTATCACATAGGATTTTTTTTAAAATAAATTTGTATGATTTTTTAGAATTATTTACAACTTCTAGGATTTTTTTCGATTAATCTTAAATAATTGCAATTGCTCTTAATATTTTAAGATTGACCCTAAAATTATTAGAATCTATAGCAAACTCTCAAAAAATTATAATTTAAAACTATGAGTCATAAGATGACCCAAAAATTATAATTTTTTTTAGATCAATCCTAGTTTCTTTGATTAAAAAAATATCCAAAAACTTAAATGGTATACGTTGGAATTTATAAATTTTAGGGTAAAATACATGTTTGGTCCCTAAATTATACGATTGTGTTTGATTGATCCCTAATATTTTAATTATGTCAATTTAATTTTTTTAGTTTGCATCGCTTTGATCCAATTGAAAACGACAATTGAAATTTACTAATAGAGATGATCACGTGCATCTCACATGATCATATTGGGGTGCACTCTTTAAGATCTTTAGGGACTAAAGTAAAATAAACTGTGAACTTAAAAGATTAAAATAACACAAATTGCAAATTTAAGGGACCAAAGTGACCCCTCAAGTGTGGTCACATGAATATCTATGTTAGTCAATTTAAACTGTTGTATTTTATTCGACCAAAATAACACAAATTAAAAAGTTGAGGAATCAAAGTATATAATTCAAAAATTGGAGACCAAAATGACACAAAATGTATAGTTTATGGGCTAAAAATGTATTTAATTCTAAATTTTATTACGAATTAATTACAAATTACTCCCTTCGAGTTTATGTCATGTATCAATCAACTTCATCTGGTTTCAATTGAGACAATTTACCCTCTTAATTTTTTTTTAGTCATAATAATTTCACATGATTTGAAATTCAATAAAAATATAAAAGTACCCTCCTCTTTAATTTTTTGTTAACTTAAAAATATCCCTAGCCCATAGGCAACCCAATAATGAATCCCTTCTTCCCCTATAACTCACACCCTCTCACCCTCACCCTCACCCTCACCCTCCTCAGGTGAACCTCCAACAGCAGCCCCGACAAGCATTGTGATACTCTGTCTTTCATCGTATCATATTTAAATAATATTAAGGGTTAAAATATAATTTTAAAAATTGTTAGAAGGATGTTAAGCGGTAAGTTAAAATATTAAATTTTGAAAATTATATTTTGACCCTTAATATTATTTAAATGCAATACGATGAATGACAAGAGTCTCGTAAGTATGTTATGCCTTTCTTCAATGAAATACATCCACTTCCTCCACCAGTGAACCACCACCACCAACCTGACAAGTATGTCACATCGCCCTTCTCCGATGAAATCCAACCACTCCTTCCTCTATTGAACCATCAACAGCAATACCTCTGAAGTTTCTCCTCCATTTTGTGAAACCCACCCATTCTCCACAGTAACACCCAGTTGAATGCCCTCTCGCAACTACGGCAGAATACAAAATCAATACTTTATTGGTGATCTCATTGCTTAACCTTTTTGTCATGCATTTAGGCTCTTATTTCCCCCAAAAAAAGAGTGAGATTGCCATATTTTATAGGAAAATGTTATACAATTCAAATGTTACACAACTCAAATGAACTCCAAAACTATAATTCAAATGCATATCATCCTTGAATGAATGTTGGGTGAATGAGTCTCATTGAAAAAATTGATGAGATCCACTCATCTAAAGAATACATATTTGAGTCGTAATTTTTTAGATTTCATTTGAATTATGTAAAATTATTCTATTAGATATGTTGTTCGTCCCAACTACCAATTATCAGCTTCTAAAGCTTTAGATGACCCACAAAGAGAAGAATCTTATTGTAGAAAAATGGGGAAGGTGCATCGGGATTTTGTGGTTAAATTAGAAAAAAAAATAAAAGAAAAATCACTAAACTAAGAATCAAATTATGTGGGTATATATCTATTTTTGTTTTTTTAAATAGGAGGGTGTATATATTGGAGAGAGAGATTTTTGCAATATGTATATATGTATGTCTGTGTGTGGGTGGGTACATAGACATTTAGAAACATCAAGGGGCAAATTGTTTAAATTAAAATCAGTGAGGATTGATTACTACATGACCCAAATATGAAGGGAGCAATCTGCAATTAACCTTTTTAATATGTTTACTCCATAAATAGGGTAACGCATTCGAATATTAGGCAGCGAAGTCAAATATCGACAAATTTACGAAACAACCCCTCTACAAATTTTATTATACCATGAGGGTCAAATCTGACGTCGCCCACCGGGATTGGTTACATTAGCATCTCTTTGTCGTTTTGCCATCACTCTGAAGACTTTTTTATCTCCTTCCTCACTCTAGGGTCTGAATCATCCGCTCTCTCGCTCTCTCTCTCTCTCCCCCCGTACAAGTTACTCCAACTGTCGCCGTCCGAGCCTTATCTCCTCCGATCTCAGCCGTAAACTTCCATCGCCGGCCAACTATTCCTCCGATTCTACTCTCGGATGCCTCCGATGAAGGTTTTTTCCAATACAAAGAATCGATGCTTGGTTACTCTTTTATTGGTTGATCTGATTTTCTCATCCAGCTTCTCAGTCTAACACCAAATCCGATTTGGTTCTTATTCTGACGCTTTTTATTTTTTGTTTATTTTGAATTTTCGTTGTAGATCGCATTCGAAAATATGTTCTCTTTAGGCAAAATAAGAAAGAATTCATCAAGTCTTCCTTAACAGTTTCATTTGTAATTTTTGTATTCAACTTCAGTCAAGAGTTTTGGTCTGAAACTTTTCGATTGAACTTATAAATTGAATTTTACAAGAATTCCTTGTTTGTTTCTACTTCAGTTGGATCTTGTTTAGAAGTCGAAATATGGAGGATCGGAACGCGAGTAGGAGGTATTCGGGAACGCTAGATGATACAGTTTTCCAGTGTGTGATTCCATACGTACACGACTCGCGTGACCGAGACGCGGTGTCTTTGGTCTGCAAAAGGTGGTACGAGATCGATGCAGAAACGAGAAAACACGTAACAATCGCGATGTGTTACACAACCACGCCGAATCAGCTCTGGCGGAGGTTTAAACGCATCGAATCGCTGAAATTGAAGGGCAAGCCGCGTGCGGCGATGTTCAATCTAATACCGGAGGATTGGGGAGGGTATGTGACGCCTTGGGTGGAGGAAATTGCGAATTCTTTTAGCCAATTGAATTCGCTTCATTTTCGGAGGATGATTGTTAAGGACTCGGACCTTGAGTTACTTGCTGAATCACGTGGTCCCGCGCTTCAAGTTCTTAAACTTGACAAGTGCTCTGGGTTCTCTACTGATGGGCTTTTGCACATTTGCCGGTCTTGCAGGTAATTTCTGTTGTGTTTAAAAATTATTTTTCACATTATTTTTGCAGTTTTCGTATTGTCGTGGTTGGTAATTAATCAATTTCCACGTGGGTTCTTTTTAGAATATTGTAGTTGATGTGTTCTTGAATGTATTGACAATATTTTTTCCTGATGAAGGAGAAATCTGAGAGTAAGGTCGCAGCCAAGGGTGGTTCTGTTAGTTGAGGGCGTGAGGTAGGGTAGCAGGATATATAGACCTAATCTTTGATATTGCTTGCAAAAATTGACTCTTTTCAAATACCGTGGAGACTTGATACGTTATCCCCAAGCTTGAACATAAATTTCTACAGATTAGGAGCTTCTCAAAACAAAGGAAGGAAAAAAATTTAATTGGAGCGGAAGAGGGAAATAAAATGCCCACGTTGTTCAACGGCATGATTTTATTCATCGTGTTTATAGGCAGTGATTTATGTGCGTCAACCCAAATAGGTGTCATACGGGTCATGTTTGGGTTAACATTATGATTATGCTTGTCATGTTTGTGTTAGTTAGTATGACACGATTAATTACGTAGGTTGTTTCTTGTGTTGATGGGATTTAACACAAACCCAAAATGATAACATTTGAATGTGACATGATTGGCAGCCTAGTCATGGTTGATTATATGATTGTATGTTTTTCCTTTCGTCTCCTCTCCCACCGCGGTCTTGGGGGTTGAGTATCTCTAGTAGCATGGACCTCAGATTTTCATAAGTATAACTAACTATTGGGTGTTTAGATGATGGTCATGAATCTTTGGGTTGAGAACTGAGACTTGAGGCAAGATCACTTAGGATGATTGCATAATTAAATGGTTGTTGTCAAAGTATTATAGAGAATATGAGAAGACGTGATATTCTCTTAATAAACTGATAGAGATACTGGAGATAAAGGTACAATTAGTTTTAGAAGAAACAAAAATTATCAAACTAATGTGGTGACAGATTAAAGATGTGTTTCATTCAACTCTCAAGCGAGTGAAAAAGAAATAGAAAAAGAGCCATGTAAGCTTCTTTGACACTTTACAGCACTCAGGTATACCTTTGCAGCCCTTTCGATCCTGTCTTCCCCCCCCCAACCTCTCCCCAAAAGGGAAAAAAAACCAAAACAGTAAAAGAATGTATGAATGATCCAATTTTCCATACATAGGGTAGACCTGAATTTTGATTGCAAATACAAATAGCGCAATAAGATTTTGTAATGAGACATCCAACTGTATGAATTAAGGTTAGAGCCTTGCAACATGATGTTTATAGCCAGAGCTTATCAACAAAAGGGGTTGGTATGACATGCCTTGTAAAAATCCCTCACCAAAGATAACACCTGACCTTTTCTTCCCCATGCGACGGGTGCGTAGGCACCAAGTCACAAACTGCAAGAATTGACCCTTGGTATCATCCCTTACTTTTATATGACACTTAGACAAAGCTAGCAGAGATCAACAACTTTGGATGTTTTGCTAATTAAATGGCCAATGTTGAGGTTTATAAGAGAAGTCCTTGACATGGTCAAAACTGCTAGAAAGTGTAAGAACAAGGTTATGGAGAAAAAGATCAATTATTCTTTAGAAGAAACAACAACTATCAACCATGTGCGGTGACAGCCTTAAGGATGGGTTGCATTCTCTCAAGTGAACCGCATCCCCTGCGCATACATGTGATAGAATGGGATCTAATTGTGCATATGGGGACCCCCAGAAGATTTCCTAATGTTATATCCCAACCTTTGGTTGGGATGGGCTTAGAGCTTTGCACAATTTGGTCTTTGTTACCGGCACTATGTTAAAAACAATGTTTATAGCTAGAGCTCATCAATTAAAGCAGTTGGTTTGGCATGCTTCATAAAACCTTTCCACATCCTTCACCGATACCATCTCTCATGTAGTGAGTGCACTTGGCCACTAGTCACAAACTGTAAACTTTATCCCTTGTTTTTAGTTGCCACTTAGACAAAAGCTAGTTATTCTTTATGGTATCTCTTTTTCTGTGTCTTGGTTGTTGGTGTTCGTTGAAAGTTGCAATTTCTTCTTGCCTATCTATATTGTGAAATTCCACAAATGAATGCCAAAAGGATGTGGAGTAAGTGTGTTAAAAATGGATATGTTGGCCCACACTAGAAGAGTTAGAACTTAGAACCCTAGATAGGGGAATTGGCAATAATTGGCTCATATACGATATACCAACTACAAGTGTCCAACCAGTTGCATATGGTTTTGTCATGTTGAAGTGTATGTATCACTATGTGCTTTTTATCTACGACAAGGTTGTAAATAACAAGGACCATTTTCAAAAACAATCAACACGGATAAGGATGCATTCTTGTGCGATGGACTTTATGCTCTTGGTCGTTATGTTTTGCGTCGTAAAGACTGCAAAATAACACTTACGGTGCATCTGAGCATCATTGGTTAGAGTTTGTACAAAACCCTCGCAGTAGTTATCAGCGAGAAAGTTGTTATGAGTACTTATCACCAAACATGCTGTTTTTGCGTTGTTTATTTTGGAGATGTGAATGCTGCATTTTGATGCTGTAGTGGTCTAAATGTATCCAGTGCCTAGTATGTCTATTTATGCTCGAATTTTTCCTTATTTTGTTGTACTTCTAATTTCTTACTTGTTTATACTTCTACAGCAATTTAAGAACATTGTTTCTGGAAGAGAGTGTGATTACTGAGAAAGATGGTGAATGGCTACATGAGCTCGCTTTGAACAGCAAGTTTCTTGAAGTTTTGAATTTTTACATGACAGATCTTGGGCAAGTCGGATTTCAAGACCTTGAACTCATAGCCAGAAATTGTGGCTCTCTAGCCTCAATCAAAATTTGCGAGTGCGATATTTTGGACCTAGTTGGTTTCTTCCGAGCTGCAGCTGCACTAGAAGAGTTTGGTGGGGGTTCCTTTAGCGAACAATTAGAAGAGGTGGGTGAAGGTGCCTTCAATGAGCAATTACATAAGTACTCTGCAGTATCATTTCCCCCAGCATTATGCCGTTTGGGTCTAACATACATGGGGAAGAAGGAGATGCCCATTCTATTTCCTTTTGCTTCCCGTCTGAGAAAATTGGATCTCCTTTATGCTCTTCTTGACACAGAGGGCCATTGTGTCTTAATCCAGAAATGTACCAACCTGGAAATTCTTGAGGTAACATCTCAAAGTTTTCTTGTAATTTTATGTGTTGTTTAAACATGTCTCTTTTCTGCTGAACATGTAAGAGAAGGTATACCAAAATATCCAAGTACATAATTACAAAATAACATTCAAGGGGTGAAATTTTTTGGGGAACTCAAACTGAGCAACTTTACGATAACTCTTTATTCTCTGATAAATAGGCAAGGAATGTCATTGGAGATAGAGGATTGGAAGTTCTTGCTGGCTGTTGCAAGAAATTGAAGAGGCTTAGGATTGAGCGAGGTGCTGATGAACAGGAAATGGAGGATGAAGAAGGTATAGTTTCACAGAGAGGATTAATTGCTTTGGCTCAGGGATGCTTCGAGCTGGAATATTTGGTTGTACACGTGTCTGATATCACAAATGCATCTCTGGAGTGTATTGGCACATACTTGAAAAATCTCCGTGATTTCCGCATGGTCTTGCTTGAACAACTAGAAACAATAACAGATTTGCCTCTTGACAATGGAGTTAGATTTCTATTGAGGAATTGCGACAAGCTTGGTCGTTTTGCTCTGTATCTTAGGCCTGGGGGTCTGACAGATGTGGGTCTCAGGTATATCGGCCAATACAGCCAGAATATAAGATATATGCTACTCGGTTTTGTTGGGGAATCTGATGCAGGCCTTTGGGAGTTCTCCAAAGGCTGCCCGAACCTGCAAAAGCTAGAACTGAGGGGCTGTTGCTTCAGTGAACATGCACTGGCTATTGCCGCTTTGCAACTTAAGTCTCTGAGGTACTTATGGGTGCAAGGGTATAGAGCATCTGCAACAGGTCTTGATGTCTTAGCTACGGCGTGTCCATTCTGGAATATTGAGTTGATTCCTGCAAGACGAATTGCTGCCGCTGGTCAACAAGGGGGGCCTGTATTTGTTGAACATCCGGCACATATTCTTGCGTACTATTCCCTTGCTGGACAAAGAACAGACTTTTCAGATTCTGGTACTGTTATTCCTTTCAATCGACCTGCCCAGCTTATTGCATAGATCAATACATATAAGCTCTTTCCAAGAGTTCGTTTTTCCCTGTAACACGCTCGTTGTTACTTGTGCTGTTCATAATGTACTGCATCTTTTTTTCTTCTTTTCGATAGGATATTTTCTTGTTTCAATTTTGAATGTTTCTGAAGTGTTTTGGCTTGTAATAATCTTGCTCGACTTGCACTCCTCTGTCGTCCCAACGAATGTATAGGGAAATTTCAGGTTTCAAACTGCTGGTTTATGTTCGGTAAAGAAACTGCTGCTTTGTGTTACTTTCGTTGTCATTCAGTTGTTCATTGTTATGTGGGCAGAATTTTGATGTGTTAGAACGTGTCAAAAAAAAAAATGAATTGATAATATGTTTATGGTATGTGAGATTATTTTTACTAATTTAATTTATGTCAGAAAAAAAAAAAAAAAAAAAAACTGGCATAGGAGGACTCAATGACATCTACTTCCTCCTACTTCCGGTTTCGGACAAATTGGGTTGTTATTAAGATTCCTTTTTTTTTTTTTTTAATTTTTGGAGGGGTGGGCTGGAGGTGATGGTGGTGTGTATTTTAGAAAAAATTATGGAGTTAACCAGACTTTTGTCTGTGTATGGGGTCTGAATCCACTCAACAGGTTTGATCAAAATTAGAGAATAAGTTTCACTCATTCTATAAAATGAGGTTAGTCCACACACGTAATTTGTTGATGTTGGAGATATAACAATAGCCTAATTTATTAGAGTTTATTAATTTTTCTTTTTACCTTTTTATCTTTATTGTAACTTTCATTGACTTTATATACAGGGTTTTACACTTAGTTTGTATCCTTTTTTTTCCTTCTAAATATTTCAAGTTGGTATCAGAGTCATACACTAACCCTACCCAAACCCTAACCTTCTCCCTAACCTTAGCCCCCACCGAGACTACCTCATCGGCAAACCGACTGCCCATCCTCACACTAGTCAATACACTGACTGCCGAAACCCATACCAGGCCACATCGACTGCCCATCCTCATACCATTCAATACACTAACTGCCGAAACCCATACCAGGCCACACCGATTGCCTAAACCACCTCGACAGCCCCAAAGCCTTCCACCGACTGCCCATCATACCTATCCTTATCCTCATAACAGCCTTCCAGCCCCTAGCCGCAACACCAAAACACTCCAACAAACACATATACCACACCAATACACACGACGCCCAGCCTACTGTCGGGTCGTGTTTCTTGTTTTAGCTTTATCCTTTGCACTCTTCGTCACAGTGCTACCAGATTGCAGTATCTAGGATTCCCTTTTTTTTTATGAGGGGTTAAATCCTCTTCTTTGTCCGTTGATCTGCTCTTGATGCAGTAAGATCATTTATATTTATTGGATTTCTAGGCACCGTGACTTGATTATTTGAGAGTTTTTTGGACCTTCTTTATTTGTCGCTACTGTTCGACTGGAGGTATATTGTTCTCCTTTATTTTATCTCTCTATTTATCTTAGAGTTATTTTTCTGTTATGGGTGCCCCAGTATTATTGTTGATATGGCTACTGCTGATGCTACTGTGGGACTTGAGTCCTCTACTGTTGATACATCTACCGTTGAGGCTTCTATTAGTACTTCCACCGGGCATGTACTGCATGTTTCTCCTACTTTTATGTTTGACCAGTACACAGTACTTACTGACACAATTACTTTACCGGCAATGCCGGGAATGATCTCTCAGAAGGTTACAGCACAGTAGTTGAATGGTCGTAAATTTGCTGAGTGGTCACGTTCATTCCAGTTTTTCTTGGGCCGTGTAGGGAAGCTTGGTTGGCTGACGGGATCTCACCCAAAGCCAACTGATGCCAACCCTGGATATTCTGCGTGGTTCTCTGAGAACTCCGTCATTCTTGAATGGTTATTTGGCTCAATGGAGCCATCTGTTTGCAGGATACATCAGTTTCATAGCTCTGTTCTGAAATTATGGAGCGCATTATCAGAGATGTATTCTCAGTCAGGACAGGAAGTTCGTGTTTATGAGCTTTCTTAGGAGCTCTCATATGCTCGGCAGGGAAATATGACTGTTCAACATTATTATGGCTATTTGACGCAGCGTTAGCTTGAGTATGAGACTCTATGTCCTCTTGCTGCTATTCCGAGGATAGAGCCCGAGAGAGCAACATTCTTGCATACTCGAGAGCAGGAGGATAGGATTCACAAGTTTCTTATGGGCTTCTTGATGAGTTTAAGAGACCTCGTTCCCAAATTTTATTGATGTTGACGCTTCCTTCTCTTTATGAGGTGTATGCGATGATGAGCAGCATGAGCGCCGCGTCCGTATTGCATCACTTTCAGTTGCGGCCTTGACTCCTCCAGCTGATCATATGACCCTTGCAGCAGCAGCAGGGTCTCGTGCAGGATCCTCAGTCAGGGGTGGGCAGCGCTCGAACCAGCACCGTCAGGGTGCCCCAGATCAGCGTAGACAGGGGGATTCTCGTCAGTGTGATTATTGTGATCGACCGGGACATCTCAGGGTTGCTTGTTGGAAGCTCCATCTAGAGCTTAAGCCACCGCTCGTGGTCGTACTGCTGCTATTGCTGAGGTACCACTAGTTACTACAGTTACTCCTGCTACTGCTCCTCTTTGGCAGAGTGATATGGATGTTATCACTTCCCGAATGGATATACTCATGTCCGCTCTGACTTCTCAGAGTCCTACTACTACTACAGCCACCACTACAGGTATACCTCGTGCCTTTCATGCTTGTGCCAGTCCGTCTTCCCTTTGGATGCTGGACTCGGGTGCGAATGGTCATATGATAATTGAGGCCTATCACTTCACACTTTTGACGAGAAGTTACGTACACAAGTTCAGTTAGCAGATGGGACACATGCCCCTATTGTTAGTAGGGGAACAGTCCTCCTCCCTGATGACTTTACATTACCTTCGATTTTTCATGCACCAAAGTTGGTCATGAATCTATTATCTATACATCAGTTAGCCAGAGATTTTCACTGTGCGGTTATGTTCTTATCTGATTCGTGTTATTTGCAGGACCTGAGTACCAGGAAGATTATTATCAGGGGACATGAGAGAGATGAACTGTATTTTGTAGGCGATCTGCCTCCAGTTTCACCAGTTCCTCCACCTACATCACCTGCACTTACTTTATCTTTATCTGTTTCTGGCTTGCATGCTAGTATTTTACCTAGTAATTGTCGTTATAATTTTTCGCCACAAACAGTTCAGTTGTGGCATGACTATTTTGGACATACAAATTTTAAATATTTATGTATGTTGTTTCCTGTTTTGAGCAATGCTTGTGTTGGTGGTAAACTTGACTGTGTTATGTGTTCCATATCAAAACATGTTATGACCAGTTATATTCCTCGCATGCACCAGTCACCCAAGCCATTTGACCTAATACACTCTGATAGTTGGGGACCCTCTCTTGTTACTGCTCTATCAGGTGTCCGATACTATGTGACATTTATAGATGATCATACCCGTTATACTTGGATTTACCTTTTGCATAAAAAGTCCGATGTACTCCCTATAATCACTCAGTTTCTACAGATGATTAAGACACAATTCGATGTTATTGTTCGTTCTTTTCGAGGGACTCATCTTATATCTTGGAAAAGCAAGAAGTAGTTAGTTGTCTCTCGCTCGTCAGCAGAGGCAGAGTATCGAGCACTGACACTTGGCACATGTGAGATTATCTGGCTACGATCGATTCTTGGCGAGTTAAAATTTTCAGTGACTTTTTCATCTACATTATATTGTGATAATCGATCTGTTATTCAGCTTGCTTCTGACTCTGTATTACACAAGAGGACGAAACATATAGAGATCGATGTTCACTTTCTTCGGGAGAAGGTTAGCAGTGATATTATCACTCTATCGTTTGTGAGGACTAGTGATCAGGTTGCAGATATTTTTACTAAACCTGTCACTCTATCCATTCTTCGGGACTCTATTGTCAAGCTTGACTTAGTTGACATTTTTGCGCCTAACTTGAGGGGGAGTGTTGGAGATATAGCAATAACCTAATTTATTAGGGCTTATTAAGTTTTCTTTTTACCTTTTTATCCTTATTATAACTTTTATTGACTATATATACAGAGCTCTACACTTAGTTTGTATCCCTTTTTTCCCTTCTAAATATTTCAAGTGTTCATAATTATATGAATTTGTAATTAATATTGTACTTATGAGTCCTAAACAATTAGTGGTGCAACTAGGGTGCATTGGAAGATCAACTCAAATTTAACTCGAGTTACAAAACCTCTTATTCGAGCTCAACCCAACTCGATTGAGCTCCAGTTACAAAAAAATTGGGTTGAATTTTGGGTTAAAATTTGAGAATGGGGTATTAGTTTGTATCCAAGTGACTAAAGTGTTAATTGCATTAGCGGTCTCTAAAGTATGAGATTTATCTCATTTTGATTTCCAATGTTTCAATTGAATTATTTTGGTCCCTGAATTAGTGAATATGTTTTTATATAGTCCTTCAAGCAGACAACATCCAGATTGCTAACGATAATTTATCATAAACTTGTTACGTAATACCAAAATATAGACAAAAAATAATTTTGATAATTCTTAAACAAAATTTAAGTAGTTCTTGATAAAAAAATGTATAATATGGTTAACTTTTGACCAAAATTTTGATAATTCATGATCAAAATTGTGTAATTTAAATATCTATTTAACCAAAATTTGAGTAAAAATTTGATCAAAAGTTATCCAAATTATTTTTTTGTCCATATTTAAGTATCACTTGACAAGTTTATGATAAAAAATTATTAGCAATCTGAACGTTGTCTGCTTGAGAGATCATATAGAAACATATTCAATATTTCAGAGACTAAAATGATGTAATTCAAACATTGGGAACCAAAATGAGACAAACTCAATATTTTGCGGACCTCCAGTGCAATTAACCCGTGACTAAATTTAACCCTATTCATGATGGAAACACAAATAAAAATCCAATCTTCTCGCCAAAAAACAGAAGTTACGCAAACGAATTGAAAGCAAATCTTCATTTGGCAGAAACACAATTCTAATCCTAGATCTTCTCACCAAACCAAAATTATATGTACAAATGAATATATGTAGATAAAGAGAGTAATTAAAATATTACACTTTGGTTTCTTTGTTAGGTTTTTCTTTTTTTCTTTTTTGTTACACGTGTTCAGACTTGTATCTATTAATCTCTTGAACTTTAAATCGGTCACTATAACTCGAATTAATTTAAGAGCATATCCCTTGAGAAACAAAGGTGATTAACCCTTAAAGTATGTAAAAAATATCGCACTTGAGACTCATTATTTGTAAAGGAATAGACTTAATCACTAGACTACTCCTAAAAATTCTGTTAGACTTTTCGATTCTCGAAAAGTGTTCCACACTTCAGTTCACTTCTAATGGCTTCTTGTTATTTGTTATTTTCCCCAGTAGCAATTGATGGGTTAAGCTCAAATAGTCCAATTTATGTATTAAAATCCAGCCCTGGTTGAGGAGCCCAACCTCATTGTGAATTCACCAAGTCCAAGACAGACCAAAGCCGGTTAGACTTCTTGCTTAGCACGTCACCAAGAGGAGAGCACTGGAAGTTTATCTACACCGCCTTAGGGAGCCCAAGGCCGGTTGGACTTCTTGCTTAGCACGTCACCAAGAGGAGAGCACGGTTGGACTTCTTGCTTAGCACGTCACCAAGAGGAGAGCACGGTTGGACTTCTTGCTTAGCACGTCACCAAGAGGACAGCACGAGAAGCTTATCAACGGTCCAATCTTTGACCACGTTTCCTTCAAGAGTTCCCCAAACTCTTCCTTCCGTTGAGGATAAGTCGTGATCTCCACCGAAGATAATCTCTAAGCTGCGATAAAGAAGCCTTGAGGATATGTTATGATCTCCACAAGAATGATCTCTTATCTACTATAAAATGGCTCTAATCTGAGAGAGAAAGGGACACATGCTCCATCAGAGACTTACAGAAGACGAACCGACTACCGGAGATTATTATTTTTCTTTGATTCTCCATTCTCTCTCTCAAAGCTTGTATCTCCATTCTCCATACCTTTGAATCAATAAAATACCCGGCATCTGAAGCCATTGAAGAGTGGACGTAGGTCGAATTGACCGAACCACTATAACTTGTGTCTTCTTCAATTTTCTCTTTGATTTCATTGCATTTATTATCTATACTTGACAGGTGGTGTGCAAAATCATTTTTGTGCATCATCAGTTTGGCGCCGTCTGTGGGAACCGACAAAATTCTCACTCCTGAACATTACGTCCATTAACTAATGGCGATCACTACTCGATCCATGAACCAACACGAAGACAATCCTCCACGAGAGGAGGAGGTTGCCCCCCCGCCTATCAACCCTGTTCCGGATACTTTAGCCCCGAATCTCCAACAAATATTGGAGACCATGCAGCAACTGGTTGCTCAAAACCAACAGTTACTGCAACTCATACTTGCTGGACAAGGAGGAGCACCACACGGAGGTGCACAACATGGAGGACCCCAAGGTGGAGCACCACACGGAGGTGCACAACATGGAGGACCCCAAGGTGGAGCACCACATGGAGGTGCACAACATAGAGGGCCCCACGGAGGTGCACAACATAGAGCACCCCAAGGAGCTCCACATCCTGGACATCAAGAAGCACCACGCCCTGTTACTCCACGCCCGGGTGCCCCATTGGGCACCCCACTTCGGAAAGCCCAACATGAGGGAGCTGCACCTCCCCCTCCCCTTGCTTTCCAGGGAGAGGACCCTTATCTCCAGGAGGATGAGGGTGAAAACCAAAGCATGGGGCATGGAAGCCACTTCCATGATCATTCCAGAAGAGCCCCCAATCATTGGGACGAGAAGATAAAGGAGGTACAGAATCAACTCGGTGATGTCTTCAACGCCATGAAGGCACAAGGACCCAAGACTGTTGACCACCTGGTAAGGCGTACTGATACCCCTTTCAAACCCGATGTAGCAAACTACCCCCTCCCTCAGAAGTTCAAAATGCCATCTGTGGAGACCTTTGATGGAACAAAGGATCCACTGGACCACCTTGACACTTACAAGACCTTGATGCAATTGCACAACGTACCAGACGAAATCATGTGCAGGGCATTCCCAACCACATTAACAGGGTCTGTCCGACAGTGGTTTGCTAAGCTCTCCCCCGCCTCTATTACCTCTTTTGCCGAGCTTAGCAGATCATTCGTCTCACACTTCATAGGAGGGCGTCGCCACCAGAAGCCAGTTACGCACCTGCTTAGTATAAAGCAGGACCGCAAGAAGAGCCTGAGGAGTTATCTCACTCGTTTTAACGAGGAGGTACTCCAAGTTGATGAACCCGACGACAAGGTGACGATGACCGCCTTCTTGGGTGGCCTCCGTTCATCAAGTTTCCTTTTCTCGGTTCTGAAGCACCCACCGAAGAGCATGCCAGAACTATTCACAAAAGCTCAAAGATATATGAATGCTGAGGAAATCAACAAGTTTAGGCAAGGTGAATCATCTCACAGATCACCAGAAACTTGACCTGCCTCTGCACTGTTCTCAAACAGGCAGTCTATCTCCGGCTTAGCGGCTCTCTCACGGGTCGCTAAAAAACTTAGCCTCTGTACTGTTCTCAAACAGGCAGTCTATCTCCGGTTTAGCGGCTCTCTCACGGGTCGCCAAAAAACTTGGCCTCTGCACTGTTCTCAAACAGGCAGCCTATCTCCAGTTTAGCGGCTCTCTCACGGGTCGCCAAAAAACTTGGCCTCTGCACTGTTCTCAAACAGGCAGCCTATCTCCAGTTTAGCGGTTCTCTCACGGATCGCCAAAAAACTTGGCCTCTGCACTGTTCTCAAACAGGCAGCCTATCTCCAGTTTAGCGGCTCTCTCACGGGTCGCCAAAAAACTTGGCCTCTGCACTGTTCTCAAACAGGCAGCCTATCTCCAGCTTAGCGGCTCTCTCACGGGTCACCAAAAAAGCTTGGCCTCTGCACTGTTCTCAAACAGGAAGCTTATACCTCAAGCTTAAAGACTCCCTCATGGGTCGCCAAAAGCTAGGTCTCAAAAAGTGTAGCTCTCTCACGAGCAGTTCTCCAACTTTGTCTTTGCTCTCGCGCAAGCAGCCTACTTCTCTCTCTCTCCAGGTAATTATGTGAGATATTTTAATGTTTGGAATAACATTATTTTTGTCATCACAAGCAGGCTCTCCCGAGGTAGCCCCAGGGTCACCCAAGGCGCCCAGCACCTGGAGAAGGGATTGATCATCAAGAGCAGCACCCAAAGCTTCCCTACTGCTTGCAATTTCTAGCCCAACGCCTGAAAGTGTGTCTGACTGCTGTTGCTCATCCAAACAAAGTTGCCCAGTAGCTTGAAGGGTGCTTGGCCTTTCAATATTACACAAAGAAGAATTTTCGGCGCAAAAATCAGCACCTAAGGCGCCCAAATCAGCACCTCGAATGAGAATCGGATCAGCCCGTGCTCCCAGGCCACTGCCTAGCTCTCCCTGACAAACCTTGGACTGATTTTCAGCGCCCTCCGATGGAAAAATGCTGCTGCCCAGCGTTCCAAAGCTGCCCAGCGCAGCAGATTTGAAGCTGTCCGGGACAGCAGAAGCAGCAGCTAGGCTGCTGCCCAGCACACCTGGGCTGTCCAGGACAGCAAGCCCAGCGCCCAGGCAGCTGCCCAGCGCTCCTGGGCTGTCCAAGACAGGAGGAGCAGCCCCTAGGCAGCTGCCCAGGCCCCCAGCGCGCGCAGAACAGCCGCCCAGGCCCCCCGCGCGCGCAGCGCGCGCTGCCCAGCGCCGCGCCTGCGCGCGCGCGCGCGCGCTGCCCAACGCCGCGCCCGCGCTGCGCAGCCGCGTGCCCAGCGCGCCTTCGCCCCTCCTCGCCTCCTCTTCGCTACCCAGCCTTTCAATTTCAGATCCACAACTTTCTTCAACCTCCATCACTCCCTCTTCAAAATAAAATGGGAAAGATTTGAATTTAAAAAAAAAAAAAAAATGTAATCAATGCCTCCTTCTCCAAGTCTCCTTGGACATGGGGCATCGGGGGGCAAATGATGGGTTAAGCTCAAATAGTCCAATTTATGTATTAAAACCCAGCCCTGGTTGAGGAGCCCAACCTCATTGTGAATCCACCAAGTCCAAGACAGACCAAGGCCGGTTAGACTTCTTGCTTAGCACGTCACCAAGAGGAGAGCACTGGAAGTTTATCTACACCGCCTTAGGGAGCCCAAGGCCGGTTGGACTTCTTGCTTAGCACGTCACCAAGAGGAGAGCACGGTTGGACTTCTTGCTTAGCACGTCACCAAGAGGAGAGCACGGTTGGACTTCTTGCTTAGCACGTCACCAAGAGGACAGCACGAGAAGCTTATCAACGGTCCAATCTTTGACCACGTTTCCTTCAAGAGTTCCCCAAACTCTTCCTTCCGTTGAGGATAAGTCGTGATCTCCACCGAAGATAATCTCTAAGCTGCGATAAAGAAGCCTTGAGGATATGTTATGATCTCCACAAGAATGATCTCTTATCTACTATAAAATGGCTCTAATCTGAGAGAGAAAGGGACACATGCTCCATCAGAGACTTACAGAAGACGAACCGACTACCGGAGATTATTATTTTTCTTTGATTCTCCATTCTCTCTCTCAAAGCTTGTATCTCCATTCTCCATACCTTTGAATCAATAAAATACCCGGCATCTGAAGCCATTGAAGAGTGGACGTAGGTCGAATTGACCGAACCACTATAACTTGTGTCTTCTTCAATTTTCTCTTTGATTTCATTGCATTTATTATCTATACTTGACAGGTGGTGTGCAAAATCATTTTTGTGCATCATCAGCAATGACCATCTTTGAGTCAACAACATCCCTAAACCCAGCAGAACATATGCTGCTGTTATGATTGCAAAGTATCTCATGTGAGACCTTTAATTAATTCACTTTCATGTCTCTCTATCATGAGCTAGAGAAAGATAGGATGAAGGAGCAACAATACGAGAGGCATTGAGGAAGAGAACTCAGAGAAATTCTGACATTAATTGTATAATTATATATATTTGCATTTTTTTGTCTAAATCGGGTTGAGATTTTTTTATCCAAATCCAACTTAAGTATTAAGTCTCTTATTTAAGTACTAAATTTTTCTGAGTTGGGTTAGAATTGGGTTTGGGTAGTCCTCCTAAGTTGCACTCTCTATAGAAAATTAGTGATTGATATGATTTTTGTTACCTAAAAAAGATAGAACAAAGTGAATGAAGGGCCTTCTGATGTACTAGCAGAAGGGTGTTCCTATAAACTTGAGTTGACAACAAATCGCGTCGTGTTAAATCTTTACCTTGTCTATGATATATCGTGTTAAAATTTATTAAATTTATACTCAGCCCATTTATAATTATAAATTATAAATAGTTAAGTTAATATAGTCTGAGGTCATACCATGTATAATTATATATAGTCATTTTTTGCAGATTCGTGTCATGTTCAATTGAGTTTGTATTGATATATTTATTTAGCGGATTTAAATAGTTCACTCATTTACCATCCAAACTATTAAGCCTAAATTCAAATTCATTAATTTTGTGTCAATTTTATGCTGAGTTTACAGCTTACAAAGGCGGAACGAACTATGAGGAAGCCTAGGGGGACAATGGCCCCCCTCTCAAATTTTAAAAATTCCCATTATCCCTCCTATATTTTTTTAAAAAATTTGTTATTAACTTCTAATTTTTCAAAACACCAAATGTGTAAGTATCTCATCTAGTTTATTCAAAAAAACAAAGACTTAATATTTAGTAACCATTTATGATGTAATCAGATAGATAGATTGTACTGACGAATATATTTGTTGAATTATTTTGATAATATAGAGAAAAAACAAGTGACTTTTTTTTTTAACAAAAAATAAGGATATAGATATGATTTATATCAAAAGCAATTGGTTGACTTATAATTCATTTTTATTATGATATCATAACTATTATTTGTGACTTTGATTTATTTAGAGACATAAAGTTAAATTATAAAAAAAAAAAAAAAGAGATTATCACAAATGTCATTGCATAAAAATTAAATTTAATAGTTTTTTTTTAAATAAAAATGTATCATTGGTACAGACAGTTAAAATAAAAATTTTGTTTATGTTGTTGTTTACCCCCCTCAAGACAAAATCCTACCCGACCGTTCGTGTTTGGAATTGCTAATCCTACTATAAATAATGCTATAAAGTTTGTTGCTTTGTCATTTCACCTACAAAATGTTAATAAGAGTAATGGTATTGGTCTTGTTGTTTTGGATATTTTATTGCTTAATGTGTGGCTTAGACGATTGTATATGGAAAGTGAGATGGGTGGGCAACTAGGCTTTTAATAATGTTGTATTAGCAACAAGTAGCAACCACTACAGCAACTATAGCATCATACTTGGTTGGAAGCATTGATTTGTTTAGTTGATTTTGACTTGTTGAGTGCCAAGCACTGAGATAGTGATCTACCCACATAAACCACACAACATTACTGGCTTTTTGTGTGTGTTTTGTGTTGGGGTCGGGGGTGGGGGGATAGTCTTGAGAATATGCTCCTTCATCTTCAATTATTTTTTTGTGGTTACCCATGACTTATTGAATATCAAGGGAGGCATTTGTGGCCCCTTACTGCCAAAAAAAATCTCAACAGTTTTTTTTTTGCATAATGAACATTGTCCCGGTCACTCATGATTATAACACAATTGTTGGAATCATACAATTACTTACAAAATATAAACCCGGGTTTGAATGTGTGGAAAATGGAGACTAGAATTTGTCAGCAACATAATCGTAATTTTTTCTTTTTTTTTTTTTGGGGGGGAGGGGGGGACGGGGTAAAATGGGCAGTAAAATCTGCATCTCATAGTGAATTACGAAGCTCAAAAAAAAAAAAAAACTCTCCCAAATCTGCAGGAACCAAATATATCAATGTGGAAATATAAGAGATTGCAGTTATTTACAATGTAGAGGACTTGAAACCCCCAAATAGTAATCTTCAAAGGCAATAAAAACTGAAGATGATTGGTTTAAAACAATTCAACTATGGTACCGAAAAAGTAATTTTTTGTTATTATATATATTTTTTTCTGATATGTGTAGAAAAAAAAAATATTTTATTATTTTAATTTAATTTATCACTTTAACAAGGGTGGATGATACTCTATTCCCATGAACATGATTGGATTGTGAACATCAACTCTTAACACAGTTAACCCTTTCAGCCTTTTTTGATTCACCAAAATTATCATATCTCTAAAGACTTGTAAAAGAAGCTATAATGCCAAGACAAAGTTCTTGCCACCAAAGACAAATGGAGAGAGAGAGAGAGAGAGAGAGGAAGAAAAGTTGGATTTGGAGGAAAAAAGGCAAGAACCACATCAGTAATACTACGTGGATCTTTGTGTTTTACAATGGGCTGAAAGCATGAGATGCTTGAATAAGTGGAATGCAGACTCAGCCTCGGCAAAGTGATTGTGAGTATGTTTGGTCAACTTGGCCAAGTTGGATACATAAATCCTAACAATAATGATATGTACATCACCGGCATGATCTCAACCATTAATTACTCAATAGGACCTAGGGATGGTAGTGAATTGAAAAAAAAAAAAAAGAATTCGTCCAAATCTATTTTGTTTGGACTGAAAATAAACCTTATGTATTAGACGATAAACATATACAAGAATACCCTTATAAATCCATGTGGGAATGGATGCGGGGTGGACCAAAACTTATCCTTGCCTCATCCCTAAAATCCCGTTATATCTATTTAGGGTTGAGGACTCTTAAATTATATATATATATAGATGTAAGGATTATATTGCTAATTTATTTCTTTGTTTTTGGTTTTGATCATATCATATGATACAAACATATAGTGATATAACTTGTACTTTAATTGTAATGTTTTTTTTTTCTTAAAATCACACAAAATTAATTGTAATTGGCAGGGGCGAGAGCGGGACGGGGGCTGGTGGTGGGGTGGGGGCAGGGATGGAGATTAAAACTTACCTTGCTAACACGGGTGGACAAACTTTTTTAAATGGATACGAGGGTGGAGACTACTCCTCCGCCTTTGATCCCACTCCGATCCAATAACATTCTTAATGGGACTTACTAATCTAATGATTCAAATATATAAAGAAAGTACGTAGCACTCTTAATAATGGCGGAAAGGGTTCAAATGGAAAAGTAAGCAATGAGATACCTGGCGATTTTTCCTGGGTATGTCACCTAATTTGGTAACAGCACCTAATGACATGGTCACTGGCCAAATAAATAAGCAAAGTGAAAGCCATGGGCACAGCACTGTTCCACTTGAAACCATAAACTTGAAGTTAGTTTTACTTTCTGGAAGATGAAAGTTCAATCCCAGAAATGAATTGATAGTTTGATACCATCTGCTTTGAAAATTATGACAATGCATTGGTGTGTCGAATCGCGAAAAGAGTCTATCAGAATGTGAGATAAAGGTATAAATTTATGTAAAATTGACTCGTTCCAAACCATACAATGAAGAGAGGCCCGTGCACTAGACTATTATTTTTTCAGTTGATATAGGATTTGTTAAGCCAAGTCATCTTCTTGTAGAAATGGAGTTCCATGATTCTAAATTGTAAAGAAATTGAAGCACATATGTTGTGTTAAATTTGATCAATGCTGCCTGCAAAGTCTTCACCTCCTAAGAAGCTTATCTCACTGCAGCATTCCTAAAATAAAGGAATTCAAAACATAGTTCAAAGTCGTGATATTGATTATTAACTCGAATAGTTTCAAGACACATCGGTCGTAGTGCGATATTGGGCAATATGACGTAAAAAAAATGTTAAATATGACGCAAGATTCAACTTATACCGCAGCGTCGTGAAACCGTACCGACTGATTTAGTGACAATAACTCAATGACTCAGGATAGACTTGGATACATCCTAAGTCGTGCGAGACTCGAAATTTATATGTATCGTGTAACGGTATCATTTAGGAAGGTGTTGACTCAACCGACTCGTATTGCTATTGATCGATACTTTGAACCATGATTCAAAGTTGGCAGCCTAAAACCATTTTGGGCTCCATATAATTGGAATTTTATAGACAAGCTAATAGAGTATTTCATTTGCAAGTAAAAGCATGGCATGACTCCCATCTTTCAAGTTTTCCAATCATCAGTTCACATAACACCATGGCCTAGCTATTAACATTAACCATACTCGAGGGGATTGGACTTCAGAGTTTCAACCTCCTTGACCACCATGAACATTGCTGCTTCATCCAAGAACCTGGTATCTTGTTGCCTGGATCTGAAACTCAGAAGGGTGAGGTCCAATACGCGCTCCAACACAAGCATTCCTCTGCAATGGAAGACCATGTGAAGCAATCTCATACGGATAAGCCATGAACGTGTTGCCATGCGCTGAGTCAAAAACCAACACCGCCCCATCATTTGATTCATTCCAGTCTAGTAATTTCTTTGGTGAGCTCAAGGACTTGTGCACTGGTCCAAGAACAGTACACTTATCCATTGAAGGAGATTTGTTGTTGTCTGATGCAGTAGTGTTCATCAGATTAACCATTGTAGTGTCATGGATACTGGGCCTCTTCTTATCTTTTCCTCCTGAAAGCTGCCTCTGATAGTATTTCTGAGCATGGCTTGCCACTTGAGTCGGTGTTTTAGAGATGACAAAATTACGAGCAATATTTCTCCAGTCCCCTTTTCCGTGCTTTTGTAGACCCAATAAAAACCGCCTACAGTCAATCACCGAATCATTCATGCCATGAAAACAGCAAGAAAATATTAACGCCGGAAACTAGGAAAGTTCAAAGCAAAAACCACAAAATATAAATGCATTTGATTGCTAGAAGACAGGATATTCACTTGAATCCAGCTACCTATACCTATCCAATGATGTAAGTTCAAAGATTTTATCTAACTAAGTTCATACACAGTTTGAATACACATTTTCATTTAATTCTCCAATCTCCAACTGTACAGAACCCACAACTTTTTTGATAACAAAGTAGCAATAGCTCATCTTTGTTCGGTTGCACAAAACCAAGTAACCAACTAAGAAGAATGTTGAAAGTTTTCTTATGGCAGTTTGGATTTGTGGAAGTGTCAAATAATCAGCTCTTGGATCAAAAAACTAGAAATCAAAATGAGAAACAAAGGAAATCAAAGCTCAATACTCCAATAAGTTTGTGACAGCAATGAGTAATCAACAAAACCAATATTTCCATGAATAGGCTAAGTTAAACTTAATGTCACTTCCTCAAAAACTAAATAGTAGACAAGGTTTCATACATCATGTATCATCTAGTCTATTTCACATCATTTTCATTTCTTTTTACTTCAGTTTGTTTCATAAGCAAAGAAAATGAATGTAAATAACTTGAAGCACCAAGTTTTCTGGCCAACATAGTCATAAAGAAACTCACCTGTGCTCCTCTTTTGTCCATGGAACACCTTTCTTCCTCTCCTGATCAGACCTCCCTGTCGAAGACTTCTTTCTACAAGCACCAAAACCATTATTGTCAACCCATTCTAGTGTGAAAGAGGAGGTCAGATACATAGGAATTGGAACCAACCCATTTTCTATATCACTAACATCTGCTACTAATTCCATGTACTGATTCATCACATCGAAAATCGACTTTCCGGGTATCATGGCTGCCACCTTCATCCATCTATCAGGGGTCTCCTTATCAAAAATTGCAAGAGCACTTTCAAATTTCTTGTTCTCTTCTTTTGTCCATGTTGTGCCTCTGCTTCCTTGCATAAACCAATTTGAGTCCAAAAAATGTGAAGCTGGACCTAGAGTGTCCATACCCAAGAGTTCCAATACTCTTCTACAGCACTGAAATCTCAGTTAGCTGTAATTTGACAATTCACAACCATATAACAGAGATGAGCATTCAAACTGTGGCAGTAAGATATATGAAGTATGAGGAAAAAAATGAGAATTTGTACAAGGATGCACAAGGTACTAAATTCAGAATCATATACTGGGAATCAAAATACTCTTTTTCCTATTAGCATAGATTGAAGAATCTAGAAAAGACTCACCGTTTCAGAATCAAAAGAATCTTGGAAGAATATGAAGAGAAGATATTGATCTTACTGCTCACATAAACCCTAGACCCACCAATCACATCATATACTGAACCACTAGTAAACATACAGAGAGATAAAACTGAAAAATAAGCAAAACCCAGATGAAAATTTTGATTTTGAAAAGGGTTAGTAGGAAATTTCGCAGAAATGAAGCTCAAAATGGACAAATTAGTACTGTTGAAGTATCAACACAAACCTAAACTTGAAACATCTGATTAAATAATAGAATAAACCAAAACCCATTTGCAAAAAGATACTGATTCTGGAGAACTGGGTTTTTAAAAAGGGGAAAGTATTTTTCTTTCTTGCTTCCTTTGAGGCTAAGGCAACAAAGCAAACAGAATGAAAATGGTAAACAGGGTCTGGAAAAGGTTGGCTATCAGTATCAGAACTAGTAGTAGTAGCAATATTGTTCTGCGTCGTGGTGGTGGGTGAATCCACAGGAGAGTAGAATTAGAGAAAGAAAAGGGAACATCATGACCTTGACAAGCTGTCTGATAAAGATTGGAGAGGTGGTTTTTGGAGTTCATGGAAGTGATTCTTTCCTCTAAATATAGTGTTGGAAAATGTTATTTGAATTTTGGGAAAATTTTAATCACACTCTCTCTAGTTTATCATATCTTTAAGAACAGCTCCTAATTTTTGAATCTTCAATAAAATCCTATTAGCTTAAAAATATTAAGTAGAATGCAATTTTACTAAATTGCTCAAGATATATTTGAGAACAAATTTCATCCACACCCCCTCTAGATAAACATATTTTCAATTAGACTCCCTCTAGATAAGTATATTTTCAATGAAACCCTTCTATTTTTCAATTCTTTTTATGTAATTAAATTCGAACTGATTAAAATTCGATTCAAACTAATTAAAATTTATTTTTTTACATATTAAAATTTGTGCAAATTAAAAATTATATTTTTTATGTATTAAAATTTGGGCTCATTAAAATTTTGTTTGAGCCAATTAAAAATTATTTTTAATCGACCCAAATCAAATTTTAATCAATTCGCATTGAATTTTAATTGATTTAAATTTTAATAAATCGAATCTTAATTGACACGAATTTTAATAAGTAAAAAAATATAAATTTTAATCGACTCGAAAGAGAATTTTAATCGACTCTAACAATTCGGGTAGAGTTCAAATTGACTCAAATTTTAATATGTAAAAAATAAATTTTAATAGGCTCGATTTTTTTAAAAAAATTACGAATTAGTAAATAACAAATTAGTATTTACTTACAAATTATTTACTAAAATTGTTATGTACGAACTTTTTTTAAAATTTTAACAACTCGAATTTTAATAAAATTTTATGTAGAAAAATTACTTGAGATTATGTAGGGGCATTTTTGGTATTTTAGATATATTTTTTTTTGTTAGAAATGATAGTTTAATGATAAGGGGTGTTAATGGTGTTTAAATTAAACTAAAAGGGGTGTCATTAAAGATTCAAAAATTAGAAGGAATGTCCTTGAAGATATGATAAACTAGAGGGGTGTAGTTGAAATTTTCCCTTGAATTTATAATATTGGACCAATTTGATGATTTAATTAATTAAAATTATTAATTTAATAATGATTAATTATATTAATAAATTGAGTCATCATTTTAGGTCCAAATAACAATGTTCATATAAAATCACTGGAGACCTAAACTCTTACCAAAATTGAGTAAAAATAAAAAATAAAAAATTTGATTTGATATAAAATATTTTAATGTAGAAACTCAAAAGTAAAAAAGAGTAAACCTAAATTTAAATGAACTTGAGTACCACCTTATTCAATAGCAAGAATCATCAAAGTCATCGCCATTGTGGTGTAAAGATTATGATACATTTTTTCATACTTATCACTTGTCTTCATTCTTCTCATATGAAATCGATACCTAATAAATTGATTAAGACAAGTATGGCTGCTCTGTTGTTTTTTTTTTTTTTTGGTGTGTTAAGTATGGCTGCTTTCTCTAAGTGTGATTTAAGCAATCAAACACTTTTGAGTCAGCATAAAAAAAGGTGAGATTACCATTGGATGCCTCTCTATTAAATAGTGAATAAAAAGCAATACTAAAAGAAAGATATTTACCCAAAAGATTAAAAGAAAAGAGTAAAGGCAAACTTCTAACTTTATATTGGATGAATAGCCATTGATTATGCTTAGTCGTTTTGCTTGCTAGATTTTGACAATTGTAGGGCCTCATGAATGAGATCTCCTATATATTTTTTTCTTGTTTTACTTCTTGATAGATTATTTATCTTAAATTTAAGTAAAATTTATTATATATATAAGTGAATCTTTTACCTATCAAAAAAATAAATAAAAAAAAAACATTGAATGGAGTGTGAATTTGATATAAAACTTAACACGAATGATAGTGATTTAATTATAAGAAATTTTTTTAATGATCCCGATGTAACTAAAAAATACAGGCATTTTGTGGGTTTTATGCAAAAATCATTATGGATTGAATTATAATAAAAAAATTAAATTCAAAACGAATATTCGTGAACAAAGTGGATATCTTTTGAAAATGAGTAATTCAAATAGAATCGAACTTTCAATTGATCGAAGTAATTGAGATCCTATGGATAAAAACATAGTCTCTCTAGATCCCATTAGAGGAAAAGGTTTGTATCGACTCTTATCAAAGAAATACATGATTACTTACTGGGGCAGGCATGTAAGATACGATTGCTCTTCCTTAATAAAACATTAGCAAGCAAGATAAAATTATAATATAAAATAAGATAAATTTTAATAAATTTATTTGATAGTCCCATATAAATTCATCTAATGGCTACCATTGTCCATCTCAAAACTATATATAATCACTGCATGGATTATTCTTAATATAAGTAATATAGCATGTGCACAATATAACAGAGAAGGCGCCTGTAGCTCAGTGGATAGAGCGTCTGTTTCCTAAGCAGAAAGTCGTAGGTTCGACCCCTACCTGGCGCGTTGTTCTTAGGATTCACACTTTCTGTCTTCTATTTTTTTGCCTCCTATAAATCAACTTGGAATCTTCCCTTTTTTGGTTTAATGGTTAAGCGGGGTGCTCCGTACCGGCTTACGCACACCTCGATTAATTTTTTTTTTTTGATCCAGTCAAAAATAGATCATCCACGCCCAAGTCAAAAAGCATCATTTGAGAGTTAACTTGAAAATCTTTACTACTTATAAGATTCACATGTACAATTGTATCTTAAAAGCAATATATGATACACTCTTGGTGCTGGTTTTTATATACTAAGTTGGTAGACCCATTAGTCTATCCAAGATAATTAACGCTATCTTTAGAGAGCGGAGGTTATTGATTTGAATCTTCTATTCAACAGTTATATTAATAATAGTCGTAAAAAATTATTTATATACTAATTTGGTACCTTTTTATCCATTTTGAATCTCTCTTGAGACTTCAATCCATTATTGAGCCAACTGCTCAAACAACAGATTAAAAACTATTTGCCAAATATATGTATTGATCACAATCACAATTCTTCAATCCTGGTGAGCAGTTGCATAATTCTTTATTATGAGACCAAAAAAAATGTCACAAGCAAAATGAAGTGCATAGTGTAACTAGAACGTTTCATGGTTCAAGTTTGCAGAATCTATCGTCAACTTGGAGAATTATGAGACATATCGGTTGCGGAGTTGTAGCGCGGTATCAGATATTACGACCTAAAAGAAAAAATTGAATATGATGAGAGATTCAGGTCATATTACGAAATCATAGAATCTTATCGACCAATTTGGTGACAATTACTCGGCGACTTGAGATTAGCTCGAATACAATTCAGACGACTCCACCGAGTCATGCAAATTTCAAGATTTATACATATCGCGTAACGGTATTATCTCAAAAGGTATCCGACTCGGCTAATACTTTGAACCATACTTGTTCTTTATATTTTGCTTAGGCAGCTTCCTCCTGTTTTCCAAAACACTCAGCTCGAGCAAGCCTGAATGTGGCTTATACGAACCAACACACCTATATTCAGTAAGTGAAGAAGATTCATTAAACCCATTACACCTTTGTCACAATCATAAACTTCAAACGATATAACTAGATTGAAGAAATTCATCACTATATTCAACAGCACATGTTTGAGAACAAGAAATTCTAACCATGGAACAGCTACTGAAACTGCTTGATCCCTCCATTGATCTTAAGACAAATTCAACCTTGCAAATTTAGCCTAACTGTCCCCATAATCTGAATCAACATTACCATGCAACCCAGTGTACAAAGTGACTTAATTTTGTTTAATGTATAGAGAGAAAACGCGTCATTAGAAGTCTGCATTGCTTAAGCAGCAGCTCCAACTGGCACGGCTGCCTTCAGCCTGGAGGAGCCATATAAGGTTTCTTCGAATCTAATGATCTCGTTCTTTGATCCATAAGCTACTTGAGTCCTCTCGTCAAGAGTATTGATCACTTTGTCTAGAATAGACTGCTTGCCATCGCTACTAAATCCCCCGGCTTTTTCAATCAAGAACCCCAAAGGAGCCACCTCGAATAGTAGTCTCAGCTTGGCTTTAGAAGTTGGGGAGATCACGTTTGTGAAGATACCTTTCTCCTTGACAATGATCTGCATATTTCAGAAAAAAAAGGGGGAATTTTCCTAAATGTCAAGCTCCATATATCAAATTAACGTGGCTGAGCCAATTAACCTTGTAATTAAAGTAAGTCTATGTTAAAAAGATCATGGAAAAGATAAAAAGACCTGGTTGACATCAGGCACCATTCCTCCAGTGTATCGCAAGGTGTACTTCTCTCTTATGTAGTAATTGATTAGCTGTTGTTGACAGAATCGAATTTATTTCTTAGTTTACTTGTAACATTGAACAAAAATAGTCATAATCCTGACAATAGAAGCTGAATATGACTGTTGAGAACAACTGAAACCTTGTTATATTCAGGGTTATCAAATGTGGCTCTCAAATTTCCAGGGGAAAATAGTTTTCCTTCTGCAATTTCTGTTGTGTCTTTGACATGCTGCCATTTTCCTAACCACCAACAAAAGCGTTTATAAGAAAAAGATGCATCAAATTTACTTTTGACAGCATTGGACCTTTAGAGACCGAAAATAGTGTAAAAGAATCACCAGTTCTTGTACTGAGGGCAGATATATCCTGTAACATAGAAGTGCCTACATTGTTAAATTCAACAATGTTGTGTAAGAATACCTTCATCAAGGAGGATGAACTCATGGGTGCCAGGGATGTCTTTGAGAGCAAGCACATACGTAGTTCGTGGTCCATAAATCCCCATGGCTGCAGCAACTTGGTCTCTTCCGGTTATTCCAGTTAGCTTATCTCCGGGCCACACCCCAAAAATGGTGCCCACAGTAAAATTTGTGTCCACAATGCTGGAACCATCAAGTGGATCGAAGGCAACGCTAAATCCTCCTAGACATATTCCAAAACAAAAAAAAAGGTTCATGAACATCTTTCTAAAATCTTTCTCAAGATTGTAAATTTTGAATCACAATAGTTGCAAACCTTCAACAGGGCCCCCCATATCTTGGAGCTCTGGGACTTCTTCTGAGCAAGCATATTTGCAGAAGTGTGAATAAGTCAAGGCCTGAGCATCAAGAGTTAAATATGAAATGAGTCTTTGGTCCAATGGTACTTCTTATTTTATGAAAGCTTTGTCTTTTTAAGGTCAAAGGTTCAAACTCCCTTCTCCCTCCCCCTCCCCAAAAAAAAAAAAAGCAGTAATGAACTCAGTTCATGAGTGTATGTCAGGGAACGAGTTTGAAGATGAACAATTGTTTTGGCTTCATGATCATATTTTTTGCTAGTTCTCAGACAAAGAAAGAAGCCAAAACGAAAATCTTAATAGTTTTACAACAATTAGTCAATTAAAGGCACATGTATGCATTGTTTATTAAAACTATATAAATGGGCATCAAATAAAAGGTCAGGGGGACACCAGAATCTCTGGCAGATCATGCACAAGACCATGAAACTCAATGTCTTTTGTTAAGCCTCGCACTTCCTCAACAATCGTCATAGGCTTAATTTTGCAGTTGCATAAACCTTAGCTAATATCACAATTCACAGCTGCAGATTGCCAAATGAAGTATGTATTTGTAAACCCTGCTTTTTATAGAAAATGTGAAAATGAACTGTTTGATATCATTATAAGAACAGAATTTCCCACTTTTGTACTTTTAGTCCACTAACAAAGCACAAATTCGACATGAGCTATTGAATTCATTCACGCAAAATTCTTCCCAGATGCTCTCATAAAAGCACCAAAAAAAATTTAACCGGTTTTGTTAGAAAGAAAGATTCATGAGTTGATGTCTTAACCTCAAATAGAAGCTTGTCAGCAAGCATGTCCACTGCAAGCTGCTCATCCCCAAAGGAATTCACGCAAGCCGTCCCTCCACAAGAAGCTGTTCTCACTTTGAAGGATATGGTCCTCAGTGCCTCTCCCATGCACATCATCAGCCTGATCAGTCCCTTGTCTGGGGTTGCCTTTGTAAGAAACTCTTCCTACAATTAGAAATTCATCGCGCGAAATCAAATTCTCATTATACTCCTCATAAACCAACGTTTTGTATCTTCAATTTCAACATATACATAGATTATTGTCTTATAATTGAAGTAAATATTTAGAGTAACTTACCAGGCTATCGCCAATCTCGCACTTTGTCACCAGGGAAGAGTTCTTCGTCTTTGAAACCTTAAGTGATGATCTGGGCATGATGTGCAAGGATTCCCCGAATAGTGAGCTTGATTTCAAACTCTGCAAGACAACTAAAATGCACCTGTTCATATGTTGTTCTTTCACTAATGTTTTTATACTCTACTTTTCACTTTTAAGTTCATGCTTATGTTTAAGTATTTGCTTACTCAACTCGACAAATCAACAAACGTCTTTCAACTACTTGGGTCAGTTACCTGAATCATGTTTCCTCATTAAACTCTATCAAACCTAGCATGTTGTACAATACATAGTGTGCTCTACTCACTATTAAGAATTAAGTACATATGGGCATTGAAAAATGAATTGTGACCTTGGAGCTAAATGATGGAGAAATGGTCCGTGGAGACACTAAAACAGTCGAGTGTTGAGAAGGAACACTTGGCAGGATCGCGCCACGGGAGTAGCATGTGATGCCAGTCTCCATGATTTTTCTGATATAGATTGGAAGGAATTGAGCTACAACTCCAGGAAGGAGATGATATGCAAGAGCTCTGGCTCTCTTCAAAGGCCTCTTGCTATTGCTAGTACTATTTCTCGCTTGTAATTATTTTTTTTCAGCCTCTAAACTTGTTTTTGGGCATGGGGCACTAACTAGGACTGGGCTAGATAGTAGATTAAGTAGTTATTAGTGTGCTGCCACGTGGCTTCTGTTGAATAGATAGGCTGATTAAAGTGTATGGACTGAAGTGAATTGCCATGGCTCAAATATTTGTGGTTCAAATATCAATGCTATGAAGAGATAAGTGGTCCCCGTTATGTGTTTGCATTGACAAGTTGAGTTTATACCTGAAACGTCTTGTATTTTGTAGACGTAATAGCAGTTAAAGCTCTTTCAAAAGTTTGTGCCCTCCTCCGTATTTTTGGGTAGACATGTGTTTCCGGCCAAAAGTTAACTGGATAGTTCAAATCCAGTATCGGAGTTGAATAATAGGTTAGGGGATACGGGGTATTCCCCGAAGAGTAAATATTTAATATAATGGTGATACTATATTAATATCGTCACGTGATATCATTAACTAATAATAAGGTGGACCCTACTTGGATATTTATTGACTTATATAAAAGAAGAATGAATAGTTATTTACTTACCTATAAGCGATGCGATTTAATCTTAGTCCCACGATTCTTTTTTTGTAATGTGTTGTATTCAACTTAATCTTCTAAAGTTTGGTTTAATGTCTAGAGAAGATTCATAATATGCAGGGGTAATATTAACTTGTACGCTGAAACATCACTCGAATTTTAATTTGTAACCTCAAAGTTTAAAAATATTAATTTGTACCCTAAAGACATAAATTTGTATCAATGTATATCGGAGGTTAACTACCGTCCATTTTGTCGTTAAAAAAGTTTGAACTAATTACAAATTATGCTTCCAAAGTTTAAATATTTTACATTTATGATTTAAAAAGAATTTCATCAATTAATACTCGTTAAATGTCTCTCAATTGTGTGATATCGTAACATTTTCGTGTCGTGTTATTTTGTGTCGTGCTGTGTTCGAATCAATAAAAAAAAATATTTTAACAAAAAAAATATTTTTGTGTCGAGTCAATTGCGTTGTGTCTTTTTACTATTTACAAATTATAAAGTATCTTTTTTTGCTTATAATATTCGTTATATAGCTATTTTCTTTCTAAACTTACGCACGAAACTTTTGATTATCCGATTGAATTAAAATTAGATATGAATAACATAATTTAAGGGATACTGTAGACAAAAAATAGTTATTTAACGAGTATTGCAAGTAAAAAATATGTGTTTTAGAAATTTTTAAAAATATTTTTTTAGTGACTCGAATACGACACAAAAATGTTATGACACGACGCAATTGAGAGTTATTTAACAAGCATTAATAGATGAAATTCTATTTGGATTATAAAAATGAAATATTTCAACTTTGAGTCTATAATTTATAATTAGTCCAATTTTTTTTAATGGCAATTAGTCTCAGGTATATATTGATACAAATTTATTTTTTTCATGGTGTAAATTAATATTTTTAAATTTTGAAAGTACAAATTAATATTTCAGTGATCTTTCACGGTGCAACTTGGTATTAACCCTAATCTGCATATCCATCAAACCCAATTTGGGTACAGCCTCTCCAACCCCAAATTCAATCAATTAAACGAATTATTCATACTTAATATAAAACCGAACTATTTATTATTTTCAATAAACTAGTGGAATCATTTTTAGAATTATTCTGTTCGTACTAATCTATATCTATCCATACTAGTACTTATAAATGTAAGTATTTGTGAAAAAAAATTTATTTTTTATTTTATCCCTAATTATTATACTAAAGTCAATTATACCCCACCTATATACTTTCATCTAATTTTTATTTTTTACTCCTATTTGACTTTTAACTTATTTTGGACTCTTTTATAAAGATTTTTAAATTCTTTTGAACTCATTTATTAGTAGTACAGTTACATAAAATTTTCTATATGTATATAAATAAGTAAAGTCCTATATATATTAAATTATTATACACAAGTAATTACCAATTTGAATTACACGGCCAAATATATATTATATTTTATTTTTTAATATGAAGTAATATAATGATATTATAGGTGATCTGATCAATCTATTTAACAAAAAAAAACTTAATAGTTCTATAATATAATTATATAGACAAATGACTAAAGGGATTTGAGAGATACCTAAATAAATGATAGATTAGTTATACAAACACTTATAGAATAAATGAATAATTAAATTTAGTAATAATTAAAATACGAATTACTTATTAGGCACTTAATTTATTCTTTAATTTAATTACTCATATAATTCAAGTTTTTTATAAAAAATATTATTTAAATTTGTTTACGTGCAACGTACATCGTGCATTGTTAGTATATATAAATGTGTATTGAAGTAATTCCTCATGAATTCTTTAATTATAGTGTGAATGACCTGTCTTTAATCGAATCGAATAGATGAATAGTCGAGATGTGCGTAAATTAGCTCAGATACCCTTGATCGTCGAACCAAAAGATAAAAACTAATAATAACCGTGAAAGACTATGTCCTATGGATGGGTCGAAATGGGGCAAGAAGTAGAATATATGTTATTTAGACTAATGTTTTTGACTTGATCTAATTGTTATATGTTATTGGATTAATAGTTAAACTCATCTATACTATTTATAAATATCAGCATTTGCGAAATTTTTTTTATTTCTTATTTTACCTCTAATTATTATAATAAAGTCAATTATACCCACCTATATTTTTTCATCTAATTTTTGTTTTTTAATCTTATTTGACTTTCAACTTATTTTGAATTCTTTTATAAAAGACTTCTAAATTTTTTTGAACTCATTTATTAGTAGTACACTTATATACAATTTTTTATATCTATATGAATAAATAAATTCATAGACATATTAAATTATTATATACATGTAATTACCATATTGAATTCTACAATCAAATATATGCTATATTTTATTTTTTATTATGTAATAATATATAATAATATTATAAATGATCTAATTAATCTACTTAGTAAAATAAAAATTAATAATCCTATAATATAATTAGTTATGCAAATGTCTAAAACAAATGACAAATTAAGTACTAAAAAAAATTACTTAAAGACTTATAGAATAAACTAATAATTAAATTTAATAATAATTAAAATACAAATTAATTATTCGACATCAAATTTATTATTTAATTTAATTACACATATAATTCCTTTTTTTTAAAAAATTATTAGTTAAATTTATTTACGTGCAATACACGTCATGCATTGCTAGATATCTATCTATATCTATATCTATCTATCTATACTACTTATAAATGTCAGTATTTGTGAAAAAAATTTGATTTCCTATTTCACCCTTAATTATTACCATAAAGTCAATTATGCCCACAAAATATTAACTAGATAAACTTTATTTTTATGATTTCCAAAATATTAGGTAGATAAACTTTATTTCTATGACTTATCAGTACATTTTTCCTTTTCCATTCTATTCATTAAACTTAACTAGAATTCTAATACTACATGGTAAAAAAATTGCTAATTTTTAGTTGATAAACACAACCATTGGCAATTCATTATTTATGTAGATATATGTAGAAAGAGAGAGGTATATCTTATATGATGGCAAAAAAATTGCTAATTTTTAGGTCATAAACACAATCATAAAAAATTCATTATTCATTGATGTAAAATAAAAAATTAGAAGAGTACTAGGGTAAGAGTCAAACTCATATATTTTTATTTCTTTCGTACCTATTAGATTTTTCAAAATATTTCAAACTCTTTTATTAGAAGTATATATAGGAATATCTCTCATTCCTTTGTCTTTGTAGTATTTTTTTTGTTTTCTCTCGGTATATGCTTATTGTCGGTATGGTATTTTCTTTTCTTTTCTTTGTTTTCATCTTGCCAATATCAATTAAAATGGTAAATATAAGTTGAGTTTGACTGTGTTCGTCATATTCTTGTGTATTGGCAGTTTGTACTTGCAGCTTCCGTTTTTGTTTCGTTGTGGCTTGATTGCACACATGTAGTTGAAGTAAGTTATTGCATTCGATTACATATTTTTTCCTTAATGATTCTTATTTTTATTATTGAACTTACCATTGCAACAAAACTCTCTAAAGTATTATAAACAACGGGAATTTAATGGCTTAAACGAGGAATTTGGCTCAAAAGAGAAAAAGTCTTGACAAACAGAAGAAGTATAGATCTTGATGATCTCTATGAAATTTACCCAATAAATTATGTATGTATTCCATTGAGAGAAAAAGGGGTAGCCTGGGTATAAAGGTTTGCTGCTCTATTCGGTGTTCATCTCGCCCCTGCTCTGCTGCGCCTCTTCCATCTCTCTCTCTCTCTCTCACTCTCTGCGCCTTCAATCGGTGAGTTTTGTTTCACGCTTCGCTTTCTTCTTGCGATTGTTGATTTTCTTTGGAGTTGAGACGAATTGGAAAAGAATTGATAGTGTAGAAAATTGGATTTTGAATTGGTTTTCATGTGATAATTCTGTTTTGTTTATTCGGAAAGTGATAGAATATTGAGTCAATTTTTGGTAGGAAATGAGAGAGTACAAAACCTATAAAAATTTTAGAATTGGCACATAATGTGCATAAATTGCTTCTAGTAAATTAGCAATAACTTTTTACATAATTGTGAGATTAGCCGATCAATTGAAGAATTGACACATAGCACTGCACGTTAATAGTTTTCATACACAAAAATTAATAAAAACGAAATATCATTTCACATTTGTCAAACTTAAATTTTTATTATTTATATTCTACTATACGATTATGAAAACTTTATATAGTTCCAAAAATTTGTTATTCTAACTATAAGAAAAAGATAAAACAAAAAAAATAGTTAAAATTTTATTCTTTTAGAATTTTGTGATTGAGATAAATTTTTTTACTAATGTTTGAGAATTTAAATTTTATAAAATTCATTGGATTAGGATTTTACATATAATTCCTTGAATAAAATAAAAGTAATTGTCAATATACTAATCATTTTAGAACCTTACAGTAATTAAGAATTAGTTAAGTCAAATGAGATAAAATTCTTATAAATTCAAGTTTTACTTAAAAATAAACAACAATCTATGACAAGTTTTACTTATAAATTCAAGTTTTACTTAAAAAGTTTATTGTAACTGAACAATTAAACTAATGTAACATAAATTGATTAAAAATCTATACATACGATTATTTTTTATCTTAAAAAATGAAAGGGTTAAATTTTTTGATAAAAAATAAAATACTCATATGTAGACATAATGTTATCTTTGTATATAAGATGAGTAATACCAAAAAAGCTAACCAATGTATACGACAGGTGCGAAGTTTGGAGACAAAGGAAAAAATGTAACCCTATTCTATATTAGGAAAAAAAAAAAAAAGGGTGATAATTCTGCATGGCTGTGGTGCAAAATGGTGGTCAAACTAGGTCAATTCAAAAAAATTCTGCTCTTGAGTTAAAAAAAAATCCAAACATGATTTCAACTCACATAGTACGATTTTTGGAACACGAATAAAACACAACCCAAATTTTAATCCAACTTGGATTGTTAACAACTAGACTTCTTTTCAAGTTTAAAAATTAAAGCAGTTCTTTCCAAGTTTAAAAATTAAAGAACTTGAGTAGCCTCCTTTGTCAAAGTAATTAGGAGTGCTAAGTTTTTTTTTTTTTTTTTTTCATAGTTTCACATTTTTATTGAATTTGTTTAATCTTTGGGCCTTTCATATTTATACGAGGATTAATGCTTAGACTATTTCGGTATTTGATCTCTCTATATTGCATATTGCGTCCTCTTAAATTAACTTATTTTTTCTAAAATATTTCATGTGAAACAACTAATTACTTATAAATGTCTATATATGTGAAAAATTTTAATTTCTTTTTTCATCCTTATTTAATAATGTTAAGTCAATCTTACCCCCACATATCTTATTAAAGTCATCATTTTTCCTTCCATATCCTATCAAAACTCTTCTTATTATATAGCATTTAGGTCTCTAGTTATTCGCTCTACTTATTCTTATAACTTTAGGTTTTGAATTATAATAATAACTCAAATTATTGTATAATACATGTATAAATTAATAATTAAGTTTAGTAAAAATTAAAATTAATTTGCCAACACATAATTTATTCATTCAATTCAATTATAAATATAATTTTTAATTTTAATAAATTTAATAAATAATATTATTTAAATATATTTACGTTCAATGTACGTTATGTATCACTAGTCCAACTTTTATAAAATCAATTATATCCTTATACATTCATATTATTTGACTTTCAAGTTCTTTTGAACTCTTTTATAAATAATATTTGACTTCTAAATTCTTTTGAACTCCTTTATAAGTAGTACACTTATAATTTTTTTTTTTTTTTATGCTTATATTTATATGAAGAAGTAAAGATGAATCTATACTATATTGTTATATACATATAGTTATCAAATTGAATTATAAAATAAAATATATGCCATATTTTTTTAGGGAAATTTGGAGGTCGGTTCTACTATATGGACTTAAATCCGGTAAGAAAACTTATTTGTTATGAAGTCCATTTTTTTGTTAATTTTACCAGATTATCCATTCCTTTTAATAGTAAAATAAAACTAAAAATTAAAAATTTATAAATTTTAAGAGTTTGATTAACATTAAAAATAAAAAAAAATAGTAACATTTAAACATAAAAAAATAGTAACATTCAATATTAATATTTTAAAAAAATAACAATAGTAACATATTTAACAAAAATAATAACACATTCAACATAAAAAGTAATATACTCAACAAAAAAAAAATAGTAATACAGAACATTGAACAAAATTGAAAATAAATATATAGAATTCAAACTCATAACTAGAAGAAGAAACTTTTAATTCTTCAGCATCCAAAAAAGTAATACTAAAAAAGTAATAACATGTTTAATTAAAAATAAAAAAAATGTGATATATGTTAGTAAATTATATTTTAAAATTAATGGTACTAAACTAATGTTATTATGCTAACATCAAATACTTGGCGTGCACTATCGATATTACTTTTTTTAAAATCTCAAGCTCGTACTTCAACTTCAATTTTCATCTCTTTCAAATTAATTTCAAATCTCAAAAATCGATTATTTAAATGTATAAAAGACAAAATATTGACTAAGAATTTAAATTTAAAGTATTATGTAAATGTTGTAATCGAGAATTACCATCATAAATCAAACATTTGTATATTCAACCATTGGCCTCCATATATAGCTATTTGTAGATAATGTCTTCAATTTTTTATAATTGACAAAATTAACACTATTAAGAGTATTTTTGAGATTAAAAAAAAATGTACTTAATTCCTTACTAATAAGATTAAAACAGACTTACTCTTAAATAAATTTTTTTGACTGACTCATGTCATTTTAAGTCCGTCTAAGAAGACTCAGCCCAATTTTCACTTTTTTTTTAATAATTTAGTTTAACAAGAAATAACATATAGATTAATTTTTTGACACTAAATTTATCAATAATTTAATTATACATAAAATTTATATTTTCATAAATTTAACAAAAAAAATTATTATTTAAATTATTAATGTGCAGTGCATTATTAGTATCAAAAAGACACAAACCCCACCCACCTTCCAACCCACTTATTAATTTGTACTATTAAAAATAAAAAATCTCAACTTATACTTTCAAAAATGTAAATCTTTACCAATGTGTACCTGAAATTAAAAGCGTCTAAAATTAAACAAATAAATTATATTTATAACCCTTCATATTTGTCACTTAATTACTTGAATTCATTACATTTAAAATATTACACCTATATTCCAAAAAATTCAAATATGACTAAAAGTGTTCTCCAATTGAGCTTTCAAATAATTTAGTTCAAGTGATGTATTGTATTAGATATAAAAAATATATATAATACTGGTATTTTTTAATATTATATAATATTTGTCTTGTATTGGATATTCAAATAGTAAATTTTATTTTGAGCTTTAAAGTACAACAACCCATAAATTAAAGGATTATATGAAAATTATATTTTTTTATTAGGATGATATCATATTTTTTAACGATTATATTAACGAATATTGATGATAAGAGATAATGTGTTACACACACACAAACACTATGAGGTGTAGGTATAATATTTTAAATGTAAAAATCCAATGATTAAGTAAAAAATTTTAGAAGGTTTAGATGAAAATTATTTATTTAGTTTTAGATGACAAATTTATGGCTAAGTGTCCATGGACACGGATTTATATTTTGATGGTATAAATTAAAATTTTTAATCTTTATTAACCTTTGTATTTAATAATCTATTTCTTATAACTACTTGCCCTTCGCCTCTCTGATCCCGTCGTCTCTCTCCTCTCTTCGACAAAAATTAACGAACATTACCGACCGACGAACGGAGAGCTCCTCCCGGTTAGTCGTGTTTTCATTCTTTCTCTTTTTATTTTTTTAGATTTCGTCTTTCTTCTCCATCTCTGCAATTTTTTTATAAAGTTTTGAAACTGTTTCTTCCCCCTAATTCTTAAAAAAAGATGCTGAACTGGGCTGTGGCTATCTTGGTTTTTTTTTTTTTTTTAAATAGTATTTTTCAATTAAGTTTCCCTTTATTAAGTTTCCAAATATCAGCTTTCTCAACCAATAGAAATCAGACACGACTTAAACTGCAACTCTCACTTTAGGGTTTTTACTTTCGAGCCGTCGCGGAAACGAAAAAGACCGCGAACCGACAGCACCAGAGCTGAACTTGACGAATCATTTCAATCCAAGCTGTGCTCTTTGCATTAATGGAGTTCGGAGCTTGCTTTAGTGTTTCGAATGTCAACCAGGCGACGTCGTACTTGAATCCAATAAACATCAGACATGTACAACGATCGAGAGACCCTCCCAATGATTCGTTTTCTACTTCCACAGCACTTCTTCGCAGAGATTGCGGTTGCAAAGCCACTGTGAAAGCGACCAACAGCGGTATCGAAGCCGTCGAAAAGGTGGATTTTCTGTTAATGTGATATGAAACGGTTCAATTTGCAAGTTTGTATGCCAAGTGAATGAAATTGAGCTAACAATCATCATTAATTCAAATCCATTGATATTATTTTTGTTCTTATATTTGCGGATTTCACTGAAACTTGAGAAGTTTCTGGCATATGATAGAGTATAGTGACAGAATAATGGCATCACCAGATTCATATAGTTAATCTCAAACAATCGAAAAAAGGCTTTGTTGAGTTCAATTTGAGTATTTGATCACCTCAATAGTTCAGTCAGTATGCATGTATGCAAATTTTGATAGATGGATGCAACAAGATGGAGCTTCATGTTTAGTCGTGAACTATGACGAATAATTAATCTTGAATTATCTCAATTAAATCTATTTAACCAACCATTAATTTAAAAATTATAAAGTAATAGATTTATGAACATAAATTAGAAAACGATTGGATGAGAAGGAAATCAGAATAATAATGCTGAGTTCACTCTTTTCATTATAATATATGTGAAAGAACTACCATTTATGAGTTTTCAAAGGGATTTATTTCTTAGATTGCTTGAGACAGTTTACTTCTCTTTTGTAGGTAAAGCAAATGTCTGCTGCATATCATCATAATTTGGAGCTCTCAAGTTTAACAGCTCTGTGTCCTTTGGATGGTCGTTATTGGGGTAAAGTCAAGGAACTGGCTCCTTTTATGAGCGAATACGGCCTTATTCACTTTCGAGTTATAGTTGAGGTATTATGCTAACCTAAACTACTTTATGCAGTGTAATGTGATGAAATGTTTGGATTTGTTTTAGGGAAGCTAAATGCTTAATCAGATTTTTGGTGGTATGAACTGTGAAGCATATATGCGAGAGTGAGTGAGAAAATGGAGAAAGAATGGATGATGCATATGTCAACTAATATTGGTGTAATTTGTAATTTGTGTATTTGATGGAAATGCTGAAAGAAAACTGATGAGGGGGAATAAAGGTATTAGGAAAAGGGATTTCCCAATGATCTAATTTGTAGGCTTGAGGTTGTGGTGGGCAGCCATTTTGTTGGGAGGGATACAAATCACAGATGGGCTTTAGAAGCAAATGAGGGTGTATGGTCTTATATAAGAAGTGGTCTCCTTGGAGGTGTTTGTAAGGTTGATGCTTCTTTGCATGAAAGAGTCGTTTTTGACTTGATGGTGTTAATAGGGTTTTTTTTTTTGTATTTGTTGAGGAGATTTTTTGGGGGGAGAGATGCATCAAATGAAGATGCGCATTTCCTACTGTCTCTTTTCTATCATGTTTCGCTAGCCGGTTTAGCTTTAGGAATTTAGGCAAGGGATGTGCTCCACTTATCTTTTTGTTTTAGTGTTGGAAGCTTTTAGTAGGATTGTGAATAATGTGGTAAAAAAATGCTTTGGTGGGTGAAGGGGGGAATCAAATTTGGTTTTCCATCTTGATCTGCAAAGAATATGACAATGTCTTGTGGTGCATAAGGTGATCAAAGTTGGCATTTCGGGGGAATTAAGGTAGCTGCCAGATAGGTGTCCTCTATAGGTAAAAAAACAATGCCAAAGAGCAGCTTAGATATGGTTGGGTCTGCAATGGTAATCGTACAGGGTTGGTCAACACTCTAGTGGTGAAGTGGTAGACTGCCTTTTATTGTGGCTTGGTTTGCTTTTTCAAGACTCTTATAAAACCAAGGTGGTGTTGGAAAATCTTATCATTTCCTTGGCTTTAACTTCTGTTGAAAGCATTCTTTAAAAAATCTGCCAACATTGAACGTACTTTTATGTCGCTCTTTAAAATCCATCCCCATTGCTTCTAGGTTGGCATTTGCTGAGGGTTTTTTCTACATGTTTTGGAGGGGATTAATAATCCTTTCGTGGATAGGAGCTCTATTTGCAACTCTAATCTGTTGGAGTTTTCTTTCGATTACGTTATGTCATGTATGTATGGACTTCCATGGAGATTCCGACACTGCTATTCATGTGTGAACAACTATAGAAACTAGGAAATCCTCTACTTGGTTCTGCTCCCAACTTTTTTGCTTGGTATCAGTGTTTTGAAAAGCTCGCCTAGGCGAAAAGCGAGGCGAGGCGAGTTTATCTCGCCTGGAGGACCCCAGGCGAAGCAAACGTGAGCGAAGCGAAAAAAAGCGAAAAAAGCGAAAAAGCGAAAAAGCGAAAAAGCGAACTCTTTATTATAAGAGGCGATTCTGCTTCACTTTTTTTTTTTTTTCTGATTACATGTTAGTAGTCTCTTTTATTTTTTAATCACTAATGATTTTTTTTTAGACTATTGCTGGTCTATTTTATTTTATTTTTTTTCTAATAAACAATGTTTCGAACAAAACACATTCCTTTTTTTTTCCTTGTGTTGCTGAATTCATTTAGAATATTTGTGGGATGTGGGAGTCAGGCGACTGCATGACAAAATTATGATAGAAAAAAGAAGCAGGAGTATCAGGAATGGGGGTAAATAATAGAGTATTCTACAAAGAAGTGTTTCTGATATATCTTGGTTATACTTTTCCCTTTTCTTATATATATACAAATGGTACCAAAAAGTGGTATATGCTTATACCATGTTTAATTATTTTAGTACATGTGAAATGTGCCTCTGTTCTGGTTTTTTTTATTCAGTACATAATTACATATGAAATTGTTTACAATTGATTCTGCTCCTGTCATGATCATTGTGCTTCTTTTTTTTTTTAGCTCATTCTGTTTCTATTTTTTTTTGTTGATTCTGTTGCTGCTTCGGTTTTGCTGTCCTGTGTTGCTTCTGTTTTTTTTTATCCTCATTCTGCTTTTTTTTTTTTTTGTTGCTGATTTTGCTGCTGTCTTGATTCTACTTCTTTTGTTGTCCTACCCTGTAAATATGAAAATATATACAATTGTTAGTATTTGTTTGAATTTAAATGTTTAAGTTATGACTGTTATTAAGATTTGAGATATTATTAGTGTTTGTTTTAATTTAAATGTTTATGGTTTTACTTGCATTTAAATATTTAGTATATATAAAATTAGAACTTAGATTGTTTAGAAGTAATTAAACTAAAATATATATTTTTTTTAACTGTTCGCTTTGCTTCGGTAAAGCGTATCGCTTCGCTTCTCGCTTCTCGCCTAGGCGTTAGGAGCTTTGGTCGCTTCGGTTCGCTTTACGCCTTAAATAACACTGCTGGGTATCTCCATGTATTAAATGGCACATGTTAGAGTTGTATGCGCAAGGGACGATTTCATAATGGACAGGTTGAGCTAATGTGTCATGGACATCATGTTCCATGTTCAGTAATAAGTAGCATGCACCAGGACAGCTCCTCAACAAAAATATTTTTGTCGGTAACCTAGTGAGGAAACAAAGAATGCAGTAGTTGATCAGTCATGTACCAAACTTTTGGCATACAACTACATGACACCTCATCGAGTGACTTAGAGAAGTTGGTACATTTTGACACTAGTGCTTATTGGAAAGAGTTTTGTAACTTGGCTGGAGTGACGTGGCTATATAAGACTAGCAGAGGGCCAAGCTATGTACAGTTCTATGGCAATTTTTCTTGATGGAGAATTTATTGGTTGAAATTGAATCATTGAGATTAATGAGTAATGCTTCTATCCTTGTAGTATATTCTTTAGTTCTTTGTTTTTTCTGGGGATGCAGTACTGTTGTATTTCTTAAAATTTCTGTTTCCCTCAGACTTTCATGAACAGCTGTATCTGCTTCCTACCATGAACTAACGATCTCTTTGTTTATTTCCTTTTTGCCTTCTGTTTCGCCCCTAAGGGCGTAGCATTTCTTGATGTTTTTAACTGTGGTATAAGCATTTTTTAATACTAAACTCTCTGTCAGATCAAGTGGTTGCTAAAGCTTTCGCAAATTCCTGAAGTGACTGAGGTTCCAAGCTTCAGTAAAGAAGCTCAGTCTTATTTGCAAGGCTTAATTGATGGATTTAGCATGAGTGATGCTTTGGAAGTTAAGAAAATTGAAGCAGTGACCAACCATGATGTGAAAGCAGTGGAATACTTCTTGAAACAGAGATGTCAATTACATCCAGATATAACTAAGGTATGATTAATCCCCGTTTCATAAGGTACTGAAATGATCTGTGTATTTTCTGGAAAAAAGCTAAAATAACCGGCTGTAGTGCATTTGACATAATGTCATTGCAAGGTTGACTATTCACTTGCATTGCCTTAGTGATGATAGACTTATTCTTTGAAATTTTTTGGAGGGTCTAATCTTCTGTGTGTGTAGGTGCTTGAGTTTTTCCATTTTGCCTGCACATCGGAAGACATCAACAATCTTGCCCATGGTTTAATGCTGAAAGAAGCACTGAGCACAGTCATACTTCCAGTCATGGATGAATTGATCACAGCAATATGTAAAATAGCTACAGCAAACGCCCACATGCCAATGCTTTCTCGCACTCATGGACAGGTAAAAATGTTATAGGGTATGTGCATGGAAAAATTCCTGTCAGGGGTTTTACTGTATTTATCGAGGGTCAGATATTTGAGGTTTCAAAACCCTCCATCCGAGAAGTATCAAAGAAAGGGAGCTGCTTCAGACCAGTAATTTCCTTTCCATGTACTACAGAGATTTTTTTTGAGGCCTAGCTAGGATTGGAAATGATCACTCCAATTATGTTGGGGCCGGGGTTTTGTGGGGGAGAGATTGGTTTTAAATTCTTGTCAGACCAGCCTTAAGTTGTGAACGCTGGCAGATGTTTCGAGTTTGACGTTCATTTGAAATGTGCATACATTTCAAAAAACCATTTTTTTCATTATATTTCTTAGATTGGTTGTATGAACTCGTTTCGTGGGTGGATCTTATCAATGTCCCTAAATGATCAAACATAGATCAAACTGTTGAATCGGCTCTTATGGGAAAGATGTTGGACTCCTTTCTGTTTCGACAATGCAATAGAATCAATGTCTTATTTAGTTTGGGTATAAAGATTATCATGAATGAATCACCATTTTGTTTATCCTGTAGCCAGCTTCTCCAACAACTTTGGGGAAGGAAATGGCAATTTTTGCTTACAGGTTAAGCAGAGAAAGAAGAGAAATCTTACAAACTGAAATATTGGGGAAGTTTGCTGGTGCTGTTGGAAATTACAATGCACATGTTGTTGCATATCCTGATGTTAACTGGCCAAAAGTTGCGGAGGAGTTTGTGACATCTCTTGGAATAAGTTTCAATCCCTATGTTCCCCAGGTTCGTTTCATATACTAAATATCTTCTGACTTATGGTTTTGTTTTTCAGATTCATTCTTTCTCTTTCCCACATTGTTTGAGGGATTTATTTCAGTCAACATAAACAAGTGCTAGTTGATAATTCTGTAATCATATATTCATGTCTTTCATAAACTTGCTCTCTAATTGGCTCGCATGCTCCACAACTCTGTTTTCTTTTGAATGCAGGAAAAAATAATCTCTCTCTTGCTAGTTTTGACTGGTCTTCAGAAGTTAGTTATTTCTAGGCTGTACTCGATTCGTTAATTAGAGTAAAGCAACATTTTAGAGCTTGAAGGAAACATTGAATTGAAACTCTCTTTCAATAAATGTTTGGGCAATTAACCCTATTCAGAAGAAAATGCTCGTGAGAAAATGCTTTTAGAGTGAGGGCAAAATGTGTGTTTGGCATTCTGAATAAACAGTGATGGAGGGCTTATTCATGGTTTACTTGTTCTGACTTATCAGCTTTGTTATGCAGATCGAGCCTCATGACTATATGGCCAAACTTTTCCACTCCATCATCCAATTCAACAACATATTAATTGATTTTGACAGAGACGTATGGGGATATATTTCTTTGGGTTACTTCAAGCAGGTGAGCATATGATGTCCTGTTTAATGATTTACTACTGTTAGTTTTTACAAGAAAACCTAAATTAAAACGTAATTAAATATTGAGCAGATAACTAAAGATGGTGAGATTGGGTCTTCGACAATGCCTCACAAAGTGAATCCTATTGATTTCGAGAATAGTGAAGGCAATCTTGGTATGGCTAATGGAGGTCTATCCCATTTAAGCCTGAAATTACCTATTTCACGTTGGCAGGTATGTATATTTAGCTATCTCAGGTTCAGTTATGGCATGGGTAGGCTTAAGGTTTAAAAATATATCGTGTCACAAATGAATGACATCAAGTAGATATCAAAATCTTATGTGGCAGTGCAGGGATTATAGAATGTGGCATTATTGTAGTAGAGTGAGGCTTGCCATCTTTTCTGTAATAAGAGTTGTTCGTTATGCTTCTTGTTTGCAGCGCGACCTGACTGATTCAACAGTATTGAGAAACATGGGTGTAGGATTAGGGCATTCACTTCTTGCTTACAAAAGTTCATTACAAGGAATTGTAAAGCTTCAGGTAAGGACTATGATTTTATGTCAACTTCTGCTCGTAGAAGGTGCATAATTACCAGAATTATACATCTTGTTTATCTTCATGGACGCATTAGCGACTGACTTTTGACGGTTGTATAATCAAATGGATATCTCTATGAGAAGTAATCTCTTATTTACAATCTGACGATCTTAGTTTATGCTTAGTTGCTTTAACAGGCAACATAGCATTACCAATGGGTCCATTTCTTTCATTTCTGTTTAATAATATTTGGTAAGCAGAATTGGAAAACTTAGATTGCTCCTAATTTGGGCATCTTCCTAATTGAATTTGAACTGCTGTAGGTCAATGAATCTTCCTTGACAGAAGACTTGAACCACTCGTGGGAGGTGCTTGCTGAACCGATACAAACTGTATGTATTGTTCTTGTAGATTAATTTTATATGTTTGCTTTTAGTTTTTCTCTATTTTTTAAAGATTAATGCCCTGATTATTGAGAGTTCCTCCAATCAGTTGCTTGGAAGGGCAGTATCTGATATGCTTTGTATATCAGGGACTTAACCCTGTAGTGAACATGAATAGGTTTTTTTAATTGCTTGAAATCGGATAAGAAAGGCACTATTTCTTCTACTGTTTAATTTCTCTAGTCCTGTCCTACAGTTTAATGCTTTCAGCACTGGTAAGCGCGAGAGTTCTTTGAGGTTCTGAAATGACTACATTTTATCCTGAATCTGATGTAATTCTAACCAGGTTTTATACATACATATTTACATATCTAGGTGATGCGAAGATATGGTGTTCCAGAGCCTTATGAGAAACTAAAGGAGCTAACCAGAGGCAGAGCAGTTACCAAAGAAAGCATAAGAGAGTTCATCAAAGGTTTGGAACTACCTACAGAAGCCAAGACAAATCTCTTGAAGTTAACACCCCATACTTACGTTGGGGCAGCGATTGAGTTGGCTAAAAATGTGGATATGGCCATAAATTTGGTTAATGGAGCTAAGGCCTTTTGCTAAGGGAGATAAAATGTTGATAAAAAAGCATAGCTTTGATCTGCTACAGCTGCATTCAAAGATTTAACTGGCGTGCTGCATTGTGAAATTGACAAGCGATGTTGCTTTTATTTTGGAAGGAGAAGGAAGCAAACCCTTTTGCTTGGTAATAGATCGTTGAGTGTAATTTAAGCTGACTATGCCTATTGTTGAAGAACTGAGGTTGAAGTTTTGTAAGCAATTCTTCTCTTCTCAATACCCAACTATAAGTTTATCTCGTGGTTTTATAATTATCAGTTGTCCCTTTTTTTTTTTTTTTCATGGTGCTTGAAATGGGATATGTAGGTAAATTTTGGGTATTCTGAGTAGGCTACTGAGCCAATCCACGCGCCGTGGGCGTTTTTGGTTTGTGAATGAGAGATCAAAACCGAGCTGAGTAGGACATTGTCTCGTAGGATTTAGATGTCTGCCATTACATATTTCACTCAATAGCCAATCATCATCAATGTATGGATGATTTTGGGTACGTTACGTTTGTGTCCAACTTTGTCTGTAATTAGGGGGGTGTTAATTGATTCAATTTGTAAATTTTTGGGTGTGTTCCTTCAATTAAGTTTAATTATCGAGTTTATATTCTTCTTTAAGCTTAACTTAGTAAAAGCTTGTGATCATTCGAGTTAAAAGTGAGTTCACTCTCAATATTGTAAAATAAAAATTAACCTAAAAACTTAATAATAAACATGAGGTAATTAATTTTCTATCAAAATTTGCATAATGAAACATAAATCAAATCTTTCAGCAAAGATTTATTAGAGAAGAGAAGTGATTGAAATATATTACCCTATTCAATAGAGGCTGTTTGACTTTAGAAATAAAATTATTTATTTTATACAAACTTATTTCAAACGAGTCGAATCATGCATTGCTTGGATTCGATTTATAAATAACTTGTTTACGAGATGAACTAAAAATCTAATCAAATCTAGTTTATTCTATAATGTAAACAAATTCATACAACTCAACTCAATAAAATTTTATCTCAATATTTTTTAAGTGGATTATAGTATTTTGTCATTGAACTCTAGTAAGAGTCGATCTTTTAGTTAAACAATAATTTATCAAATAATTTTTTTACTGATTTATTTAAATTTAATTTTGATCTTTCCCTATTATATTTATTGTCAATAATTATTGTATCACTCGTTCCCACCGATACCGTAATAAATCATCTATAAATATATTCAGAACGCCTTAATTTCGTACATTTTAAGTGAAAATTGTATTCATAATTCTATCTTTTTTAATTTTATGATATATTCATCTTAACGTTTCTTATTTCTGCTTGACTACTCTGACGTCCACGTGTTCAGATACTTTTATCAAAAACAATATAAAAATCTAAATCTCCCGCGTCTATTATGCAAAAACGAGCCCTAAAACCCTCTTCTCCCTCAATTCTCATCTTCTCCGAATTTCTAATCATCGGTGATTGTTACGTGTCCTCCGGGATGATTGGTTCTCTCCGCGATCGCCGGCTATTTGAATTCGCCCCTTTGACGTGTATGTGTTTATATGTATATGCAAAATTCCTGTGAATTTGAGTTTATTTACATGATTATCAATTGAATTTGAAATTTTCTGGACGGTCTGAAATTTTGCAAACTAGTTCGATTTTGTTTCACTTGGTCGGATATGTAGAGTTCTTTCTATAAGTTGGTTTGGTAAATTGTTCTTCCTTGGTGATGAGATTGGAAATCGTTTATATTGATTTTGATTTGATTTGATATGTGGTTAACCATGAGAGAATATTTGAAATCCTTGTTAAAGAGGTTGATGAAAAGGGTTGGTTGTTGGTCTGTGTCCCCGTGTAAAAATAGATTATTGGATTAAAAAAAATAACATCCAGTTTAGCCCCCATTAATGGGAGTTTGAGAATTTTTGAAGAAATTATAAGGTGAGGTGAAAGATAGAGAAAAAGATAAACCGAAGGGGTAGCTTAAGTGATAACAGGGACGAGTTGTAAACTCAGAATCGAATCTTGGTAACCTCTAGGCTTTGAGGGATTTATCTCTCATTAATTAATACCTTAGTCCTAGTGTGGTGGTGTGGATTATGTGCCATTGACTGTACTGAGGAGGAGATTAGTCGAGGTGTGTGTAAGCTGGCCTGAATACCTTGATCGTTCAAAAAAAATGATAGAGAAAAATACACCAATGTAGATCATTCTAGAATGGACATCAAGTTGAGAATGCATCATAAAATTGATACTTGGAAAAGGTCATATGCATAATTTTGTTATGTATACTGCTTTGATGCTCTCACAATGCACATTTATCGACTGGATTTACATCTGCTCTGAAGCATGACTGCCTTCTTACCTAAGTGCACCAGACACACACACAAACACAGTCACACAAGCCAATGAAGTAGAAAGGACTAGAACAGACTATTACAACAGAGGTCAAGAGTACATGTAGGGGTCAGATATTTAGACACCCAGGACTAGGTATTTATATTCATATTGTCCCTAATAGGTGCCTGGTCCAGAACTTAATTTAGGGACATCTTTGTATTCGACATCGCTAGGGAGGAGATTCCTCTTGCTTTCCTTTTCCTTTTTGTGTGTGTGTGGGGTTGATAAGAACATCAAGAAGACGATTATTGAGATAGTCGATTCTTTTAACTAGCAATCAAAGAGAATTTTGAAAGCAATTAGGGAAAATAGGGCTTCATAAGAGCTCCAATCGTGTCAAAAATGGTGACAAGCATGGATCATATCTTCATGGACAAAACAACATAAACCATTGAATGCTTAAAATGAGAGGGAAGCTTTAGAAATCTTCTGCACAAATTATTTATTACTGGGATGGATCATACAGTTGAATTATCTGTATCAAGATTAGTTTTGGCATTGCTACTCTTGATTGGAGCTCATTTAGTTGGCATGATCATATTGATGAATATGTTGCCATGCATGAAAAGGAGGCATTGAATTCATGCTTCTTGACTTGACCTAAGCTGTGGCCTTAGTTATAGTTTTCTTTGCAAAGAGGCATAAAAGTATTGCTCGAATGACCATCTTATACAACTTTTGTTCTGTTCCTTCATCAGTGACCATCCTGTTCTTCCTCCACTGAGAATACTTGGCCGCTCTTTGGGATCTGATAATTTTGGTGGAAATCTTCAACCAGCGGTCAGAAGGTGAAGTTCCTCGCCACTGTTTATTGATTTTTTTAAAACACAATTTTCAAAAGATTTCTTTAGTTTGAGAATTTAATGCAAATATCAGTGCATCTTGTATTTTTTTCTTTTCTCTTGTTAGTTTAAAGAAAAATCCTTTTGAATAACTGTGACAGACAAGCCTGCTTCATTTGACACAAAGTACAATGGAGATGGCAGTGAGAAAGTGGAAAGAACGTGAACCTGAACGGATTATGAGGAAGAAGAACAAGGTTGACCTTTTTGCATATCTTCCTGATGACATTCTTTTCAACATCCTGATTTTGCTTCCAGCTGAATTACTCCGGTACAAATTCAAGTACGTTTGCAAGCGATGGTTTAATTTGATCACCAATCAGATTCTGTTTGACCAAGCTTCTTTAATTATCCAAAAACCAGTCGATGAAGGACAACATGTGTATAAAACACGTGTTGTGGATATTAATGAAGGAATACTAAATTTGAGGATGAAAGAGCAATATCTCGACATACCTTGTAAAGGACGTATTAGGTCCTGGTGTAATGAATTACTTTTAATATCTGACCCTGATAAACTTGGAGCTCTTTATATTTACAATCTCATCACCAAAGAAGGGTCAACTCTCCCCCCATGTTCATCAAACTGCGGTGGACATGTTGGATGCAAGTGTGGTCTGGGTCTTGCATTTGATAAATTCAAGGGAGCATATAAGGTAGTTCATGTATCTGTTGGACTGCGGTCAATTTCTTGTGAGATATTTGTTTTGCAAAGTGAGTTATCATGTTTTGATCGCTCGAAGTGGAAAAAGATTAATGGGCCTTCTTATGTAGGGCAAAGGCACTATTACTGGGATGACCCAGTCTCTGTGGAAGGCAGGTATTTTCACTGGGATGTTCATTCTCCTGAATACATAGTTTCCATGGATATGGTTAAAGAAAGGTTTCGCCGAACGCGTCTTCCTGAATCTGGTAACTCTTCTGTGAGCAATATATACTTTCTGCTAGAGATGGGTGGTTTTCTGTCTCTTTTACTTCCAGTTTCTGGATCCCAGGTTGACATTTGGATTTTGAAGGATTTTCAGAGAACAGTATGGGAGAAATTACGATGCATAAGAAACTTAAGCTATGTGCCGTCCAAGATATATCCTGGTAGGATTTTTCCTGGTCCCATTGTTTGCTTGAGGAATGGCAGTAATATAATCTTTATGAAAAGAGGTACTGAGCTAGGTTTATTTGGTTATAGTCTGAAATATGACTGCATGGACAAGTTAAGGGTTCGAATTGGGGCCGATGAGCGCTGCTTGGTTCATTCAACTGCCTTGGGATTTTGTTAACTGAAGGCCAACTTTCTACTTGGAAGGGATCTGAGTTCTGGGACTTTTTTTGCCTGCGATCCCCTTTTATTTTGCTGGGAATGGTCTTGTGGATTGTTACTTGTCAAAATTCTCATGCTTTTAGCCTGCTTGTTAAAGTTAAAATCCTGTAGGAAAGGAGTTAATATTTTGTTTAACTTTAAGTGAAATAAAAGTTTTGCCCCTGATAAGTCCTATTATGTTGCATGAGATAAAGAGATAGATTTCTTTCCAGAGCCAATTTTGATTGCGTTTGGTTCCTGAGTTTCCTTCTTTCTATGTTTCAGCGACTATGTTGTGATTTTTTGCAGCTATTGCTCATACGTTGTCAATGTAGAATCAATATTTTCTTCATTGTTTGTCACTTATGATGCTGTAAGAGGTTTACAGGGATTCCTTCTTTTGTCACTGAATCAGCAGCTTATGATCGGTTCTTGTTTTTGAAATGTGGAATCAAATCAATCCAACTTCACACATATTTGGTTCGTATATGATTGGCTTGATTTATGTTTTTTTTTTTCATCTTATCTTTTGGTACTGTTTTTTGAAGTTACATGGTTAGCAACCATATAACTCCATTTCCAATTAGACAAACTTTGCAATATAAGGAAAGTTCGAAAAACGAAAGTATATTGGAAAAAAAAAATTTGGGAAATAATTTCAACATCATATAAAATTATAAAAATATTGAGAATTGGTTCTTGGGTTGGGTCAGTTACCCACCCCAAACAACTTGAAATCAACACAAAAACTAAAAAAAAAAAACAGTTCTCCCTTTTCAATCCAAAACCGAACTAAAATGTTAAAAGAGCCAAAACAAACCAAATAAATAGGAAAAATAATTCACATCACCACAAGCAAAACAAAGAAATAATAGCACAAAATACCCCCAAAATTACAATTTTAGCTGGGAGAGTCAAAATGAAACAGTGGTATTGTCCTGTTTTCATAATGCTCTCAGAACCTAAGTATAATCCTTCCCTAAAATTGGAGTTCTCATTTTCTCCTAAACCATCTTGTTGGGGTAAAGGGTGGCTAGTGATTTTCATCCCTTGCAGAGAGTGGGGATTGATGATATCCTGGTCAGATTTCAAAGTTTATCAAAACTGGATTTAGACATGACAACCAAGAAACACTGCCTTATCCAAATCAACTAGCGGAACTCTCTGCTTCTCTAACCAAGCTGCTCAGTCACAGCCCAGTAGACACATGCATATTCACTCAAGGATTTAGCCCCTTCACTTTTTCTTCTTTCTCAGGTCTTCTCAATGTTATGTTTTACTCTTTTTACACAGCCAACTTTGTCTATTGCACAATCGAACTTACAGATTCATAAATTCAATTATTTTCTAAACCATCAAATGCAACAGACTAGTGCAAAATACAAATCAAATTCAGAAACAACAATTCAATAGCTATCGAAAAACGGGAAATATGAAAACAGATATGGCTGCAGAAAAACAGCATTTCTTTACACAAATTCCCTCACCAGTTGCTCAAATGTACACCTCCACCCTCAACTACAGAATGAATTAGCCAAAAATCAATAACTCTTCAAAGAAGTTTCCCTCCTAACTAAACCCTATTAACATCAACAAAAAGCATATTTTCCTAGCAACAAACTAGAACTACTAACCCTGAATTGGGTTTTCCACTGCTAAATGTAGAAAGAGTACTCTGAATCTGAATCCATACTAACAGCATATGGAAAGAGTGAAATCAATTTTACCATGTCTACTGGAGCAGCAAAACACCAAGCAACAACCCCAGTATCATCCCTATCCGACCTCTATTGCCATGAACCCTCTCTGAATCTGAAAAGGCAATATGGTATTTCATCGTCAAATTCGGATATAGAATCCCCCAATGTGGGTCTCTTTCACTCCCATTCTTAACATCTCCATCATCAAATAACTGATATATGTAAGTCTGAGCCACCCCTTCCTTCCTCAGTGGCGTTCCAAGTCCTGATCGAAGATGCGAAATCAACCCTTTAAGGTACATCTCAGTGTAAGCCTGAGCTTCATTAGGGTCGCTGGAGCACGGCCACCCGGTCTCAGTAACGATCAATGGAATGTTTTCGTGACCCGAAACAGCCATTGCCGCAATAACAGCGTCCACCATCATGTCAAACAAGTTCCGGTACCGGACGCCGGTCAAGTCATCGTCGCGAAAGTTGAAAGGATTTTCCTGAAACAGAGCATACCCAAGTGGGACTTCGGAGTTGAGCTTGAAGACATTGTAGGGGTAGAGCTTGATCAAGAAGGATGAGTTGGTTTCTTCCAAGAACTGGAGGAGAGGCCTGAGGACGAGTTCGTGGATGGGTTCTTGAAACTCTGCCGACGATGGTGGAAACGACGTCGTCATTACGTCAATGAAAGAGAACGTGGTCGAAACGGCGACGTTCTTGATGCCGAGGTCTCGGAGAGAGAGGTGGACGTTTCTCATAGCCGGAAGGAGATCGGTAGGGTAGGAGGATGATGTAGAGATGGCATCATTGCCGACGGAGATGGTGGAGATGTGGGAGCGAGGGTAGAAGGGGACAACATGGGTGTAGAGCCAGAGGGAGGCGGCGGAGCGATTGGTGGCGAAGGAGGAGATGAGGTGGTTGGGGATGGAGAGAAGGAGAGAGATGTTGGAGTAGGAGAAGGCGCGGACCACCTCGGGAGTGGGGGAGGGGAGGCTGACGGCGGAAATGTGAAGGGATTGGAGGGCGGTGGCGACTTGTTCAGGTGGTGGAAGGTTGGGGGATGGTGTGTAGGTGACGCCGATGGTGGTGGTGGCCGGAAGTGAGGTGGTGGAGTGGAGAAAGAGAGAGAGGGTGAGGAGAGAGAGAGTGAGGTTCTTGAAAGGGAGAGCAGTCATGGTGGTTTTCTTGGAAGTGAAGCAAAGTGAGTGGTTTGTTGATGGTTAGGGTTTTTGAGAGAGCTTGGTCTCTGGGTTTAAATGGCGTTGTGTGTGAGAGAGAGAGAGAGGGGGGGGGGGGAGTCTATGGAAGACAGAAATATGTGCGTAGTGTCCCTTCTGCGTAATTTAGTTGGAGGTGTGAGGCTGATTCAGTTAGTTACAGACGTTGAGGCGGTTGAATGGGAGACGGCTGGGAGGTATTGTATGGTGCATGCGCGTGAAGGGGTTTTTTCTACAACGACTTATCAGTGAACTCCACGTCCCCTAATTGAAATTGTTTGGTCGACCTATTAAAGGGTAAAATCAAGAAAGTAAATAAAAGGGGTCCCTTACTCCTCTTTCTGATTATGACTATTTATTGACTACGGAGAAGCATGTCTTTCGTGTTATTTCAGTTTTGTTTCCTATTATTTTTGATCGTGTTATTTCTGTGTCGTATTATTTTTGATATATGTTAAGTTTGTGTTAATATTCATGTTAATAAAATATTATTTAATTTGACAATAATTAATATAATAATATTTAAAAAATTATAAAATTCATATATTCTATTTACAATACTTATTAAATAATTATTTTTTATCTATTGTACCCATTAATCGTGTTATTCGTGTCGAACTTTAATTTAACTCATTTATTACTCGTATTAACTAATCGTATTATTTTTTAGATTCGTGTCAGATTCAGTTCGAGTCAATTCGTGTTCGAGTCAAAAATTGACACCCCTAAAAAGATGTCGTGTGTAGCTCTATCTCAAACTTAATATCAATTATTTTTCAAGACTTGAGTTTAAGATTGAATACAAAAACAAATTTGATTCATTTATCAAATGAAATAAGTCAAGTCAATCTCAAGCTCAATTTAATAACAAATAAGTCAAACACGAACAATCACAAGTTCAACTCGATTTAAATCACAACTATTAAATCTTTAAAAAACAATGTTATGAAATTTTCATATAACGAACAAGTCAAGCTTGAACAATCACAAGTTCGACTCGATTTGAATCCTAACTACTGAATCTTTCAGGAGTGATGTTATGAGATTCGACGAGAATTCACTCCTATGGTATCTTATTGGGGATCAGACTGATTCTCGGCTCAATGACCAGCGGAGTAAAGTGACAGCATTAATAAGGTCTGCAAAGATCTTTGTGAATTACACTCCAACCTTCCAATAATATCAATTGAGTCGACCAATGGTCGTCGGAGATATATGTACTGTACCTGATTTGAAGTAAGAGGAAGGTCAATTGAACAGCATATCAATCACAATAGATTGCAAGTTCCAAGTCTATGGCTTGAGGGTAGCTATGCACAGTAGAATTTTTTTTTTTTAGCATAACAAATAGCTAGTGATTGGAATTCCCCATCTTCATCCCGAGAAAAAAGACATATATTCCCAACTGGGAGAAAAAACTAGTGAGGAACACAACTACCATAGAGTTACCAGCGTATTCGAAACATTACAAGAAAAAAAACCAGTACTTAATAAATAGGTGATTTAACCACTGTACAAGGGTATATGGATCTGCAAAACTGGCTCACATCAAAACCAGACGTTCCTTTGGACTATCGTGCTCAGGCAACTAAAAATCTTAAGAACATTCTGTATGATCACCGAACTACCTGCATATTCAAACCATTGACATGGCTTAAAATACGACTGAAAACAGAACTTGTTTCAACTACAATTTAGTACCAAGGGACGCACACCTAAAGATAAAACTCCACACACAAAGACAAAGGTAGCAAGTAATGTTAGACACCTTTAAGAAGGTAATCCCATTAAGCTTACTTCAGGTCGGGAATTCATTTTTCTTCACATGCTCACAGGAGAAGCCATTAATGTGCCCAGAAAGGAGGTTATTGTGCAAGTGTTGTTGCCATTCATGATTATGGGGAGCGTTGGGGAACCTGATCACTCTATGTTATTAGAGACCCACCACAGATATTCAGATTTAGTTATGGAAAGTCATTGTCATGAAACCGAGGAGACTTTTACCATAGCAGTATTTCTTCCGCTAAAGGATGGCCCAAGAGCTTTTAAGTTCGGATCATCCTTGTGTTTGTCCCAAGCTGCTTCAAACTGAGGGCCTTTGCAACTTGAGGTTTCAGAACAAAATAATGGCAAAATAAAAATGTATGTAGGTTAGATCTAGAAAGAAGTAGTCGTAAAAGAACCCTCATTGTATGAGCAATGAATGAAGTAGCATAATACTTACTTCTGGAGCAAGGTTAGTATCTGAAAAACAAGAACTCTGATATTTTCCCGAGCAATTTTCAGTGCCGCCTCTTTGTATAGAATGACAAGTTCATCTACCAACCTGGAAACACAGAAATTAACAACCACACGAACATAACAGAAAGTGCTTCTTAGTCAACAAAACAAAAGAAGAGAAAGGGGGAAAAGCATGAATTCCGAGGGGACATGGTAGTTCTTGTATAACTTTGCCAGCAGAAAAAATTAACACCCAGTTTAGGGACATCAATGAGCTTCTGGGAGGGATAGATCGGGTAAAAACCTAACTTTTGACATTATTTGCACAAAGAGGCTGCCCTCATTTTTGAACCCACAGCTTCAATGTTAAACCAAACTTTTGGTATAATTTTAGCAGCAAAAGTGGGGGAAAAAACAACAGCAGTAAAAAAGAGGATCAATCCGGGCTCTAAGAACTAAGAAGTAAACTGAGCAACTGGCTTGGAAACAATACTTCTTAGTTCGCAATGGTAATCCAGGCATTTCTTTCCTGTTTTTCTTCGTTCACGGTACCAAAGGGGAAGATCATTTTACTTTAGCAGGTCTCTAGCTCACCCTAGGTCTGTGTTAGTCCTGGAGAAAAAATAGGACCATATCAACGACTTCATAATTGGCCATTGGTTATGAAGGAATTTGCAAATACACCTCTTTTTGGACCCTTGGTGAGTTGGATGGCTGTTGTGGATGTTAAATAACTAATGTTATTTTTGATGTTTTTGGTGTAGTGCTTTTTGGTTGTGTTGCACTACGGTTGGACAACTTGTCCACCTTTGCTCTCATATTGTACTACATCCATTTTATTATTAATAAAACCTTTGTTTCCTGTTGCCAAAAAAAAAAAAAAAAAAAAACAGTATAGTCAGAATTTTAAGATCATTTTTCACAGGTTTATCATAGGAATCTGATGTAAAGATGCAAATCAGCAGAGGACGAACCAAGATTGGTGCAGTAATTTACTTATTGCATTAAGTAAAAGATGCGCCAATACCCCTTCAATAGGAACAGTTGGTTAATTTATGGAAACAGAAATCGCCCTACATCTTTTTTCCTGATCAACGAAGTCAGACCACTTCTTAAGCTCTCATCATTTAGTAAATTCTAAGTTACATCTGTGGTGCTGCTACATATAATCAAATTCGTATTCAGATGCGATATCAGACAGAATGAAACATTTTATCCCATGGAAGATCCTTTTTTCCCTTCCTCTGAATAAGTAAACTGGGGCATAAATGTGACCTGTACATACTACAGCAGATGAAGGATAATTAATAAGGTCATCTACTTAAACAATAGGAAACATTATTAAGTTTACCTTTCAATATATGGTGAATTCCTTATCCACGTCATCTTTATAACTGTATTTACCCGTTCAAGAACCTGCAAGATAATTTCTCTCTCACTGTCTTGTGCACAGATACCAACTCCAAGAGAATTTACATGTTTTCTCTCCCAATAAATGTTAATAGCAAAAGCACAAAAGATAACATGCATGAAACATCATCCACATACCATTATGTATTTAACATAATAATTTGAATATCTCGTGCTTGTAGAATTGTAGTGGATGAAAACTTTACAAAAGGCACAAATTAAACACCAAAATAAGTAGAAGCTCTCTTGAAGCGTGCATGAGGTGTCCAAAATTTTCTTATGCCTTTTTAAAAACAACTCACAATGCACTACTATAAAACTCTCCAAGAAAACAAATGCTGATCACTTTCTCATACTTTTCTGGAACACAAATTCATAGACATCAAAGCTGAGTAGCGTTGCAAAAGTGCAATAAAAGAATTGAACTCAGACATTTTATTCCTGATAAGTTGTTCTCTGAACAAAAGCATAAAAGGCAGATTTGCAACAGTTGCGACAGCATTTGAAAAGATTGTCGGTCAGCATTTCACCATAAATATATCATAAACTTAGGTTCATTTCATTGCATTAATAAGATCCCTCATGTCATCACAACGGGTCAATTTGATTTTCTCATCATGTACATGCACAACAAAGAGGAGCAGGATTCAACATTCCAACACCTGTCTTTATTATCCACAAACAGCTGTGACATTTAATTATCTCAAGCGGTAAACGATTTATAAAATCAGAAACCCATTTCAGAGACCTTCAATAAAAGATACTTTTTTGCAAAAGATGTAATTATGTCTTACCAGCAGAACAGTGGCATCATCGTCAGCATGCATCCACTGGTAGAAAAGAGGAAAAATACGCCTGAAATGAGCTAACAACACAAGACCCATACTATTGAGAAGTGGTTCAATGTGTTTAAGCCATGCAGTGCGCCGGTCCTTATTTCTTGGTTGTCTCTCTAAATGACTTAACATCTCATTTAGCAACTTTTCGTACCTATAAGAAAAGTCAATGATTGTGAATGATTACTGGTAGAAATGTCTAACACAGTACATTCATTAGTAAGAAAATAAATACATTGCAAATGAAAAAATTAATTTGAAGCTCATACTTCAAAATGTTGGTACACGGACACCAAGGCAACTTAGTGCATTTAATTACAACACAAATTTCTCTGAATCAATTGCCTACAATTACAAACAATTCACTTTTACAGGAAAAGCAGAAGTCTAAATCTCATCCTTTTGTAGGGAAAAACATTATTTCATCCACCATCTCCACAAGCCTCCTGCAGAAGTCCCAGTCACTCAAGAATCCATCTAATGATTCTATGTCTAAACTTCCAAATTGTTATATGTATGATTTCACACAAACACATCACCACCGATCCTTCAAATTTTCATTCTCTCCAGTATTTTATTCAATACAACCAACAGCAATGAATAGAATGTCACAAAAATTCCAATATAAACTATCCTTTCGTCTTAGATAAGTACGAGCCAAAATAAACTGGAATCATAACAGTACATAGATATAGTGTACCATGAACTACGGGGATTACTTTGCTGAATAAAAGTCACTAAAAGCACCGACATCTCAACCACATAGTCCCATATTTCGTCACTTGAAGCAATATTTTGGCAGCAAGCATCAAGAATTACATCTTCGTACCAACCAAGCTCAGCAGCATTCACGTTTTTTGCAAGATGTATAAAGCTAATCATCCCTTGCCCCTGAAATGAGGAAAGGAAAGAATCGCATCAGCAGGTGGAATGGTTGATACTGATCAATAAAGTCAGGATTAATCCAATGCCTTCCTTGCACAGAGACATGAATGGAGTCAGTGGACTCTGCACCACTAGACGTTATACAAAACTTCATGTGGACACCAGAATAACATCATAAAATTTAGATGAGAAAAACTGCAAACATATTTCAGAACATAAAGCAGGAATGATAAAAATTTTAGATTATGTACCGTCCCAAGTTAAATTTTGAAATTAGTTTCCAATGTTCTTAAGTTATTCACTTTCCTCATGTTCTTTATTTAGGACAGAAAATAACATCAATACCTAACAAAAGATATTTGCTGGGTTTGCAGCAAATGCACTTATTGATTCAAAAGGTAACAGGTATTAACAGTTTACGAGGAGAATATAAAGTGGCATTTCTAGGCACAAAATTGAAGATTAAAGGATAGTTGAATCACGCAACAATCAAAATCGTAATAGAATCTCTAGAAATTGGTTTTTCGAAAGTTGTAAAATCCTGACAGAAATTACACCAGTTTGAGAGAGAAAAATAAAATTTTCAAAACCTCACTAATAAACAAAATATGGTGAGGAGTTAAATATTGAACGTTAAGAGTACAACATTGCATTAGACACATAGTCTAAAGAACGTTGAGGGCTGTGATAATGGTATATTTTACAGAGCAGGACGGTTTTTTTTTATAAGCATTACAGAGCACTACTTTATTATACTAATCCAAGGAAATACAGGGAAATGAAAGTAGTTTTCCTTTCACCTGCGAGTTTCTAATAGTAGTTATATACCATTTATGTATTTCTTCTATATCAATTTTGTCACAATGAAAGATAATACTGCACTATACTCCAAGTAAAAAAAAGAATTGGGAAACAAAAAAATTTAGGATAGTTTCATCAAAACTATGGTTCTTCCTTTCAGTTGTATTGTGATGATGAACAAGTTCAGGATNAAGAATTGGGAAACAAAAAAATTTAGGATAGTTTCATCAAAACTATGGTTCTTCCTTTCAGTTGTATTGTGATGGTGAACAAGTTCAGGATTCCAACAGGTCACCAACAAGGAAGCAAACAACATAGAACAAGGTTCAGTAGGAACTGAGGCATTCAAATGCAATGCCAATAAAAACTGACGGTTTATAGAGCAAATCAATAAAATATTATAGAGNGAGGCATTCAAATGGCAATGCCAATAAAAACTGACGGTTTATAGAGCAAATCAATAAAATATTATAGAGCAAATCAATAAAATAACTAAAGAAACAACCAAGCACGCACCTTCACTTCCGTTGACCAGTGATCAAGAGCATTCAGTGCACAAGGTATCACCAAAGAGCACAGCTTTCCCAAGTAGGGATACTTAATCTACCAAAATAAAGAAAAAAACACATTTTCAACAAAAAAAAGTAATCACTATTCGCATCAAAACTACAAGTCTTTACAAAATCACAAACCTGAGTAACAAACCATCTGAACTGATAAGCAGCGACAACTGCATAAGCAACGGGAACCCTAGCTGTGGCAGCCGATATCTCATCAGTGTCCTTCGATTTATCAATCGAACTCTCCTTAATTCTATCTTTCAGTAAAGGCAACACTTGAGGCATCAACTCAATCAACAATTTCTTCTCATCGGGCACCAATTCGAAATCCAAACCCAATTCACTGAACTTCGTCAATGGTTTCGCATTCAAACTGCCAGAAAAAGCTTTAGAGAGCTCTCGAAAAGATGAACTTGCCAGTTCTGGGACTGAATTGGGGATCCATGAGAGTTGTTCGTATGTTGAGGCTTCGGAAGAAGCCAATGCGGCACAGCATAAGCTGAAGTCTCTGATTTTGATGTCTATTTCGGTTTCGGAGATGTTAGGGTTCGATAGAGACTTTCCGGGAGACAGAAGAGACACGAGCAATGATTTGATGGAGACATTTGAACCTTCTGGAGGGGTATAGTGCGTTTTCAACAGAGCTTCTCGAACTGGTGCAGATAANGATAGAGACTTTCCGGGAGACAGAAGAGACACGAGCAATGATTTGATGGAGACATTTGAACCTTCTGGAGGGGTATAGTGCGTTTTCAACAGAGCTTCTCGAACTGGTGCAGATAACCTACAAAATAGAGCATCTAAGAAACCAGATTGATCAAACACACACACACACACACACACACACACATAGAGAGAGAGAGAGAGAGTACTGAATGAGGTCGTGAAGAAGAGAAGAGGTATTCTCCATTCTAGACTCACTGGGAGCTTCTTGGTGCTGCTGAGTATGAAGTATGAACTGAGGAGGTTCAAACGAGTTCAACGCTTAAACGACATCGAAGTGTCTTAATTTTCAATCATACGACATCGTCTGATGGACATCATGTATATATTTTCCAATTTGTACACAAGCAGAAAGGTTAACCCTTTATGTTTTGTATTAAACTTTTTCTAATTCATATTTTTTATTTTTATGTATGATACCAAGAGCCCGTCCTTTATCCAAGTCAAAGTCAAATTTTGCACTATGCTTTTCAAACTCATATCAAATAAGATATATTAGACCATCTCGGATCAAAATTTAAACCTTTATTTAAATTTAAGTAAAAAAAAAAGAGTAAAAAACTTGATTTTGTATAAACCTCTTAAACAAAGAAATTCAAATTTAAAAGAAGAAAAACTCAAATTTAAATAAAAATAAACTCAAATTTAAAAAAAGGTAAAATATAATCATTGTATCTTTAAAGGAGATGTGTAATCTCACCATTAAATATTGAAATTTTAAAAAAAGTTTATCTTGATTTGGATTTAAAAAATAATTTTCCTTCATTTGGTATAGATAATGATAGAATTTTGGAGTGGGTTGCCCATCCTAAACCCAAAATATCTAATGTGCCCAACAGCCCTAGAAACTCCTCCGCAACTCATTTGCTCCGCAATAAAAGAGTGAACCATAATTCAAAGGAGGGAGGCCAGCAAAGAGTCCAACTCGGCACAACCTTGCTTCGTCATAACCAGCTCAACGGTAAGCAATCCGGAAGCAAGGAGCTCGGTATTCATCAGACCCCGAATGTTCCACATAGTACCACGTGTCCAAGGGACCAGGAGATAACTTCTGGAGCTTTTAACGAACGTGTACTCACTAATAAAGGGAATATTTGTGTACATTCTATTGAAGAACCATGAATATGGTTAGTGTCAGAGTAACGGTCACCATTACAAGACAAAAAGGAGGAGACCATTGAATCAGTCGAAGGAAGAAGAAAATCACAGAAAACCCTAGATAACCACTGGTATAAATAAAACACCATTACGCTATGTAAATGATATCTCAAAGAAAAACCTGTACTGACAAGACATTGCTTACTCAAGTTCTAAGCTACGAAACCCATTGCAATATTTTTCTTTAAGTAATACAAACTCTACAGAGTAGGAGCCTCCGTTATAGTGGATGTAATCCTGATCTTTTGGCTAGGATGAACCACTTATATACTGTCTATGATTCCCATTTCATCATATACTCTTCCAAGTTAGCTTAAAATATTCACACTACCCTCCCCCATTTTGCAAAATATTGATTTGGACTTGGGCTGAGGATTATCCAACACCATAAGATATGAACAAGGGTCTAACGTCGGAAAAGTATTTTAGATTATTTTTACCCAAATGTCAATTTACATACAAAAAAGGATAAGGGTTCGAGATGTTTGTTCTTAGAGCATCTACAATAAAGACTCAAACCCTTACTTAAATTTAATTTTAAAAAAATGAGTAAAAAGTTTGATTTTGTATAGACCTTTTCAATTGACAAACCTTTTTTTTAAAAGAAGAGAAATCTAAATTTAAATAAGGATAAATTCAAACTTAAAATAGAGTAAAATATGGTGATTAAATCTTTAAAGTAGAGTATAATTTCACCATTAAATTTGGGTTTAAAAAAATATTTTTTTTCATTAGGTATAGGTATGAGTTTAACATTTGAGAAAAAATTTATGAATTTTTTAACCTTTTTTAAAAAAAAATTTAAAAAACGTAAAAATTGGAGATGGTCTTAAATACTTATGCGTTGTGACCTTGCTGGTGGCTATCACGGCCTCACACGTAAATGCCATCTGCTCTATCTTTCTACTTAGGGTAAGTCAGTTGAGTTTATCAAAGAATCGAAAGCAAAGCGTTCTGTCAGGGCGAAAAACGAAAAAAGAAACGATTATAAAGATAGAAATTAGGGTTTTCAATGCTTCTCTATGCTCTACAAGATGTGTTATTACAACCTCGAGATGTTTTACTGATCAGCTCAAATTTATCTTTGAGATTCATATGAATCAAACTTGACAAATTTATCTTAGTATTAAGCGTATTCTACTTCACCATATCGTGTTACATAATATTTAAACAAAACTCATTAATTTTCATATGAAGATCATTTATTTTCAGCCTTGTGAGGTCACCATTCAAGTACCATTTGAATGCTTCAACTTTTGGTCCATAAAGGGTCTTATAATTTTCTGATTCTAAGTGTGTCTGAGATATGGGGAGCAGAAGCAGTTGCAGAACAAATTTCTTCTTTTATCGTGCTTGCATGTAATAAATGGTCATCATCATCAATCATGGACTGCGAGCACATGCATTGACACTCTTACATGCTATTTGTCTAATTTTGAGGAAGAAATTTGATACAATGAACAAATTTTACTGCACTTTAACTCTCTTAATGAATATTTTCTAGGTTGGTCCCTGTTCTAGCGAGGGTTGGCTAATATCTAGATAAGGGGACATGTGTCATAGTCCAACTCGAGGTCTCTCACCACGTCCGTTATTTTTTGTAAACGAATTTAATTAAGTTAGTATAGCGGTCAGCTATCGAGCCTCTTTATAGACTCCAAAACTCATATCTCCAACTTCAGAGTGAAAAGTTCGACCAATATCTCAATGGATCAGGTATAACATTATCTACCTAATCTCAATAATAAATCACCAATTCACAACATAACTAGAGCTATCAAACACATGTGGTTCATTCAGACTCGAGTTGGCTTTTGACCTAACCCACCAAGTCGTGTGGCAGCTGTACAATTTATTTTTTTTCTTGGTTATGTGTGACCTAAGATGATGAACAGTGTTATTAAACTTAAAAGATTAAAGTATCATAATATAATTGCTATTACACATTCCTTGTTCGATGTCAGACACCCACGTTTATGTAATTTTTTAGAATATACAATGATGTGTTTCAGATATAATATGTAATGCCAACATAGCTGTTTTTGTCACACATCTATTCACAAATCCTATACAAACCCGACCTTGATATTACGTGACTTATGCACAAACATATTACCCAACTGATTCCAAACCCTACATACAATAAAAGACTTAAAAGTAATAAAAAAAAACCACATAGACAAGCTAATAAGATTATGATATCAAAAAATATTTTATTAAAAATAATTATTGTCATAATTTTTTATTACTTTATTTATATTTATTAATTATAAATATAACAAATATACACGTGTTATATTTTTATTGATTAGAAAAACCATGGGATTCAAATATAATTTGGGCAAATATACTTTCAATCTGAAAAATTCGGTCAAAGGGCAAAATATTGGTAAAGCAGGCCTGCTGTAGGGTCTAATAAAGAGTTTTTTTATTATATTATTTATGGATAAGTTATCGCAAAAAAAATTGATATTATATCAAAACTAAGTTATAATCATAAAATTTATTTTAATTTATTTATAATTATAAAAATAATAAAATAAAATAATTTTACACACGTCACATTTCAATTCACTAATATTATTATAGTCAATCTTTTTAAATTAGTTGTTATATTATTTGGACTCATTATTAAATAACATGACAGTTGATTTGAAAGATTGATTAGACTGTTATGTCATTTAGTCTTTAATTTTAATCATCGTAGTACTACTATTTAATTTATTAATATAAATTAATATGCCATAATTATTAGAGTGAATTATATTTTGTATTCTGAAAAATTTTAAGATTTATATTTTATACTTTCAAAAATTAAAATTTTCGCATTACACCATTAATGTATCAAAAGTATTGTAATATGATCATTCTATTAGTTTTTTCGTTAGTATCAATGAATTGACTTTTGATAGAAAAAATAACATGAATTAACAAAATGATCACATTATAATATTTTTGATATATTAAGGATATTATATAAAAAATTTAATTTTTAAATGTATAAAATAAATATTTTAGAATACAAAGTGTGAAAAAACCCTTAATTATTATATATGATTATAAATAATTAGGCGGAGAAATTGTCTCATTGCTCATTTTACGCATGTTGTCTTTATTTAACGCTCTATCCCTATCGTCATTGTCCACTTCGCCACATCCGCTCTCTGCAGAAAGGCTCCAATCTGCTTTTCTCTCTCCTTGTACGTCAAAATCAATTCCTTCCACTAGGATAGGTGCTTGTAAATCTTCTCATTTCGACGCTGTATCAATCACAGTCTTTGTTCCTCATTTCTGACTGGGACTACTTTTATCGGAGTATTGTATTTTCTCAAAGCTCATAGATCGAGAGTTGTTGAAGTTCTCAAGGTATGAAACTCTGATCAAACTAATTTAATCAGTTCATTGAATGTCCGTTTGATTCAGATCTTGATTTGTGCTTATAAATGTTCATATTGCTGTAAAATTGTGGTTTGATAAGACAATGAGAGGTTCGACTTAATTGTTCGTTCTCGCCTCAGATCGGTTCAGATGGCTTGAGTTTGCTTATAAATGAGGGATTGGGGGCTTAAACTGACAGAATTTGGCTTCTTTTTTTTTTTTTTTTTTGTGATTGTGCTTCAGCTGAGGTTGTTTGAGTTGAATCGATCGAAGGTAGGAAAATACGTAGGGTCAAAGTTACTGGTGGCGTCAAAGGGGAAGTATAAGATTCAGATCAGATCTAACGAATATACACGGGCGTAGCTATGTCTTTCATTGGTACGCAACAGAAGTGCAAGGCATGTGAGAAGACAGTTTATCCGGTGGAGCTGTTATCTGCTGATGGAGTTTCTTACCATAAGTCATGCTTCAAATGCAGTCATTGCAAAGGGACGCTCAAGGTATATACACCCAAAGTTTCACCTCTTACGCTACTTTGCGGTATTGTGCTTTCCAGTGTTTGTCCACAGATTTTTTTTTTTTCACACCTCCTTTGTGGTTGGATTGGATGGTGGCATGGTGTCACCGTTACCTTCAATGTTTTCTCCTTCCTTGGATGTTGAAAGATTAAATTTCATTCCTTGTCCTTCCTTCCCCGTATCTCATCCCCACCCCCCCCCCCCCAAAAAAAAAAAAAAAAAAACACATCACATTAAATTCATTTGACCAAAAAAACTAATACATGTTTAACCATTTTACATAACATTCTAGCTTATGATTATGATTGCAAAATAAAGTTTATAGAACCCATTTTTAGACTATGCCAAACCAAAACCTCATCAATAGGGGAGTAGGAGGGAGGAAAAGAGAGAGGTGAAGGAGGATCAGGGAAGAGAGACATACGGTAGTGAGAGAAATGGGGAGCAGGATGCTTTAGAAAGTGGTTTAATATTTTTATTTTATTTTGGTTTTGATAAGGTTAGTAGGGTGTAGGCACACAAGATTTATTTTATGCAAAAATATAGAAACTTATGATTTGGGGTACGGAAGATTCTTGATTATTTATGGAGAACAACATTCTATATCTGATAAGATAAAAAAGCATATCACATACTATGAACAAGAATGAGATTTTTGCTTAATGTTAGAAACCATTAAAACAAATTAATTGAATGGAATTTATATGTTTACAACTTGACCCAGATTTCACATACCAAAGGGCCTATAAAAAAAAAAAAAAAAAAATTCCATTGTTGAAGATAAGTAATTAATGTACATTTTGAATCATTGTCCGAAGTGTTGAGTAGATTGTATGACAAATAAGACCTTTTTTTTTCCAGCTAAGCAATTACTCCTCAATGGAAGGTGTTCTGTATTGTAAGCCTCACTTTGAGCAGCTCTTCAAGGAGACCGGCAGTTTCAACAAGAACTTTCAGTCACGTATGTCTTTTCATGTGTTCCACAATAAAGTTCTTTCTCTGATGTTTTTCAACAGTTTCATATTGTCTGTTTAATTTGCAATGCATTTTTCTTTTTCGACAGCTGCAAAATCAGCTGAGAAGTTGACTCCAGAGCTGGTAAATTTTCCCCACAACTAATATATGCACTTCACTTGAATGAGTAGAAAATCTTAGCTTTAGCTATGGAATATATTTTATCTCGCCCTTGCCATCTCTCATTCTCTCTTTTTTGCATGGATTCTCAGACTAGGTCTCCTAGCAAAGCTGCCAGCATGTTTTCCGGGACACAAGAAAAATGTGCTACTTGTGGTAAAACAGCTTATCCACTGGAGAAGGTACAAAATGATATATTCGTTGAAGAATTGGATATGAGTTTTCTTTATTTCGCAATCTTATACATGCATCCTGGCATTTTATAGGTGAGTGTGCATGAGCAGCGCATGCTGAATATTTAGTTATAATTCAAGTGAATTGTTTGTGTCCTTAATAGGAAGGAACTTGAAGTGATTTTTTTTACAAATTTTGTGTAATACTCGAATCACTTTGTAAGACTTGGTATTGAAAGTAACTTTTTTAGTTGGACATCAACAGTAAGCTAATTGGATTTAAGTTCTATCTTTGCTTAATAAGCAAGATAATCCAAAGTGCTAATGGTAAGGGTGTTAAGGTCAGTCCAGAAACCAGTTTGCTCTCCTTCCATGTATTGGACTACAGATGCATGTGCTTTCCCCTGCTATTCCTTGTGTTTCAATTTATCCTGTGATCCGCTTGGGTGCCTTTGAAATAGTTTTGTCCAAATGCTGGGTGCTGCTTGCCTATGTGTCTGTCAGATATTCTTGTTTTGAGGGAACTTGCATTGGTTTGGCAAGTTTCCTTGCACTGGTGTTTGTCTCTCATTGATTGTCAGTAGTACTTGGCAGAAGGTTTATGCATGCTGTTGTCATGATGTAAACTGCTATCTCACATTTTTGAAATAAAACTTGCATGGCCAAAAATCCGATGATAAAAAAGGCTCGTGATGCAATTTATATTTTGTACCGCCGTCTTGGTTAAGAATTGTTTGACATATGTCTATACAGCAAACTTCTGTTCTTTGAACTTCTGAGGAGGAGTATTCTGTTACCTGTGGTCATGTGTAGCGACTTCATATATGGCAATTGGTCACAATGTTGTTAATAACAATTTTCAGGTGACAGTAGAGAGCCAAAGCTATCACAAGTCATGTTTCAAGTGCTCTCATGGCGGATGCGCAATTTCTCCATCAAATTATGCAGCCCTCGAGGGCATTTTGTACTGCAAACATCATTTCTCACAGCTTTTCAAGGAGAAAGGTAGCTACAACCATCTTATCAAGTCCGCGTCATTGAAGCGGCCAGCAGCTGCTGTTCCAGATGCTTGAACTCTATATCTGTACTTTTTATGTACCTACATCTTCGTGGGCGTGCTTTGTTCGAGTGTGTTTTCCTTTTTTTCTCTTTGATCTGCATGCTGGGAACCTGGCATTTGTTGTTTTTATGACTGGTTTATGCTCTTCCATTGGCATCTTCTTCTTGTTTGATTGAATTTATATATGCAACTTGCCACCATTGTAACCTTCCAGAAACTTCAACAGTTGTGAAATGTCCTTTTGCAGGACTTATGGCCCATATAGCAGAGCCTCGTTTATGCATAGAATTTCAAATGAATTGCTCTTATTGATTTCGAATGTTAAACTTCTTAAGAGTCATTGAACTTTTGCTTTATCTCTAACGCATTGTGGACATTCCCCTCTTTTTTCTGTGAAGAAAAGTAACAAGAGAGCAATTTTTTTCTTTTTTTTTTTCAGTTCAATAGTCAAAGGTGTCCGGGTCAGTTTATGTGAATCTCGACTAATATTTTCTCAGTCCAGTCAAAGATAGGTTATTCACGTCAGGATTAGGGTATTATTGAGGAATAAATTCTTTATGGTTAGGGGTGTCCATTTTTTTTCGAACTGGACCTAGGTAGGGTAAATTCAAATCGTTAGTTAGGTGAGTTATCAAGATGGACAGACTAAATTTCAGGTAGGGGTAGGATTCAATCTAACTTGCCACTCATTGGACGAGCCTACTGAGAGTGTGTTGATGACCTGGTGGGTCCCGATGTGCAAGATAGAAAGAGTAAATGAGTAATCAAAGTTTTTTTCACATAATTTTTTTTCCACCAAACTATGTGTAACCTAATTTTTTCTCACTTAATTATCAGAGTTTTTCAAAATTTTAAATTCACTGGTGTAACTTTTTTCAAAAATAAGGGCGGATGGGTTTTCGGGCCGAATTTTAACAAGAGGGCAATTTTTTTTTTTTTTCAATTCAATGGTCAAGGTGTCCGGGTCAAGTTATGTGAACCTCAACTAATTTCCTATCAGTCCGGTCGAAGACAAGTTATTTATGTTCGAATTAGGGTATTGTTGAAGAATAAATTTTGAGTAATTTGGAAGTTGATACAAAAATTTAGACTAATTTGAACTAAACTATATTAAAAAGATTTATTTAACCTTAAGTGCATTTTTTTGAAAAAAAGACTAAAAAGACCAATTATTACTCCATTATTCTCTCTCCTTCTCTCTCTTCATTACTCTCTCTTCTCTATTTTTCTCTATCTATTTCTCTCTCTTCTCTCACATTGATAATTTTTTTAAAAATATGTATAGATTTGATTTAATTTTTTCGTCTCTCTCCCTCTATTTTTTTTCTCGCTCACTCTCTCTCCCCTTATTTCCTTATTCTCTCCCTTTTACTCTCTCTCTATATCAGCATTACAACAACACAATTACACTAATCAGTTACATAAATTAGTTACAATTACCCTATAATATACCATACAGTTACTCATGTGTTCTAATAAATCAAACAATTACACTAAATAATTATATAAAATTACAACACCAACCCAGTTTATCATTTAGTTATTTACATAAATTAAAGAGTTACATCATTTAATATCAAAACATGTTTATAACAATTATATACATCAAATTGAGTTTATTATTACACAAAAGACTTTACCATTACACTAAACTTGGTATATATAATTGGTATAACGATATCACAATACTAAATGGCGCAACTATTTAGTTTATATAAACAACTGAATGACAAATTAAATTAGTGTTATAATTTTGTGTAATTATTTGATGTAACTGTTTGGTTTATTATAATGCATGAGTAACTGTTTTGTGTATTATAAAATAATTGTAACTAATTAGGGTAATTGTATTGTTTTAATGTTGATATAAATAGAAAGAGAGAAAATAAAGAGAGAGAGAGAGAGAGAGAAACAATTAGAGAAAATAGGGGATGAGAGATGAAAAAATAAATTAAATCTTTATATATTTGAAAAAAAAAATATCAATGATAGATAGAGAGATAAAATAGGAGAGAGTTATTGAGAGAGTCTAATGAAATTTTTATATATTTGATTAGATATATAACTGTCAATCAAGAATGCATTATTTAAGGGAGAGTATTTAGATATAAAAATTTGATTTTATTTAAATTTTGTACCTAAACACAATATATTTTATTAAAATTGAACTTAATAAAGTAAACAACTTATCTATACATTTTTATTCAAAAAAGTTTCAAAAAAGTCTATAAAATTATACGCACAGCCAAAAAACCCATAAATCTTTTATGTTTAGGGGTGTCCGTGGGCCGATTTTTTTTTTTTTTTTGGACTGGACTTGAGTAGGGTAGGTCCAAATCCTTATTCAGGTGAGTTATAAGGATGGGCGGGCTGAACTTCAGGTGATAGTTGGCTCCAATCTAACTCGTCACTCATTGGACATGCCTGCTCGGAGTGTGCTGATGACCTGGTGGGTCCTGATGTGCAAGACAGAAAAAGTAAATGAGTAATCAAAGTTTTTCCCACCTAATTTTTTTCTCACCAAACTATGTGTGCCTAATTTTTCTTACTTAATTATCGAAGTTTTTCAAATTTCAAATTCTATAGTCTAATTTTTTTCTAAAGGAAGGGCGAATGAGTTCTTGGGCCGAATTTTAATGGGTTTTTGTTGGACGGGTTGTTGGGCTATGTTTTGGGTTAGATAATGGTTTTAGGGGTAAATCAAGCATTTTCTTGAAGGATATTGGACTTGAGTTCGGATAAGCTTATTGTGTTTCGGGTCCGAATAATAGGACCCATCGGCAACCTGACTCATAAACACCTCTATTCATGATATGATCCTAAAAAATTACCAAAATTCAAATTCAAAACGTTTAAAATTATAACTAGTCTCTGTTATCACTTGAACTACTATCTTATCATTATCAATTAACCACTATTTTTCCAAGACAAGACATATGTCATTTATTATCCAAAAACAGTTTTAGGCACTTCTCCACTATGGTATCAAATGATTAGTTTTCAGTATGGTACTTTCTACAAATATGTGGCGGGTATTTCATTGTTTATACCGGTGATTTGCCGGGAACTGCAAATCATAGTTGTCATGTGGCAATGCCCCTGGGTGGAAATGATCAGTTCAATGCATCATAGTTTGTACAATGATCAGTTCTATAAGAACGTCTAGTACTTTCTACATTGAGAAAAAGGCACAAAGGGTGTTACACCTGCCACACGGAACTGGCGAAAAGCACAAGCATGTAACCTTTCAAATCTTAAAAATACCGAGAAAATCAACCATAAAAATGGTAAACTTATGTCTTTCATTAATTAACCTATTGAAATTCCTTTGCAACATATTGTGTAGATTGAATCCTACAACTGTTTCCTGAAAGAATAAAGGACAAAAAAAGATCTTCCTCCATAACAGTAACAGTAAAGTGGGAAGAAGAGAGATGAATTAACACATTTATTAAAACTTTCTATTCTGGGCTATTCTGGTGGTGGTTGCTGATACAGATGGAAACCTGCGGCTTTTGAGGCAAAAAATAGAATTGAGAGGGCAAGATCCAAGACATCTAGGGCAAGCGACCGATCCAAACTTGCCTCCAGAAGGTTGCCCCATTCAACTCATAACGAGACAGAACAGGTAGAAATCTCAGTTGATGTTTATCCAGACTTGCTTTCATTTACTACGCTTCTTAGCTTCGCTATAGAGGAGAACCCCAATGACAGTCAGTGTATATCCAAGCATCCCAGTAACGGAGACAGGATTTCTAAATATTAATATTGAGACCACCACAGCCACAGCTCCTTTTGCATTTCCAAGGACCTGCAGAGGCAGCAAAAATTTGTTGTCAAAGCAGAAAACATCATATAAGATGTTAAAAAAACAATCAAATTAAATATAATAAACAGATAGATAATTAAACTAAAGACTTTGGCAAGGGGCACCAAATGGTACATTTAATATCACTAGGCCGTGACATATGATGTTCTAACGTTACAAGGAATAATTGCCAGAGCTACATTCTGCATCCCATCTTAAGGCAATTCGACTTTCTACAAAGAAGTAGAAACTTTATGCCGTCTCAACATGACTGCATATGAATGTATGTTCTACATTTTTTGAGGGTGTACATGGAAAATTCTTATCATAAATAAATTCTACAGAAATTCCCACTGAAAAGTTTATTGACACTGGCAGACTAAATGAGGTTAAAGACAATATGAACAGTATAAAATGATAACTAAACCTGCCATCCATAACTTGAAGGTTAGTGACATTCATTGCTTCAATTATCCACCAATAAGCCAAGTAGTAGCTAAGTTAATACAATTGCATTGACTACTAAACCTCGAACAAAGTATTCCATCAATCTACACACGTCTCATAATAATCAAACTAGACAGCTCTAAAATAGCATATAATGTCAGGATAATCCTTATCAAACAACTATTTGTTTGATAACAATAAGAGCATTTCCAACCCATACACTTTTTTAGACCCAAATTTAAAAAGTGGATTAAAAAATCTCTAAAAACCTTCTCCAATGCCATAATCAAACATATACCAAATCAAGAGAGGAGACTCAAACCTTTACTCAAATCACCAATGGTTAGATTTTATTCTTCTTTAAAGATCTAATGGTCATTATTCTATACTACTTTAAATTTGAGTTTGTCCTCATTTAAATTTAAATTTGCCTTCTTTTAAATTTAAGTTCTCCATTGGAGTGTTTTATATCAAATCAAACTTTTTACTCAAATGTTGACCCAAATTCGAGTTAAGGATGGAGATACTCTGACACTGAATCATATGCTATCTTCATACTTGTTAATACAATTTCTTTAACTCACTTTCCCAAGAACCACTGTCTTGCACAAAGTTCCAATTCCAGGAGGGAATCCTATGAAAAGATTATTTCTGATAAAGTATTACAAAAAGCACAAAATTTAAAGATGCTTTTCTTATGTGTAGGTTTCCAGGAAAGTAATAAAAACACAGGCATTCCACTTTCTTGTGACCCAGGAATATGCTATTGGCAGTAAGATTTTGTTAGTGGATCTAGACTTCCTTACAACAACCAAACACACAGTGTTTTGTTAATTAAAACATTTTGTCCCCCCTTTATTTCCTTCACTATCAATCAAACAGGGTGTCAGNTTAGTGGATCTAGACTTCCTTACAACAACCAAACACACAGTGTTTTGTTAATTAAAAAATTTTGTCCCCCCTTTATTTCCTTCACTATCAATCAAACAGGGTGTCAGTGTCCTGTATGTAAGAACAATGTTTATTCTGAACATTGGTAAAGCATAACTATGCATTAAGATACAACAGAAACCCCAAGCAAACAATAAGCATGATCATCCCTTCCAGTAGTCAAACACGCAGTGATTGACTAATCCGCACGGAAATTCCTGCTGTGCCGCTGTAATTAGGACACCAAGATGAACATTATTGTAGATAATGACCATGAGGTGATGAAGTTTACATCTTTTTAGAATCTATACATGGGGTAGCAGCGAAGAATATGTACATCCTTTAATATAACTTTTTATAGATGCATCCATGCACTAATGTACCTACCGTATATATGCGCATGTGTGTGTGTGTTACCATAGTTGTTGGTTATACTTATTTATAAGGATTATTTATGCACGTGGCAAATTTTACTTACCCTATCAAGGTGGTTTCTGTTGCATCTTTCAATTCTACCAAATGTACGGGTAGGAAAGACACTTGGCTACTCTTAATAGTTTCCTGTCTTAATTAGGAAGCATCTAGGCCCAACAGTCAAGAACAAAACATACTGCAATCTGAACAAATACAGCACACAACATAGGAAAGAGATCACCCAGTGCTTAGATAATAGTAACCTTCTGGGTGACAGTTCCTTTTCTTTTCTTTTCTTTTTTCTCAGTGAATCTTCTATTACAATAACTTCACACTCATATGTTAAAGGCAATAGGAGAGAATCCCATCTTTAAATAATAGGTTGTCAAGTTCTTCTGTTTCTCATACTGAATATGATTCTATATTTAAGAGTACATGTAAAGATCATCAACTCACAAAAGAAAAGAAGCTTGGACCAGAACAGTAGGCATACCTGGAGAGTAAGAGCACTGGTGTGTTTTGTGACCAAAAAGTTGGTCAAATTCACAAAATATGCAAGTGCAGAATTGAAGAGCAGATACCAGACGATCCTGATATCCTTTCTGGCAAGTGCTAATGTGATGCCAACTACATTTTCTTCCATAAAGAGTGTTGCAGGAAGTAGGAGCACTACAGCTATAGGAGCCATGTACAGGAGAAGATTCATAGAATTCAGCTTTTCACTTGAACAGAAAAAAAATATATAAATATCAGAATTCATTCAAACAGAAAATTAATTTACCAAACTTCACCAGAAGAAATAGCNCATGTACAGGAGAAGATTCATAGAATTCAGCTTTTCACTTGAACAGAAAAAAAATATTAAATATCAGAATTCATTAAAACAGAAAATTAATTTACCAAACTTCACCAGAAGAAATAGTCATGACTGCTTACAAAATAATAAACAATATCTTACCCTTCGGAAGAAAGCAAAATCCCCTGAAGCACCGATTTGAGTGCTCTTGCAGCTGTGGCAGCAATACAAATTATAAATCCAAATAGATGGAAACTTGGTTCACCCTAAGACCATGAAAAGGGAACAAAATATCAGACCAACTAAATGAAAACAGAGTTGACAATTATTTAGCCAATTAATATTTTCACGAGAATCATCATGAACTCATGAATCAATAAATTCCACTCAGCATAATTTTTAACCAGAAGACTCAAAAGCTTGACCCTGTATTAGAATCATATGATGACTGAAGTTAGTACCCTTTAGCTGATACGGAACAAAATACCAAAACATCATTAATCCCAACACTACAAAAATTCTCTTAAAGTTTATTGGCAAACAGAAGGGCAAATGTTCTTCTACCCAGAAACATCATTCCAACAGTTGCATATGTATAAATTCATTCAAGCCATAATATAATAATCCAATTGCAACAACTTACATCAGCTAAAACACAATCAATTCAACAATAAAACATCATAATTTTCAAATGCAATATAGCAATATTTGCAATTAAAACAAACTCTTACCCCGCTGGCAATGATAACCCCAGTAACAACAGGAATGAGAGTGATATAAGTGAGCCAAGCCTCCCTCTTAAACGTCATCAAATACGCAAAAACCGCCGTGAAGAACGGCGTGGTTGCCCCGATCGCCTGATTGAAAGAAACCGGCAAATACCTCAACGATATATTCCCACTCACCACGGACGCACAGAAAACGAGACTTAGCGCAGAGATCTTCATGAATTGGACCCGGGATCGGATAGTCTGCATAGGAACCATCTTCATCCACGCAATGGCGATGTAGCTTAGCAAAGAACAAGCGGTCATGTGACACATAGTGAGAAAGATCGGGTATTTGAATCCGTAGTTACTGAGTAAGTACTTGTTCAGCAATAAAACCCCAATGTTTGAAGAATACCATGCGGTGACGAGCCCGATCGTGGAAAATCGGCTCGACCCTTTCGTTGCCGACATTGGATGAGATTGAATTTCGTATCCTAGGGCTTGAAAATTCAGAGTGAAAAAGAAATACAAAAAGTATAGAGTTTATTACGCTATAACAGCATTGGATCTGTTTGCCTCGGAGAGAGAAACGAATGAAGGAGGAAGCAGAGAAAGAAGAGCAGCTTTTGTGAATCTATCAAAAGAAAGATATCATAAGCGTCCATGGATCTGTGAGAATTCCATCATCAGACTCAATGCTTGCGAGATAAACAGACACAGAGAAAGCTGTGTACAGACAGCCAAAGAGGGAGATGTATTGTGTGTGTGAGTGTGTGCGTGTGAAATTCAGAAATGTTCGTGATCTGTGGACGACCGACGACAAGCTTCGAGCCTCTGCAAGTATTGCAGAGAGAGAGAGAGAGAGAGAGAGAGAGAGAGAGAGGTAAACGCGTATGGAGGTCCTCCGACTCTCTCTTTGTGTGAGTAGTAATTTATGGAGAGAGAGGGAGAGAGAGAGAGTTTACTTATTTTTTGTATTTGAAAACGACTCTNGAGAGAGAGAGAGAGAGAGAGAGAGAGAGAGAGAGGTAAACGCGTATGGAGGCCCTCCGACTCTCTCTTTGTGTGAGTAGTAATTTATGGAGAGAGAGGGAGAGAGAGAGAGTTTACTTGTTTTTTGTATTTGAAAACGACTCTNAGAGAGAGAGGTAAACGCGTATGGAGGCCCTCCGACTCTCTCTTTGTGTGAGTAGTAATTTATGGAGAGAGAGGGAGAGAGAGAGAGTTTACTTATTTTTTGTATTTGAAAACGACTCTTTTGAAACGTTTTTTGTACTGGACTGGACCTGTGGAAGCATATAAGGAAAAGTCTACTTTGATTGGTATTCTGGGTATAAATACCCGAAGAATACTTTTCGAGTTTTCTACACACTTTTGGATCTCTGGGTTGTCCATTATACCCATGGATACGAACTCGTTTTTTTTGTTTGTTAAGTATATAAAGAAGGGGACTTGAACCCTTGACCTGTAAAGATTTTACAAAATAAATAATATAATTAGAACAAATTAATAAATAAATTAAATTAAAATATAAATATAAATAACATAATTAATAGATATTGTATATATATAAAAACTAAATATTTTATAATTTTTTCAATTTATTTGCATAGNCTGGGTTGTCCATTATACCCATGGATACGAACTCGTTTTTTTTGTTTGTTAAGTATACAAGGAAGGGGACTTGAACCCTTAACCTGCAAAGATTTTACAAGATAAATAATATAATTAGAACAAATTAATAAATAAATTAAATTAAAATTAAAATATAAATAACATAATTAATAGATATTGTATATATATAAAAACTAAATATTTTATAATTTTTTCAATTTATTTGCATACTATTTTGTTTTAGAATAAAATTAAATTTTATTAACATGATCATGATGCAAATAAAAAATAACACAACTCGCAAATGATTTATTATCAAAATGACACGACATAAAAACACAATACAATTAACACGACACGAAAACACAACACAATTGACGCTTAGTTTGTCAATCGTGTCGGATGAGGCGAGTTAATATCAAAAAATATTTCACTCTTATTCAGTTCATTTATTAATTCGTATTTAACGAATCGTGTCATATAAGAGTTCGTGTCGTATATGAATTATATATAATTGATGTATAAACTAGTCGTGTCATGTATTTCTTTTGATTAGGTTCACTTCATACCTGATTCATTTATTAATTGTGTCACGTCAGATCTACTCATTTGTAAAACGAATGGCTTAAGAAAGACTATAATTTTGTAGAATAATACTACCCAATACAAATAAAATCCAAAAAATTGTAACTCAAATGTATATTATTTATTAGATGAATGAGTCTCGTCAACTATTTTTAAATATAATACACTTATCCAACACTCAACTAAAAATCCGTTAAAACCTAACCCAAGAACCCGTCTGCTTAACCCAGTTCAGCGCACCTAAATAGTCCACCGGCCCTTCCTTTGAGAAAATTGATACTATTGAAAAACTTAGATAGTTACGTAGGAAGAAGTTAAGTGCACCACCCACTGCACAATACTAAAATTCGAAATTATAAAAATTTAGATATTGTAAATAATATAACCATTTTTTTTTATGTTTTAAACATACACGTTTTAAAGGTTAAACTATGTAAATAGTAGTAGGTAGATATGTGACAATCTAGTTAAAATGTGATTCTTTTATTGTGATACAATTCTTCCCCTATTCATAAATAAAATTATTCATTATTTATTATCTATTTTGACTATATTTGGCCCCACCTAATGAGTGGCTGGTTTGGCTGTGAGTAGCTTATCCCTTTTCAAAACTCGGCTTGACCCGTTCGATAACTCACTCGAATAAGGGCTTTGGTCTATTCTACCTAAGTCTAACCCAAAATTTTTTTTGCAAGTCTAGTCCGACCTGACTCATAGACACCCCTATTCATGTTATGTTAATAAGTTTATATCATATTTTGACACCCTTAATTGATACCTTACTCTCGGTCTCAGGTTCTCAGCTACTATCAAGTTCTACAATTAGTATCAATAAATTANAAGTGCACCACCCACTGCACAATACTAAAATTCGAAATTATAAAAATTTAGATATTATAAATAATATAACTATTTTTTTTATGTTTTAAACATACACGTTTTAAAGGTTAAACTATGTAAATAGTAGATAGGTAGATATGTGACGATCTAGTTAAAATGTGATTCTTTTATTGTGATACAATTCTTCCCCTATTCATAAATGAAATTATTCATTATTTTTTATCTATTTTGACTATATTTGGCCCCACCTAATGAGTGGCTGTGAGTAGCTTATCCCTTTTCAAAACTCGGCTTGACCCGTTCGGTAACTCACTCGAATAAGGGCTTTGGTCTATTTTACCTAAGTCTAACCCAAAAATTTTTTTGCAAGTCTAGCCCGACCTGACTCATAGACACCCCTATTCATGTTATGTTAAAAAGTTTATATCATATTTTGACACCCTTAATTGATACCTTACTCGGTCTCAGGTTCTCAGCTACTATCAAGTTCTACAATTAGTATCAATAAATTAAATATAAATAATTTTATTTGTGAGAATATGGTTTTATTATGAGTGATAGATCACTATATATTTTTACTATGTAACGATATAATGGCTTGCCATTTCAGCATAAACTTGTGGGAATCTATATTTATTTTAATCTTATTGTCACATTGAATGATTTTAATTTTTTTTCTTCTTCTTGTAAGTCGTTAAGTCTCTTCGTTTTTTGGGTGTTATTTTTATTTGGACATAAGTTTAATTTTGTAAATATTATTCTCCAATTGGTAAATAAAAAAATATATATTAACTTATCAATACGTGATTTCTGTTTTTTTTTCAATTTCAAAGAAAGGAAAAAACCAGCATTTTTGTCAAATTAATAATTGTTCTTTGATAGGATTTAACAAGTCTTAATGGAACATTTTCAAGATTTTTCGATATCAACGGATGATTTTAACCAAAAAAAGAAAAAAAACAACTTTTATGAGACATTAAACTCCTTAAGGATCTTTCGAATATATATATATATATGTATGTATTAAAAAATAAATCTATCCAATTAGAACACGTGCCACAAATTTTTTTCGTTTTTACGAGTGCAAATTTTCTACTATGGTAGCATAGAATAGACTTGTGTAATTCAATACATATGGTAAGTCAATATTCAAAATCAATGCAAGAATAGTATTTTGATTTTTCTTTCTTTATAACACTAACATCGAAGTTTCCATCAAGGCATGTCCAGGCTAGGCTAAGCATTTTACATGTTGAAGTTGTCAAAATTTAAACTCTTCCACCTATCATATAAAGTTGGGTAAGGCTAGGACNCCAGGCTAGGCTAAGCATTTTACATGTTGAAGTTGTCAAAATTTAAACTCTTCCACCTATCATATAAAGTTGGGTAAGGCTAGGACACTAGAAAGTATGCTTTACATTGTTCTTTTATTTGGCCAAGAGAGAGATGTGGAGTGCATTTACGTATGTAGAGGGTTATTTATTATGTTAGGCTAGTTAAGATTGTGCCCATTTTCATATGCCAACTCGACAAATTGCACTTTTTTTAGAGATCCATTTTTAAAAATAAAAAATAGAAAATAAAAATTTAAAACCATGAAAAATCTAAATAAAGATACAAAATGGGGAAAGGGGCGGCCCACTAGTTTCTGCTGGCGTCAAATGACACCGAAAACTAAAAGATATCTATCGAAAAGTACGATGAATTAACTAAATTGTTGTCAACTATATCTGAAGGTTGCAAAGTCTTTATAGTGTCCCTGAACGGAAGGAAAGAAAGGCTAGAAAAGTCAATTTGTGAAGAAGGATTAATTTTACTTCTCCACCCACCTAGCTGCTCTAGGGTGGGGGAGTAAGTACTAGTCGGGAACTTATGATCATTTTTTCATATGATGCATTTCATTGAACTTTCTCTCTAGTATGGAGCATTTTTCACTTTTGCATGAGTTTTTTTTTTCCATACAAATTTTAAGTTTCACACCCAATGATGGTGTTTCATCCTCTTTGACACGATGTTCCTTTAACTTTTTCAGGTATCATCCACTAGTTTAACCAACTATAGCATCGTAACGTTATTCTACTTCAACTTCAACTTCAACTTCAACTTGGAAATTATGATGTTACACTCTCTTAGGCATAACGATCATTCTTATATCTTACATCTANGTAACGTTATTCTACTTCAACTTCAACTTCAACTTCAACTTGGAAATTATGATGTTACACTCTCTTAGGCATAACGATCCTTATTATATCTTACATCTTNTTCAGGTATCATCCACTAGTTTAACCAACTATAGCATCGTAACGTTATTCTACTTCAACTTCAACTTCAACTTCAACTTGGAAATTATGATGTTACACTCTCTTAGGCATAACGATCATTCTTATATCTTACATCTATTAGGTTTAGGAGCAGGGCGTAACTTTGACATACTTCACTTTTGTACTTGGATCATGAGATTTGCTCAAAAGCATTCTTTCAACCCACTCTTTCAACTTGACTTCAAATCTGTTAAAAAAAAAAAAAAAAAAATTGGGACTTTGAACCACACTTTTATATTAAAAAATATAAATTTAAACAACATTTTTACTTAAATCACAATAAATCAAGAAATGAATTGAAAACTAATATAGAGGGAGAATTAGGTGGAAAAAATTAATTAGGAAATTGCCTCCTATATTATCTGCNCAAGAAATGAATTGAAAACTAATATAGAGGGAGAATTAGGTGGAAAAAATTAATTAGAAAATTGCCTCCTATATTATCGGGACCTGCCAATGGTGCATGAAGTAAAAGGAGAGCTAAGCTAAAAAAGAGAAGGGGTGCAAAAAATAAACACTTAAAACTAGTCAACCTTCAATTACATGTTTTCTCATTGGCACTAGATAAAAAAAACTTGTTACCAGAACAAAATGATAGAGTAGATCACAAATTCAAAAACATTTTAGAACACTCTTATAACTATCAATTAACATAAAGTCCCCAATGTCTTTATTCTGGCCCTCAAAAACCTTCACAAGTCACCAGTGATTTCAATGTCGTCTGCTTTCAGGTCACTGCAAGAGACGAAAACACAATAATTAGTCATCATAAACCAAACACAAAGCATTTAAAAATAAGACATTGTGCAGTAAATAACAGACACACGATAAGTGATATATAGCATCGGAGTTCATTATGTATGCAACACTCCGAAAACAGCATCACTATGTAATTCCCAAAACCACATTTACAAGCATACCACAGATTATGATTTAACATAGAACTGGTTGGTTATTAGTTCCACAACCTAAAAGAAAAACATAATGGTTCAATTGATCTTCAAACAAGGTGACAATGAAAAATATTACAAAAGGTCCTAATACCAATTGGTCCAATTCAAGTGCCAGATTGTGTAATAATGAATTATTAAATTGTGCATTCGAAAATTGTGTGATATAAAGATGTAGACAAAATGTTATCTGTTAACTAATCGAAAAAGAAAATAAGCAGGATTTTCTCCTAACCTATATGATTCTTGAGATTTAGAGAAATGAGATGCCAAAATAAACTCTACAAGATTGTTTTTTTTCCCAAAGAGAAAGTGGTGTTTCCGAATAACAGAGGCTCCCACGGCTTACACAAACATAACATCCTATAGGGAAGGTGGTTAAAAATCAAGCTTTAGATTCATATGATATTTTCTGATATAGCAGCAAACATATATAATATCACCTAAGAAACACCAACTAAAGAAAAGCAGCAAACAAAGGTTATGAGAAACCAACACCACTAATGCTAAGTACCATGCAACTAATCCACAAAATATATCATATTCTCTGATCAACTCAGTAACTTCATGCATTACAAAGGTCCAACTATTATTGAAAACCAAATCCTACATCACAAAATTATGTTCCTAAACTCGGGCCTGTAATGAAAAATTCACTGCATGCCGTTCAATATCCTATAGAACAATTATAAATCTTTGACTTTGACTATTGCTATTTCCTTGACCCGACCCCGCGAATAAACCTGCTTAACATAAAGACCGAGATACAGGGATGGACTTAACATAAAGACCGAGATACAGGGATGGATGGCATACCAATTCAAACACAGAAGGATATATGTATCGTATCAAGTACTGTACAATAAAGTAAACTTTCCAAATGAAATACAAAAGCCCCAACAAATTTTATGCATCACGTGGAATTTTTAAGGCGGCAAGGACAAACNTCAAACACAGAAGGATATATGTATCGTATCAAGTACTGTACAATAAAGTAAACTTTCAAAATGAAATACAAAAGCCCCGACAAATTTTATGCATCACGTGGAATTTTTAAGGCAGTAAGGACANACAATAAAGTAAACTTTCCAAATGAAATACAAAAGCCCCAACAAATTTTATGCATCACGTGGAATTTTTAAGGCGGCAAGGACAAACAAAAAAAAAAGAAAAATTCAGAAAAGAGAGAACATGACAACAGCAGTGGCAACAAAATGCATTAAGCATCAGTCACAAATAGGCACATATGGCAAGTCACATGAACAAAGTACAGTTATCTTCAAGAAATGCATTCCATAAAATATAGTGCTTAAAATTCGACCATATCTCCTCATTTAAGCATTTTAACCCTTTCTCAGAAGTATTTCCACATACAGACCATATCAAAATCGAAGGATTCCAAATAAAACCACATGCTTCGTTTCAATCCAACAAAGCTAGGAATATAATCTATGCTAAGTTTGGTACAATTGTGGCACAGGTTCCCCTTACATTTATGATGATNTATAGTGCTTAAAATTCGACCATATCTCCTCATTTAAGCATTTTAACCCTTTCTCAGGAAGTATTTCCACATACAGACCATATCAAAATCGAAGGATTCCAAATAAAACCACATGCTTCGTTTCAATCCAACAAAGCAAGGAATATAATCTATGCTAAGTTTGGTACAATTGTGGCACAGGTTCCCCTTACATTTATGATGATATTAAGCCATTGGTTTCCTAAGAAAGTGTCAAAAGAACTTCTTTGAATCAATTCTATTCAACTTGAACCTATTCTCAATAGGAGTAAACTTCAGTACTGCCACTTACATTTCGGCATTGTCCTGAAAAGTAAGGGGTCTTCCTTATATTACATGTGTCCACTAAAAAAATTATGACCGTTGAAACCGATATTTATTTGAAATACGTANTTCCTAAGAAAGTGTCAAAAGAACTTCTTTGAATCAATTCTATTCAACTTGAACCTATTCTCAATAGGAGTAAACTTCAGTACTGCCACTTACATTTCGGCATTGTCCTGAAAAGTAAGGGGTCTTCCTTATATTACATGTGTCCACTAAAAAAATTATGACCGTTGAAACCAATATTTATTTGAAATAAGTGGTAACATCCAAAAAGGCTATACCCCAATCCAAAAAGTTATAACCCCACCCAAAAAGTTATAACATACCCAAAACCCCAAAACATTTGTAACCCACCCCAAAAATTGTAACATACCCANGGTAACATCCAAAAAGGCTATACCCCAATCCAAAAAGTTATAACCCCACCCAAAAAGTTATAACATACCCAAAACCCCAAAACATTTGTAACCCACCCCAAAAATTGTAACATACCCAAATAAGTTGTAATCCAATTCAAATAATTGTAACACAACCCAAAAAGGTTATAACCCCCAAAATGTTACAGCAACCGAGTTGGGGTACAACAATTTGGGTAGGGTTAAAACTTTTGAGTTGGGGTTATAACTATTTTGGTTTTTGGGTTGTGTAAGTTGAAAACACTTTACTTTAATGTCGAAAAGACTTCACTCCAATGTTGAAAAAAGATTGAGTTACAACTTTTTTAGCAAGATTACAAACTTTTTAGAGTGATGATAGAACATTTGGAGTTGTTATAAGTTTTTTTGGGTGACATTACAACTTTTGAGGATTTGTTACAAACTTTTGGGATAGTTAAACTTATTTAGGTTGAGTTACAACTTTTTTTAAATTGAATTACAACTTTTTTAGTTGAATTATAATTTTTTTGGATTGAGTTATAAACTTTTAGGTGGTGTTACAATTTTTTTGGATTGAGTTACAAAAAATAGTGAGGTAACAATTTTTCTGGATTGAGTTACAACCTTTTGGCGTGGGTTTAGGGTTATGTTACCTCCTTTTCGGTAGTCAACCCCAACTCCTTCGATTACTACTCCAGGTAACCGGCATCTCACCAAATAAAATGAGAAAATAACAGTGAAGTGATCAACAACTAGAAAACATCAAATATTAATCAATGGTGTCAATTACTTTGGCGGTACAATACAGAAATATGCTTTTCGGTACTGTAGAAGGACCCATTCTGAATAAGTCGAAGTATCACAAATGGTGTACGCCACTTGTTAGAAAATCACAAGTATCTTACAAAAAAATGCTTTCATTTATCATCCATAAAACTACTCAACCGAAAATATACTAGTATTGGAATTTGGAACAACCCATAAGAGAAAATACCTCAGATGTTGCTTGGGTACAAGAAAACCCTAACCCTAGCTCCCTGTCAAAAAAAAAAAAAAGAACACCAAAACTTAAATCTCTCAAACAAATCCACATTCACATACAATCCCGCAGAAATAAAATAATCTGTTTTAATAATTTGATTCATCGAAACATACCATGGATTTAGGGGGCAGATTGGACTTGAACTTAGCTCTCACCACCCCACTGTTACCGTGAGGCCTAATGACCTTTCCCCATATACAGCGATAGTGCGAGCCGTCCTTCTTAACCTTGGCCTTGTAGATGTAAGCCATGCGCTTCCCCTGGTACCATGTCACCTCCTCCTTCGTATTCACGCCTTCGATCTGAATCAAAGACGTGTTTGGATACTGGTTCGACTTTGATCTAAACACAAACAATACTATTTCTAAGCATCCACACAAACAAACACAGAAATTGTTCATTGATCATTCGTTAATCACCTCTTGTAACCGAGAATTGTTCCTCTGACGTAAAGTCTGAAATAAACACCAAATTACAAGGAATGTTAGTATATAGAAGCTTTTGTGTGTGTAGATATAGAGCTAGGGTTTCGGGGAGATTTGAGACCTGATACGCTCGCCTTGGCGACCCTTCACCATTTTCGATGCAGGATTGAGAGCTAGGGTTTCTGGAGGAGCAACCGGAGACGCTGCGGCTGAGGGAGGGTAAAACCGATTTGTGGAGCTGATGCTTCATTTTATATGAAGAGTGCGAGGGTTTAGTGCTGATGGAGTTGAATTGGCCTTTATGGGCCCCAGGATATTCATGGGCCGGAAGGTCCAAAACTTTAATTAGGCTCACGTTAGGGTGTCATGAGTCATGACCGGTGGTTTCTCCTTCGGCCCTAGGCCAGGCTCGAACTTATTGTTAGGAAGGAGTACAACTAATCCTTATAACTTTTTGTTAGGTGATGATACCAGTAAAAATGGGCCATTTAGCCCATACATCCAGACCAAGAGAATAGTTCAGTTCTCAAAGGTCACGTCATCACATATAAAAAATCATGTGACAATTCGGTTGAAAATTGAAAATCATAACGATCACTAGTATATAAATAGAGAGTAAATACGTTGGCTCAAGTATTATTAGGTATTTTGTACTTAAGTCTTCTTCTTCCTAACTAATACACAACCAAAGAACAATGGCCTCCATTACAAGACTAATCCAACTCTTGAGCTGGTCGAACCACTCAGGTTTTTATGCATTTTCTCTCACTTCGCCACACACACCCAATACACTTCACACAGAGCTCATCAGCCCTTCCAAGTCACAGATTTTACAAAAAAAAAAAAGTATAATGTTGACATTTAAATTTTAAAAGGATTGCTCATTTTCATATTCACAGAGGTTCCCAACTTGATACTGGTGAGGAAACAAAGTCGTGCAGGAATAGAATAGATTACAGAGAAATTTTAATTGTCAAACCCCGTATACATGGGGCCTTGTTTAGTTATACCAATCAAGAAATAGGATTGAAAACGTGAGTACAAATAGAAAAAGCAAAAGAAAAGTTCTGCTACTGCTGTTCCGTTGGATGGCTTTCGACAGTTCCTTGTTACCAAGCTCTACGTTTTTCGTAGCTTCAACCGCCTGACAAACGAAAAGGGGTGAAAAGAATTAATACAAAGTTTGCATTTACAAATACAAAAATGTCCCAATCATTAGGGAGAGTGGATCAAATCTAATGTATTCATGCCTTCAAATGACTTACAAATTTCAGAATGCTAGTCTAGTTCGTGTCTAGTTGGTGGTGCAAGCATAGGATTTGTTTACGAAAACATTTTACAAGACAAAGGAAATCGAATGTCTAAAACCAAAACTTAGATTCCTTCAACTAGTAGATAAGACTGGCAAGAGCATTAAACTTGCATATTTCCCCATTTTGAATACCCACATACATGTGTTGCATCCTAAA